>CM073470.1:47315566-47915566 GCA_037074535.1 Gleditsia sinensis
CCATTAGTTCCATGGAAACTTTAGGGTTGAGCAAGAAAATGGAGAAGATTGAAAACCAAAGACCTTACCTTTTCCCCTTGAGTCTCACTCTAGTTGTCTTCTTCCTTCTCTCTTCTTTCTTCTTCTTCTTTTCTCTTTCTTCTTCCCTTTTCTTTCTTCTCTTTTCTCCTTCTCCCCTTGCCGTGGGTTCCTCTCCTTTGGGCTGGAAGGTGGCGACTTGGCCACTAAGTTAAGGGGAAATTATAAAATAATGCGTATTCTCCAATGAGCCATTTGCCCTCCTAACTATTACCCTTGCTTTGCCTAACAATTTCAAGAATGTCATTCCATTAAAGTATGACTAAGGGGTTGGCTAAGGCTTTGTTTAGTTTAGAGAAAACTCACCAAGTGTTTAATCCCTTCTTGATCCTTACTTCAATGGGTTTTTGTGCAACTCTCTTCATGGCTCCACATTTCTATCATTGTTGTCTATTTGTGGCCCTGTAGTCAAGGAAAACACCATTCCTTCCTTAATAATTCCTTCCAAAAATGAGAAAGTCCTTATTAAACATTCATGTTTATTTCCCTATAACTCCCTCACTTCACTCTTTTAAACCCTTTCCTACTATTTCATTTTGTGAATATTATTAACAGAATTTCGGGTGTTACAATTATTCTTAATACCCGTGCCAGTTGCATACTCCTAGATTAGGGTCATGACACAAATCAATATTAAGTAAAGAGATAAGAAAACTTACCCATTTTCTTACAATTATAGAGTTAGTTTTGTTGACAATGCCAAAGGCAACACTTTTCTTTAAATGAAGAACTTGGACTAAAAATCAAAAGAGAACCTTAAGCATCGATCATCTAGGAACCAACTAGATCATAATTTATTTCCTTTCACAGGTACCTAAATCTTTTCGAGTCTTAGGTGGTTAGAATCATTTGTGGTATCTTTTGGTATCCATTTCATCTTGTTCCCATACATTGGATTAATTTTGTAAATGCACTTTGGTGAACTATGTCCTTTTTCAAAACAATAGGTGCATGAAATATAAGGGCTACTAGACATGATAGTTGGTACAAAGAAGTTTTTATAATATTTCTCTCTAGATTTTGGTTTTTGACCAATATCAGCCTTATTAAACAAACAACGTTAATTATTGTTATGCATAAATTTAATTTTGTTTAAGTGCAAGCATACACCATCGCTATAAAGTGATAAAATTCTATAAAAGTATAGAGCATTATTGCCATGATGATTGATGTTATAAATTATTGCACTTGCCACAGCCCAAATTTTCTAAGCATGTGGTCAGTATGAAATGAGGATTAACTCACCCCATAAGCCCTAGCTTGACAAAAATGTAGCACAGAAAATAAAGGTTTCATACATTTCAAGCCATGGACAAACAAATGTTTATCAAAACCATTCTCATTCAAAAGACAGACATAAATAAAATCTACAAGTGAAAACCTTTCTTTACACATAAAACAAAATATGGGGTTTAAATATTTTATTTTTTTAACTAAAAAAATCTTTAGATATCAAAAACCTACAAATAGCTAAAATATAAATAAAGATCTATCTTCAAATATATCACAGATTATAAAAATATCATGTTTTACATAAACTAGACTCATCCAAGATATTTCACTTTCAAAATATAGATTAAAATATAAATTTTAGATTTATATAAAATATTCAATTACAAATGTTTAGTAACAATTCACAAATTCCTAATTTAAACACAACTAAAAATATATTATATTTTCATTTATACAAAACCTTTATCACAAAAATAGCAAATGAGTATGCATCAGAAATGCAAATCATGCCTATAGTAATGGAGTAACACTAGAGTAACAATAATAAGACATATAAACAAATAAAACTAAGTCCAAGAACAAATTGAGCTCACCAGATCAGCATATCCTTTTACTACTTTTGCTTCCTTACTTTAATCTCTACAATTTATCTGAAATTGAGGAGAATAACATAAGTTGCAATGAAGTAGGACAAGCACCACACACTACTCTTTTACAAATAAAATGAACATATCTCAATATTTAGAAATGAAAAACTTTAAGATAAAATTTAATTGTAAATCCAAATTGATACTCGTATTAAATCACAAGAATAAGCTTTTAGAAAAACATAATCTATTTGCTAGAAACAATTTACATTTCAAGACTTTATAAAAAAAAATTAAAGATTTTATATTCTATAAAACCTCTTTATCAAAAAATTGCCTAGCAATTGAATTATAAATATTACAAAAAATGCTATAAATCAAAACTTATAATACATTGGACCAATAGAAAACAATAACATTATAAATATTTTTAATAATAAAAATATATAAAAAAAATTCATTCACATCAATTCTCTTTAAAGGATCCTATATCAGAACTATATAAAATTTTCAAGCATAAAGCAAAGGAAGGAAAATCACAATTCATGTTCCATAAGGTTTCAAAAAATATGTCTCCTAGAAATGATCAAGTTTTTATCATATTATCATATCAATAATAACATATGAAGCATTCTGCTACACCTTTTTGTGTTAATACAAACTATATGTGCTAATCGACACACACGTTCAGCAACACCTCTACTAACTAGGGTTTTAAGGTGCACTTGGATTAGCATTTACAACTGCTAATAGGAAGTGTTTCTGACAAGATTTCTCCTTAAGATCTTATTATAAAACAATATTTTATTAAAATACATATAAAATTAAAATCTCCATTATTTATTCAAAATTTCTCATTAAATCACAATCAAAATCATGATAACCCTTTATTGAAATTTCTCAAAATAATGTTGTATGGCCACACTCCAAATTGAGTTTAAAATACATAGCTCAAATAATTCACAAATCATTTTAGAAAATAGTTACTATAAGTCATCAACCGAACCGATCAGTTTTTTCTTAGAAAAAATCGATTCTACTTATTTTTTTATCAGTTTTTTTCGGTTATAGATCGGTTTGGCTTGGTTCGATCGGTTTTGTACACCACTAATCTCTATCAGAAATGATGCTATTAAGGACTCTATGTAACTGAATAATTTCCCTTACATACAACTGAGCTAACTTATCAAGTGAATAGCTAATTCTAATAGGAAACAAATGTGCAAATTCAATTAATCTATCCACTATTATCCATATTGCATCATAACATATTAGTGTCTTAGGCAAACCCACAATGAAGTCTATGGAAATGCTATCCTACTTCTATTCAGGAATTTCTAGAGGCTGTAACATCCCTTATGGCTTTTGATGTTCTATCTTTACTTTCTAAAAAGTCATGCATTTAGCAATGAATTTGGCAATATGTCTTTTCATTCCTGGCCATCAATATAATTTCTTCAAATCTTGATACATTTTAGTGGATCCCAGATGAATAGTGTAATTACTTCGATAAGCTTCTTCCATGATCTTAGCCTTCAAGTTTCCTCATTGCGGTACACATATTCCCCCTTGATATGAGATAATTCCATCCTTTGACAGCATAAAATCATGCTGATTCTTTTGACTTTGTAAAAATTGATGTTGTAGTTGTGCCTCCTTAATATATGTTTTCAAGTCTTATTCAATTCTTAATTCCCTGACAATTAAGCTTCAAGGGATAGGCATGACTAATAATCTCAAATTTCTGAATTCCTCTATTAATTTCATTTCTTCCATCAGCATTTAACTTAAGTGCAAAAACTTATGGCTTAATGCAATTGCTACTACATTTGCTTTTCTGGGATGATACTTTAATTCAAATTTATAGTCATTAATAAACTCCATCCACCCTCTTTGCATCATATTTAATTATTTCTTATTGAAGAGATATTTTAAGCTTTTTGGTTCGCTATATATTTCAAACACATCCCCATACAAGTAGTGCCTTCAAATTTTTAATGTAAAAATTATCATAGTTAATTCCAAGTTGTGTGTGGGATAGTTATCCTCATGTGGCCTCAATTATCTGGAAGCATAAGCAACCACCCAATTTCCTTGCATTAAAACACAACCTAACCCTTTCTTGGAAGCATCAATGTAAACTTCAAAATGTCCAGAGGGATCAGGGATAATTAGAATTAGAGTAATTAATCTAGTTTTAAGCTCTTGGAAGTTGTTCACATTCTTGAGTCTACTTAAAGGGATTTCCCTTTCTAGTTAGCCTGGTTAGCAGTGATGCTATATGAGAAAATTCTTGTATAAATATCTTGTAGTATTATGCTAAGCCTATAAAACTTCCGATCTTAGTTATAGTCTTTGGCCTTTCCTAATTAATTACTATATCTGTCTTTCTAGGGTCTATTGACACAATGTCTTTAGAAATGACTTGGTTCATAAATTTCACCTCTTATAACCAAAATTCACATTTTTCCAACTTAGCAAAGAGCCACTTTTCCTTTAGAATTTGAAGTACTAGCCGGAGATTTTAGCTATGCTCCTCTTCACTCTTAGAGTATATTAGAATATCATCTATAAGTACCAATACGAACTGGTCCAAATAGGGTCTAAAAATACAGTTCATATAATCCATAAAGACCAAAATTGAATTCGTTATCCCAAAAGGCATTAACAAAAATTCTTAGTGTCAATATCTAGTCCTGAAAGCTATTTTCAAAATATCTCATTCTTTAACTATGATCTAATGATATTTTGATCTCAAGTCTATTTTGGAGAAAATGGTGGTCCCTTTTAGTTGATCTAACAAATCATTTATCATGGGCAATGGATACTTGTTCTTAATAATCACTTTGTTGAGTTGTCTATAATCAATACATAATCTCATATCGTCATCTTTCTTTTTCACAAATAAAACTGGCACTCCTCATGGGGACATACTGGGTTGAATAAATTTATTTCGCTTCTTAAAATCATTCAATTCTACAAAAGATATTCTATAAGGTGTAATGGAGATAGGCCTCGTATCTGGTATCAGATCAATAGAAAAATTTATTTCTCACTTATAAGGTGGTTTTGAGATTTCAGATGGAAAGATTTCAAGAAATTCCCAAACTATCGCATTTCAAGCAATTCTCCTAAGCATGTCGTAGCTTTCATAAAACCTTCAGGTGACTTCCATATGATGCTCTAGCAACTCACAATATATATTCATTCACTATAAAACCTTAATTAATATCAAAACCATATTATTTCATATTTAAACATGACACAAAAAACAATACTCATAGGTCAAAATGAAAATATATCATATAAAAAATATATTTACTTTAAAGGGAAAACAAAACCATGTAACATAAAACATATTCGTTAGATCAAAACATACCATTCCCAAAAGTGAAAAGTATCATAGCACCTAATTTAATTCTAATCCCAATTGAATATTTCAAAAACTAAATAGATGAGAATGTGAAAAATAAAATAAAAATTACAAAGATAACATAAAACAAATTCAATTAGAATAAATTCAATCAATTAAAGCTCTACGGATTCTGATTTCACCATAATTAATCTCCCTTAAATCACCATTCTGTTTAACAAAAAATGATAATATAACTGATAGCCGAGGTACCTTAATGTATCCACTTGCCTTTTCCAAGGTCTAACATAATAACTTTACATGCTAACTCACCATATCCCTATGGCTGCATAGAATATTGAACTGTATCCCTACCTCACATGTAATCTATGGCTACCTACACAATGAACAAGACACACAAATCACTTAATTAACAATTTATCAAATTAGTAATCAAGCAATTAGAAGCACTAAGAATTTGTAGTAACACAAATAGGAAAAATAACTCTTCAATTAAATTGATTGAAAAATTCAAATGTTTATAATTAGGCTACAAAGTAGCCTTAGAAAATAAATCTAGTTCATAACTAAAAAATAAAACATCTTAAAATAAAAAGAAAACATACGTTCAACTGAAAAGAGATGAAAATGAGAAATTGATTATGGAGTTGAAGCTCTAATATATGAACTGGGTTGCTAAATCTTCCTTCTCCCAGCCAAGAATGTTTCTCACATCATTCTACCTCTCTATATACTCAATTTTGTAGCCCAAGTGTCCTTTTAAGGTTGAAAAAGATTTTTCAATCCAATTCAAACTCTATTTATTAAAACAAAATATCACCTTGGCATCACGATGCCAAGATCCAGCGTCACGACAATAAGGTCTTGGGTTATGGCTTCTTGATTTCTTCGTTCTATGGTCACAATTGGTTGGAATAGTTTACACTTAATAAGGGGGTGAATTGATTGTTTCAAAATTCTACACTAAAGTATGGAAGAGAAAATTAGTTTCAAAAACTTATTAAAACTTTAAAAATCCTTTTATGAAAAACTAACAATCAGAAAGATTACAACTAGTAAAACAAGTTTTCTTTAGCAAGATGTAAAACTAGAAAACACTTTAGATGAAAGAAAAATAAATTAGATTACTTATGCATAAGTAAACAAGCCAAGAGATAAAGATTAAAAGCATAAAAGTAGTAGAGTTATGAGATGAGAGAATTAGAAAAACCAAAAAGATAAAAGCAAGGAAGTAAGGAAGACAAACCTATATTTTTATTGATTTATCTCAATAACTAAGCTTACATCCAATCCCTAAGTCACAACTTGAGATTTCTACTATACCATAAGTTTAAACCAGACACTTATGAGTCTCTTTATAGCAACACAACTGAACTAAGTTGGAACACTAGGTTCTCTCACCTTATAACCAAATACAACAACTAATAACTAACTTGCACACCAAAACATGTCAAGGTTCCCTCCTCTTAACTTAAAAATCTTGAAGAAACAAGACAGTAGACTTAAAAACTCTCTTACAAATTGTGTGATATACTAATATAAGTCTATATAGATAAATAAAGGAAAATAAGAGCTTAAGGATTAAAACATATCATAAGCATGTTTTTTTTCTTTTTTCCTTAATGTTAAAGACATTTGGTATATATAAAGAAATGAAGTTTATAGCCGTTAGGGATCATTTAAGAGTAAAATCAATTAAATTTGACCATTATAAGGCTATAAATTCCATTCCAGATTATGTGTTAGGTGCCCACTTAAGGCTATAAGCACCTATTCTTGGAAATCAAATTCTAGAAACACATAGGCATCCAATAGATGTTGTGGGATTTTGTTGGCCCTCATAACCATTAATTTAAAAGTCCAAAAGCCTATAGGCATCCATTACTACCATTAGGTTCCTAGTGGTCATTATGCAAATTTTACTCTCTTTTAGGCCGTTAGGCACCTAATAAGTTTAATAGGCTTCCAAGGCACTTTAAAAAAATAAGTTTTAGAGAAAATCTTACAAACTAAATCACGAAAAAAAACTTAGAAAAACTATTACCAAAGACTTTAAAAACATTTATAGAGCTCAAGGTTTTCTAAGCTCTCTAATTTACACATACTAAGGCTAGGAAAACTACAGAGACAAACAACCTTTAAAGCTTGGTTCCTTGGCCTTGGTTCCATTTAAACCTTTGATGCATCCTTTTGAAATGTTCATGTAAGCTCTTGATGCAACTCCTCCAAAATTATTAATTTCCTAAAAAACTCTTTTAATTTGTTTGTTATCATTAAAACCATTAAAGGTACATTAATGGGGTCAACAGTAATAGTAAGGTTCATTATCATGATACTGAGTCTTCTAGATTTCAACTTAGATTTTTGGAAATTTTAGAAATTATTAACATCACACTGGTAAGGTTTATCATCACAATGCTGGTAGTTCTATCTAGTTATTTGTATTTCTTGCTCCTTTTTCTTTCATTTCTTTGAATTTTTTCAATTCTTCAATTTCTTTTCACCTATAAAAATAAACAAGCAATTAAACATAATTCTAAACTAATTTATGCAAAACCTAACAAAATTCTAAGCTAAGAATACTTAATTTATGAGTATAAAACCCACTCATTAAATGCTAAGAAGAATATTTAGATTATCCCTACCTTTCTTAAATTTAGAAAGTGTGTTATTTAAGTCCACTTTCTCTTTTTCTAATTTATTATAGTTTGAACAAGAATAAGAAAGACATGCATTTTTCTTCAAGGATGAATTTTTAAATTTTAGAAAAATATTTTCTTCTTTCAAAATAAAATTTGTTTCCTTTAAAGAACTGTTATCTTTCTCTAATTCTGGAATTTTCTATTCTAAGGTTAGAGATTTATTTTTCCTAATAGTAAGCATTTTGGCAATTTTTGCATACTCATCATGTAATTCTTCAAAGGCATCTTGTAGCTCATCATAAGAAGGTCGAGGGATACTTACCTCTCCTTTGGCCATCAAGCAGAGTTTGGCTTCTTCATCTTTCTTTGAATCCAAATCACTATCACCTCAATTTGACGCATACCTCTTTATCCTCCTATTTTATATTGCCCTCTTCTTTTGTCATATTATTCTTGCTTCTTCATGAATTTTGGGCACTTCTGTATCATATGCCCTAGCATTTCACATTCATAGCATGTGATAAGGTCTTTGCTTCCTCCTTCTTGATTTCTTCTAAAAGGTGGGCTTTTTCTTTGTTCCTTTCTCATGAAGTTATCAAACATTTTTCACAAAAAGAGTAAGATTGTCAGGGGTTAGCTCAAAACTATTAATGGGGTGTTCATTACCTTCATCATTTTCCTCCTCCTCTTCTTCATCAGATGATGTAGCCTTAAGAGCTATGGACTTATTTTTCTTGTCTACTTTTTCTTCAAAGCTGAGTTCAACAAGATGAGTTTCATGCATTAGGAGGTTTACAAATAGAGCAAAAACAAATTTTGTGGAAGCTCCTTGAGCTTCTTGAATTTTTGTCACCTTACATTGCCATTATTTTGTAAAGGACCTTAGGATCTTGTTGACTTGATCCTTGTTAGATTATACCTTTGCTAAAGCTACTAAGTGATTAAAAATGTGAGTAAAATGATTTTTCATATCTTTGATAGACTCACCATTTTTCATCTTAAATAATTCATAGTGGTGTGTGAATGTATTTATTTTAGACTATCTAACTATTTTAGTACCTTCATAGGATATCTCTAAGCATCCTACATCTCTTTAGCAATACTACAATTTGAAACTCTAAAATATTCATTTTGGCTTAAAGCACTTGTAAGAATATTTTTGACTTTGGCATTCAACTAGACATTTCTTTTCTCTGATTTTGGCCAAGGACTTTTTGGTTTAAGTTTGGCTTGGCTTCCTTCAACAATAGTAGGAATAATGAGACCATTCTTAATGACTTTCCATATATCAATATCAATATCCTTAATAACAATTCTCATCCTAAACTTTCAATAGGTATAATTTTGACCATTAAGACGTCGAGATTTGTTAATGGATAGACAAAAAATTATTACCCATTCCAGCCATGATACTCTTGAGATAGTTAAACCTTTAGCTAAGAGCCTAAGCTCTGGTACCATTTGTTAGGAATGGTAAACACCCAAGAGGCAGTGAATTGGGTATTTTATAATTTTCTACATAAAGTAAAAGAAAATATATAACTTGCAAAGGGCATGAAAAACAAAACCTTTAAAAAGCCAAAGCAAAGATATAACTAAAAATCAAAAGCAAACTCTTATTCAAACAAGACTTGAAACAAACCAAAAAACTTCAATCAGTAAGATAATAAAGGAAGAAACAATGAAAACTAATGCCAATCAAAATAAGATAAAAGCAAACACAAGTGCAACAAACACAGAAGTACATAAACTTAGAAGCTAGCAAACCAAAGAAGATGAGAGGATAAGCAAAATAAATAAGGGGATAAGGAATCAAGACACTTAAATTTATCCTATTTCAACTCAACCACGAAGCCTGCATCTAGTCTTTAAGCTACAACTTGAGATTTTTTTAATAAACACCATAAGTTTAACATAAGGACTTGTGAGCCACTATAACCACACAACTCTACCAAGTTGGTAATAGAGTTCTCTTCCCTTACAACAACTTAAAATCAATCTTTCAACAACGTCTTATAGCCAAACACTTCAAGGGACCTTTCATTAAATCATACCTCACGAAGAAATAGGTAGAGGTCAATAGAAAACTCTCCTAAATATAATGGGTATTACAATGGAATCAGCTATATAAAAACAATTCAGAGAAACTTAAGAGGTAATGAATAAAACACATGGTTAAGACCAAGTTCTCTAGTCCCAACGTTCAATGGAGCCTGGTATTTATAGGAAAACTAATAATATAGCCATTGGAGGCCATTTACAACTAAATTCAATGAAACTGTTATAAGGTCTTTAATTTCTTTTATGTTCAAACAATAGACAACTGTTACATGCTATAGGTTCCTGTTGTTATGTTAAAACCTTTGATTCCAATCATCTAGAACGTGAATAGGCATCTGTTGAATACTATAAGCACCTATTACTTTGTAAGTTAGCTTCCTTTCAAAATTTCAAAACCAAAGAGGCGTCTATTACCCTAAACATTCAACTATAGGTTCTCACAATTGTTAATTTTCAAAGTTTCAGAAGCTAATAGGTGTTTATTGCCATCAATAGGTGATTGTTGATCACTAGTTTGTAAATTTGCTCTATTTCCAGCAAACACGAGCCTATTAAACTTTAGAGGATTTTGTTGCACTTTGAAAAACTTAAGTTATGTGCAAATTCACAAACTTTTAACCAACATACATCAAAAAACCAATCTTAAATATTTTCAAAAGCACTTTATCAACTCATGGATTCTTTAAGTTTTCTTTTACATAGAAACTAAGTCTAGGATACCTAAAAGAAAAATACAATCTTTAGCCTTCACGTTTCTTTGACTTGGATCAATGAAATCATATGCATTCCTTGAAAAAGCTACATGAGTGTATGATGCATTCCTTGAAAGACTTATGAATGCTTGATGCAGTTCTTCAAAATTCATGCATTTTCTAAAAACAATCTTTTTTTACAAGTTTGTGATTATCAAAACCTTTTAAGGCACATCAATGAGGTGAAAATAAAATAATAGCAAAAACAAAAGAGAGATAGGAAAAAAGAATCTAGCACTTTGAGATGCTAGAAATCTCCACCAACTGCTACTTTCAATTTTCCCCATGCCTTTTTCTCTTTTCCCTTCACCCATGTATACTTGTATCTCTCCTTTGACTATCTCCTTTCCTTTCTTTGTCCTCTACCTTATCCATCCAACTTATCTCCTTACCATAGTTACTCTTGTTAATTTTTTCACTTTTCTCTTGATTTTTCTGCTTGTGGGTGGACACCTTCGGCATATTAGTCCTTTAGTCCTTAGGCCCATCAATACCATGCTAGAAATCTCCACCAACAACCACCGCTTCCAATTTTTCCATGGCATTTTCTCTCTTCCCTTCACCCATTTTTATGTGTCTCTCTCCTGAGAGTAACTCCTTCCCTTTCTCTATCCTCTGTCTCACTAATCCAGCTTACCTCCTTACTACAGTTAGTTATTCTCGTTAATTTCTCCATTTTTCTCTTGATTTTTCTGCCTTTAGGTGTACGCTTTCAACTCATTTGTCCTTGAGCCCTCAGAACCATTAGCTTACCTTTCAATTGGTAAGCTGCGAATGCTTCTTTTCTATACCGTTTCGGTTGGGAGAAGTGACAGTCATGCTGTTGTTTGGTATTGTAGTAGCCATCAAATTATCAATCGCCATTCTCTCCCTTCCCCTTAAAGTAGGCACATATTTTTTGTGCTCTAATAATAGGAGAAATATATAGGGGAAGATGAGAAAGAAAAGAAAAATCAGAATGAGAAGAGGGGTTTGAGAGACGGAGGAACAAATGAGGGATTTAAAACAAGTAAAGAATCCATGATAGGCCACTATGGCGCCGTTTGATCCATGTAGCCGACCCCACCTAGTGAAAAAAGGCTTAGTCGTTGTTGTATTGATAAGCTCGTAAAGACGAAGAAAATTTTCTGCTATGATAAAAGGGGAAATTT
This sequence comes from Gleditsia sinensis, assembly GCA_037074535.1. Taxonomy (NCBI): domain Eukaryota; kingdom Viridiplantae; phylum Streptophyta; class Magnoliopsida; order Fabales; family Fabaceae; genus Gleditsia; species Gleditsia sinensis. Next base: position 47,327,444 of record CM073470.1, read on the forward strand.
TGGTGTTAAATCTGTCCACTGTACTTTTTCCCTCCGCTGTTCAATCTTGATCTTCGAAGAATTTTTTGAGTAATATTTTAATTTTCATTTATAAAAAAGAGAGAGATTGAAATGACAAAGAAATAAAATTAGGACAATAGGTGCTAGATTTTGGTGAGTTACGGTGTTGGAACCAAGACTTGAAAAATTCTCAAAAGATTGGTATAAACTCTTAAATTTGCATTCGTTATTTAACATGACTTTAATTGACCATGATATTCGCAGCAAAAATTACTTACTTTTCATTAGCTCTTAAAACACGATATGAAGAAAGAGGAAAAGCGGCTACATTCATTCACATGTCTGTCTGACCTTCCATAACTTTTGGCATGGCGTAATCAGTATTGGGAAGAAATTGTAAATTATTACCAAAAAAACAAAAAGCTCTCTTAGCCTCTTATGTTTCTACAACAGTAACACTGCATATATTGAACTTGCATGGATTCACACAAAATGAGGAAAAAACAAGATGATGCTTTATTAATTTATTTTATAGCAGCATAAGATACAGCAATTATTACAATCCAAAGTTGCACAAACCTGTATTAGAAAATTGAACTAGCAAATTAGCAGTCCTGTTCACAAGGATGAAGGACATTATGGAATGAAAAAATAATTGACCGACACTGTTCTTACTATACAAATATGGTTTGGTAAAGAAAATGAACCAGTATCGGCAACTCCAGAAGGTAGAGATACGATACAATTTTAACAAGCCTTGAGTGGATGCCATATAATCCATATAGGTCTTACAGTCACAAATGTCAAGCTAGTTAAACTCTGGAAGCTAAGAAGTCGCTAGCACCTGGTTGTTGAAGTATAGATAGGTCTTTTTGCCAGAAAATGAAGTAGTTAACAGGGGAGAAAAACCAGGGTAGCTTCTATCCCACTTTGCTAAGCAGATTTTTGTAACCAAGTCAAAGAGCTCGTTTCCTCGAACAAAAGGTTGGGCTGCATAATCCTCAACTGGCATCCACTGAAGAAAAGGAAAAGCATTAGAATGATTTCTGCCTGTTAAAATTTTATTAGAGTGAAGTTCTTAGTTTGCAAGTGTTGATGTCAGGACAGAAGTAAGCAGGTTCAAAGCTTGCAGCTTTTATTGACTTAAAAAAGTAACAGCAACAAATTAGAATACCATTCCATTAGAAATGAGTGAGATGAATGAATAACTAAATGTCAATTTACTCAGGGTTAACATCTTTTACAGTATTTTCACAATATAAAGGTAAATCAATAGGAGCTAAAATATTTCTAGTAATCTATAATGGAATAATTATTGGCCTTAGAACATACCTGAGCTGCCTCAATTTCGGAAGCTTGCCTCTGAATGTCAAAGGAATGTGGTTGCAAAACGCAAACAAAGAACAGATCTGATTTCTCGAAGAAAGACCAGTGACCTTGCCTGATATCAGAAAGACAGAGACATTGAAGGCCATATAGGAGACTGAATTTGAAGAGTATAATATCTCAAACGATTTGCATAGCAATCTTTTGGTTCTTGCATGCAATGCCATTTTTCATAAAGTAAACCAGAAGCTAGATTCTACAGAACACCAAAACACAGATATCTATAAAAGAGCACACTGTACCTGAATGCTAAAACTTCCACAAATTCTGTCTCTATCTGAAAGAGGAAGAAAAGCAGTGGTTTTAAAGGCTGCAATAGAGCCGTAAAAAAAGGAACGGAAAAGCAATATATTGGTTCTGCTCACCCCTGTCTCTTCTTTAACTTCTCTAGTTGCAGCAGTACAAATATCCTCACCCTGTAAACAGAATTCAAATGCATGAAAAAAATTTGATTTAAAAAATATAATAATTCGTCAATAATGTTTTTGAGATATTTACTTCATTAACAGCTCCAGTAGGCAACTTCCATACACCTGTTCCACTGAATCTTCCATTGCTCTCCTGAACCACAAGTACCTATCAAATGAAAAACAAAGATTTTATCAGTATAATCAAGGAAAGCAGATGGTCACTGCATTGAATACAAAACTTTAGCACAAAATGTAGCTGGATAACCACAGAATGAAGAATGAGATGAATAAGTTCTAAAGTAGTCAAACAAATTTTGACTGCAGATTGTCTTGGCTGTTCATCATATTTGTAGTCAGGAAATTTTAGAATTCATCCATGAACAGCCGTTTTCTTTGTGATTCAGTTAAAAGAGAGATAAATAGCAGAGAAAAGAAATTGATAAATCAGTGCAGAATTAGAAAAAATAAAATAAAATAAAAAAGGATCACCTCTCTGTTTGTATTCATAACAAAAGCACCAATACCCACACGGTGTGAAGCATTTGCAGGAAGGGTATCAGCAGTTTTGGGAAGCCATCGTACAAGCATCAGGTAATCTGGTTCGGCATGGTGATACCTAAATCCAGCCTGCAAAAGTAGCAGAACAAGATTACCAGGCATGAGAATCATGACAAAAGGCTTCGGAAAATTCAACCAATTTCTAAGGTCTGCCGCAGAATTTACATTTACCTTCACAGCAGCCTCCACAAGATTTGGGATTTCTATGGGCAATTTGATCCACACTCCCTTCTTTCCCTGTAAAACACATTTTGAATAAATGATAAAGTTTGTTTGATATCGAAGCTAACTAATGATTAGTAAGTACCCGACATAATTATGGTATCATTACATTAGAAAATCTACCTGTTCCCTCCAATGTGATATTGAAGCTTCTAACAAAGAAGAAAAGACCATGGAATCCATAGGCTTCTCCATATTTATAATAACTCCTCCATGTCGATCCTCAACTGCATTAAGTAATTCAATGCCTTTACCCCGTATTTGCTCCTCGGCCAGAGAAGTTTTGGAAGCCGATATACATGATCTTGGGAAAAGAAATTTACTGTTGTCACCTAGAGTAATCACAGAACTAAAAATGTCAACTTTAAAATGTACTAAAAAAACACTATCACTCTTCACCTAAACAAAACCAAAACAACTTGTAAATAATAGCTCGCTAACCATAACACATACAATTGGGGATGACAAGGCAGGAAGGGGAGACAGAACCATGAAAACCCCTCTTTGGAAACGGGGGGACTGCAGAAGATGTAAGAAACAAATTAGAATTTGCCAAAAGGCAAGAGTAGAGGTTGCAAGCTCTGAGCCTGTGCATGGAAATTGAATTTGAGAAATACAAGCCAAATTTATGTTCTTTCTCTCCAACCCAATTGTGGGAGATTACTAAACGTTGAGATATATATAGGGACGGGTGACAATGGCGCCAAAGGACAATTTCCGTGCAATCGTAGCCTAGGACTTTGAATGAGTCCTTGGACTTCTTTCTGGGACAATAGAATTAGAAACCATGAAAGTAGCGAAAAAAAACAAAAAAGGGGCAATCGGACATCGGTAGTTACTTTTCAGCTATTCAAAGAGGAAAACACGTGACTTGAGTCACTTTTCGGTAAAGTTTCAAACGAACACGCACAATTGTATTCGAGCCCTGGCGTCTGGCCTAGTTTTCCGTGCAAAAGGAAAGAAAGCAACAACCGAGTAAATCCGAGGGACCCAGAGTCGGGTCGGGTTACACTATCTGCCCTGTGATAGTCTTTCTCGCTTGGTCATTTTCATATTGTAGTTTCACATTTTAAGTGTGTCAGGCTTTTCTTTCTTTTTTTATTTAGTTGTCAAAAGATAAATAATTTTATTTAGAAAAATAGAAAAAAGGAGTCAATGTATAAATTAAAACAAAGTATCATTAACGTCAAGAACACAAACAGTTACATTATGACAATAAACTAAATAGGCGTTGGAAGACAAAATAATATTAAGGTGTAACAACAACAACAATAACTAAGTCTTTTTTCACTAAGTGGGATCGGCTACATGGATCAAACGGCGTCATAGTGACCTATCATGGATGAGATCAATAACTAAGAAGATAAATCTTTGAAAAAAAAAAACAACTTAAAAAGTTTAGTAGATCGAGTCAGCACACTGAGTTTTGTAAATTTTATCAACTAAAAAATTAAGTCAAATAACTTATTATTAATTTCCGTTCATCAAACAGTAACGTCTGAAGTTGCTAGAAATTCAATTTACTTTAAAAGTTAAGTTTTCTTCTTTTTAAATCTACTATTATTATTGTGAACTTTCTCTTAAAGTTCTTCTTTTCCTTTTTTTTTTTAACTAGATCTACAATATTATTGACAACATGAGGGGATAATATGCAAAACTTTAGAATTTTTTTAAAAGAGCTTAAAATTCTTACTTAAAAGGGAGAAAGGACTTCTAACCCAAAAAAAATAATCTAAAAAATGAGAGACATGAGAGTTAAATGCAAATTGACACAACTAAAATATTTTTTTTTTAAAAAAAAGGGTGCTAAAAAAACTTGCGTGAGTTGCCTCACTTTGTCTCCTTGTAATTTATTTCACTAAAAACTTGGCTTAAACTCGATAAAATTCAGCCTCTCGTCAAATTATGTCCTTTACATATTTAATATAACAAATCGACATAAGTAAATTACAAGGGAACAATGGTAATTATTTGATTTTTAAAATTTTTTTGCAAGCATACAGCTATGTGTTTGGGTGTGTGTGTGTCTATATAAAAAAGAAGTAATATTTACTATAGAAGTGTGTAGCCAGCTACCTTGGCAAATTCTTAGAACTAAATAGTTGATTGACTGAAAATTGTAAATTTCTTCATAAAATGAAAAAGGAAAAAGGTTGAAATTTGTTCCATTTTATGATATTTTTTCTATCCCACTGCTTCCAAGAGAATAGAAACTTAGCAACAAGAAAAAAAATGGTCTACATTCAAAATTAGAGTAGTCAAAATGAGGTTGTCTTATAATATTAGATCAGTATATAAATAATTTATTTTGACTATAGACTTTTAACCCTAACTCATCATGCCCTTAGAGCTGTGATGGATCGGCCGAACTAATCCATATGGACTTTTTTTGTTAACACTTTCAGTATTGATGACAAGAAATTACTTTCTTGCCCGACTAATGCATTTCCTCTTTAATTCAAGACTGTCCTATCCCGATACTTAATGAGCCCATTGTAGAAGAAAATAAGAGGCGCCATATCATCATTATAAGGCCTTGTAAAGGAATAAATTAATTAAAGTGTAGTTATTCAGTTGATAGTCATGCGGTTAGTTGGTTACTTGTATATTTGTGTTCTATAAGCTGGATATAACTCATATGTGTTTGTCCATATCTTTTCAACTTGATTTTGGACGGAATTACTAAACATATACAAAATTTAGAGCCTCGATGTATGATTTTTGCAAATGATATAATCTTAATTGGTGAATTGAAAGAGGAAATAAATATAAAATTAGAGTCATAGAGACAAATTTTGAAAACACATAGTTTTCGTATAAGTAGAAATAAAACAGAATATATGAAATGTATTTTTAGTAAAAGACGTACAAATACAAATTTAAAAGTAAAATTTGAAGACCATATATTAAAACAAGTTATAAACTTTAAATATCTTGAATTCATTATACAAAATGATGGCGAAGTAAAGGATGACGTAAGTCATAGAATTTAAGTGGGATTGATGAAATGGAGGAAGGCTTCGGGTGTAATTTGTCATAGAAAAGTGCCGCTCAAAGTTAAAGAAAAATTCTACCGTACAGCTATAAGACCTACTATATTGTTTGATATTGAATGTTGGACGATTAAAAGATAACATGAAGATAAACTCAATGTGGCAGAGATAAGAATGTTGTGTTGAATGTGTGGACACACTAGAAGAGATATGATTAGAAATGAGTACATTAGAGAGAAAGTTGGAATAGCACCTATTGTAGAGAAGATGGTAGAATTTCACTTAAAGTGATTTGGTCATGTGTGAAGAAGACTTGCAGAAGCCCTAATGAGAAGAGTAGATCAGATGGAGAATAGTCTAATAGTTAGAGGTAGAGGGAGGTCAAAAAAATGACAGGTGAAACTATTAAAAAAGATTTAATAACCAATAATCTATCTATTAATCTCATTTATAATAGGTCACTGTGGCGTCGTTTAATCCATGTAGCCGACCTCACATAGTGGGAAAAGGCTTAGTTGTTGTTGTTGTTAAAGTATACCATTTTTAACAGTTTAACTTGTGAGTTGTCACTAACATTTATATATGGCATTGTTAGTTCAAGCAAAGAACCAGATTTTCAACCTTTTTTTTTTTGCAAAATATCAAGCAAACTTTAAAATATGAGACAAACTTAGTAAATAATGAGGTAGAAGCCTTTTTTTTAAAAAAACAAATACTTGATTCTACCCTTTTAGAATAAGTATATGACAAAAGGGTTAAACTTACCAAGAAAACAAGAAACGTTCAAGTGAAGATAGAAAACCAAGTTTTTACTTTGAATAAAATACAAGTTCAGAAAAGCTTCACTTTGAGATATTTCTCTTCAAATTGAGATGTTATAAAACTATTTTTATGAGTTAGGTTTTTTTCAAAATGGTTTAAAACTAATGCAACCAGTATAAATAGAAAATTAGGAGAGGAAAACTAACATTACGATATTTAAAATAGTTCAAATCTCTTTGCAAAGATCATACATCCACTCTCCAAGCACAAGACAAGGGAATTTATAATAATCAATGGAAAAACACCAAATGTATAGGTTCAGCTCTTAGCTTTTTGTAACGACTGGTTTTTTTTCTTCATATATATGTGATTTCGTAAGAGACCAGCATTTTACCAAAAGATATGCATCTCTTATTTACATACATACAAAAGTTACATACATCGAGATTAGCAACATACGTACATATGTAACCCAAGGTACTGAGCATACATCACAAAAGGCAGAGTACCATGGGGTTACATCAAAACAATGGGGTTAGCACATTTACATCATTAAAACTATTTACATCATCCCTATTTTACTATTCCCTTCCAGGGCCTTCACCCCTGGGGTACTACCGGTAGAGGAGGCGGGCCCAGAGCAGGGATCTCTACCATGTTTATCACCAACAGGTTCACAATGATCGTGAGCATAACACCAAAACATAGTGAGATATAAAATCCCAGCAAGGTCAACATCTAGTAATACAAGCATGATGAAAACTTACATGTTATGTCCAGTTGTATAAGTTATAGAAAACATGTTCTCTTTTTATACAATAAAAGTACAGTAAAGTACATACAGGCCTTTTATAAATTATGCATCAATATCACGCATGATAATATGAAACATGTATTTATATAATACTTGTACAACTGTTCATGGCTCATACATTGCTCATAGTGGCTTATTATTTGATAATTTTTCTCAATTGCAATCCTCAATGTGGTGTGAGCCTTACCTCTCCAGCTACTCACCCACCTTTTGAGGGTCTTTGGTCAAAGCGGTCCTTCCCATATTGACCATTCTAGGCTATAGAGCATCCCCTATCCCGATACCGTATCTCAAACCACGACCCTTCAGTCACCTTACCTCAAAAGGTGCCGTATGCCGCCGGGTCACCTTAGTGGGTAAATGTCATCCTAGACTTGTCAGTCTCCTCAATACAATAAGGGAGACACATGTTGCTAGACCACCATACTTCAGAGAGGATTATTCTGACCGTCAATCGCCTTAATACAGCAAGGTGATACTGTAACAACTCCATTTAAGGAACAATTTTTTTTAAAATACCATGAAGTTATTACCTCGTTACAATTTAACTCAAAATAAAATTTATTTAATTTATACAATACAGATTTTACATACATATCATTAATCAATAACATCTGTACAAAAGTCTAACACATATTTAATTACATCTTATTCATCTCTGTTGACCAGTTCCAGAGATACGGGTGCGGGTGGTTGTGTAAAAACTTTTTTTCTTTTATTTATTATTATACAATATAAAGTTCACATACACATCATTAATCAAAACGTACGTACAACATTTCAAACACATAAATATCTACATCTTATTGATTTTGATTGACCAATTTCGGAGATTCGAGTGCGGGTGGTTGCACCTTCACCAGGATCTGTGCCAACTCGCCCACAAACATTTTATTTAGGATCCGCCCATCATAGAATAACTCGATTCAACGTGGACAAAAAGTCAGAGCTATAGAAAATCTGCATAACTAATTTTCTGAACATGATATAAAAATATAGTGAGAATTAAATCCCAGTAAGTTCAACAATAAATCATCATCAATATAGCTCATCACGTCATGTTCAGTTGTATAAACTACAGAAAATATCTTTGGTCATATGAATGCATTATATCTATGCACATAAGAATCATACAGTAATGATATGTATGACATGATTAACTATTTTCAGAATATCATATGATGGCCATCAACTTATTCTCATTTCAAGCTACCCTGGTTAGGGTGAGTATCCTCTACTTTCCAGTATGAGCTTTTCTCGCTCTGTCCGACATGGACCACTTTCTCTTTCTTTTCTCATTAACATGATCATAATCGTTGGTAGGGCGTCCCCTACTGGTGCACCACATGGATTGCCATGTGACCGTGCTAATTTCTTTTCTTTTCACAATGATAGCCAAAAATATGCTTTCAATAACAAGTATATTCATCAAAATATAACTATTACCATAAATCATTGGTAATAATGCCATGAACATAACCATTTCAAATATCACTTTATAAAATATTTTCGTGTTAGAATTTTACACTTATGATGATAAGAAGTTCATACAATGGCAATGGTTATGGCATATACTAGTCATTTATAAGATTCGTCTTCTTTTTTTAAATATTAATTTTATTTCTTTATTTTTTTGCTACAGGTTTTTATCATATCTAACCTTCTCTTACTAATAAGAGCATAACTCCCTCAATTGAACTCTGATGTAGGTGATCTTGGTGTCAATTTCAAGATAAATCAATTATCTAAAACTATTATGTTGAACATTGTAGTGAAATATTAAGAACTCAAGGTGATATTACTCCCTAAATGTACAGGTTATTTCGTCTTGGATAGGTTCTGCCCTCTACCTACAAATCAGACCATATCTACCTCATATGGACTCCAAATTGAATGATTCCAGTGGTTGAAAATCCGTAACACATATATCTATAATTCTTATGTTAACCATTTATTTTAATTCCATACAGATAATTCTCAGAAATTAAAATACAGAAGCTATCCTAACATATTCTTCCCTGATGAACCATTTTCTGACCTTTGACTACTAATCAGCCCATATCTATCTCATATGGACTCCAAATGGAGTGATTCCAGTGGCTAAAAATCCGTGACACATATATCTTTAATTATTATGTTAACCATTTATTTTAATTCCGTACAGATAATTCCCAGAAATTAACACACAGAAACTATCCTAACATATTCTTCCCTGATGAACAATTTTCTGACCTTTGCTTACTAATCAACTCATATTTTCCTCATATGGACTCCAACTTGAATGATTCTAGTGGCTAAAAATCCGTGACACACATAGATATAACTCTTATGTTAACCATTTATTTTAATTTCATACAGATAATTCCCAGAAATTAAAATACATAAGATATCCTAACATATTCTTCCCTGATGAATCATTTTCTGACCTTTGACTACTAATTGGACCATATCTACCTCATATGGACTCCAAATTGAGTGATTTCAGTGGATAAACATCTGTGACACATATATCTTTAATTCTTATGTTAACCATTTATTTTAATTCCATACAGATAATTATCAGAAATTAAAATACAGAAGCTATCCTAACATATTCTTCTCTGATGAACCATTTTCTGACCTTTGACTACTAATCAAAACATATTTACCTTATATGAACTCTAAATTGAATGATTCCAGTAGTTAAAAATCTGTGACACATATATCTTTAATTCTTATGTTAACCATTGATTTTAATTCCATACAGATAATTCCCAGAAATTAAAACACAGAAGCTAAAAATTTTGCCACCCACAGCCATACCTATGCAGAACTTTCTATACCAGTCTAAGTATTCAAACATACATCACATGCAAGATCAATATGTAACATGATATAACAACATCCATGACCAATCATCAAAGTTCTAAAATCAAAATCTCATATAAATATTATAAGTTTCAAAAGTTTTCTTCAAAAAGAAATATTGTTAAACATACCTAAGAATCTCCCTAGCTTACTTAGTGAATTATTTTTCTTATTTCCTCTTGAAAGAAGTAGCAAGATTCCTCCCTTTCCTTAGCTTTTCTAGCAGCTTAGATAAGGGAAGGAGGGTGAATTTTTGAACTTCAAGGATGAAGAAGAAAAATGGACTTAAGTGGAGATTAAGGTAACTTACCTTGAGTACTTAGCCTTTTAAACTTCTCCTTCTTCTTCCTTCCTTTCTTCTCCTCTCTTTCTCTCCTTTCCTCACTCTACATTGCTTCTATTTCTCTCTCTTCCTCACTTGAAAAAAATTAAAATGTTGTAGGAGTGGGTTTTGCTTAAATAGACCACCAAATAATACACCTTTCATGATCATGGGTCTACCTTATCACAATTAGGATACACTTTATTGAATTTTTGGAAAACAAACAACTTATGTTCTTGTCTTCCTCTTCCTTAGTCAAGATATGCATAGGAAAAGGAGATTTGTATTTTGAAAATTATGATGATATGTTCTTAAGATAAGGGACAAGGTCCCTTTGATTTAGGGATTCATTTCCATTTTCTTTTGTCTTAAACAAGTATGATAGGTTTGCCTTTTTAGGTGGCAAATTTCTAGCCCTTGAATCTCCATTATTTGGTTGATATTATTTGTGTGGGATAGGAATGTTTTGTCCTAATGCCATGTATTATCATACCACTTGCTAAAATTATGAGTGTAGGATATAGATGTTTTTGTCCTAAAACCTTGTATTATCATGCCACTTGCCAAAATGATGAATGTAGAATCACACCACTTGCTAAATTTTTGTCTTAATGCCATGTAACCTAATCTTTATTATTATTACATTCTTATATCATCACCTAATTTATTTTATTTTATTTTTTTCTCTTGGATTTGGGCTTATTCCTACCCATTATGGGCTTATTCCTACCCATTTTCTTTGATTTGGATAAAATTCTACCTTTCTTGGAGGGCTTGGTCATATTTTCATAATTTTTGGGCTATTGGTCCAATTACTATATCCTAGTCCAAATCTATGTTTTATTTCTTACTTAGGTTATCCAATGGGCTTGCTAGAAACTTATGTGAAGTGGAAAAACTCTATATGAAGTGTCCATAGGTAAAAGCCCAATGTATGGGTAAAGATTTTAAACTTAGTAATTCTAGTTCTTGAATTAGGAAAAATTACCCTAATCCAATATTCTTGAAATTTTAAGACCTTTACTTGTTTCTAAAAATTTATCTTCCTTATCCAAGAATTTTGCATCTCTTTAGTATGTTATTTCTAATTTCTTTCCTATTAGGTTTTCTCTCTTTATTTGTTCTCTTAATTTTAGAAACATTTTCTATGCATATACATAAGGTGAAGAATATCTAAGGATTATATTTCCTTAGATATCTAAAATATTGTCTAATAAATTTTATTTCCTTAATTAAATATTTTTGTACTTTTATCAATAAAAGAAACGAAATTAGGGATGTTACAGGTTGCACCTTCACCGGGATCTTAGTCAACTTGATCATAGACACTATATATATTACTGGGATCAGCTCAAAATAGAGTAACTCGATCCAACATACGCTAAAAGCCAGTGCCATAGAGAAAATCTGCATAATTATTCTTCTGAACATGACATGGAAATATAATGAAACTTATAGTCATTGAGAAATTCTACCCATCTTTGTTGCCTCATATTTAACTCCTTATGATCAAAGAGGTATTTAAGACTCTAATGATCACAATATACTTCAAAGGTTGCCCCATACAAATAGTGTCGCTAAATCTTTAAGGCGAACACCACTGCTGCCAATTCAAGATCATGGGTTGGATAGTTTCCTTCGTGGGGTCTCAGTTGCCTAGAGGCGTAAGCAACTACTCTCTTATCTTGTATCAGTACACAGCCTAGCCCTTTCTTTGAAGCGTCACTATACACTTCAAAATGTCCTGTAGGGTCTGGAATAATTAAAACAGAAGGAGTGGTCAGTCTTCTCTTAAGCTCTTGGAAACTAGCTTTACATTGATCAGTCCATTTGAAAGGACTTCCTTTCCTAGTCAATTTAGTTAATGGAAAGGCTATACGAGAGAAGTTTTGTATAAACCTCCTATAGTATCCTGCCAAACCCAAGAAACTTCTGACTTTCATAACCGTCTTTGGTCTCTCCCATTGAACCACTGCTTCTTTCTTGCTAAGATCTACAGCTACCCCTCTATTAGAGATGACATGTCCAAGAAACTTTACCTCTGATAGGCAAAAGTCACACTTCTCCAATTTGGCATACAACTTTTTCTCTTTCAGCACTTGCAGTATGATAGGTTTGCCTTTTTAGGTGACAAATTTCTAGTCCTTGAATCTCCATTATTTGGTTGAAATTATTTGTGTGGGATATGAATGTTTTGTCCTAATGTCATGTATTATCATACCGCTTGCTAAAATGATGAGTGTAGGATATATATGTTTTGTCCTAAAGCCTTGTATTATCATACCACTTGCTAAATTTTTGTCTTAAAGCCATGTAATCTAATCTTTATTATATTATCACATGATTTATTTTATTTTATTTTTTCTCTTGGATTTGAGCTTATTCCTACCCATTTCTTTTGCTTTGGATAAAATTCTACCTTTCTTGGAGGGGTTGGACACATTTTCATAATTTTTGGGCTATCAGTCCAATTTCTATATCCTAGTCCAAGTCTATGTTTTATTTCTTGTTTAGGTTATCCAATGGGCTTGCTAGAAACTTATGTGAAGTGGAAAAACTCTATATGAAGTGTCCATAGGTAAAAGCCCAATGTATGGGTGAATATGTTAAACTTAGTAACTCTAGTTCTTGAATTAGGAAAAATTACCCTAATCCAATGTTTTCTTAAAATTTTAAGACCTTTACTTGTTTCTAAAAATTTATCTTCCTTACCCAAGAATTTCACCTTTCTTTAGTATATTATTTCTAATTTTTCCTCTTAGGTTTTTTCTCTTGACCTATTCCATTAATGTTAGAACATTTCTATGCATACACGTAAGGTGAAGAATTTCTAAGGATTATATTTCCTTAGATATCTAAAAATTATCTAAGAAATTTTATTTCCTTAATTAAATATTTATGTACCTTAAAAAGAAACGAAATTAGGGATGTTACAAATACCTTTACCAAAACAACCTACTTCAGAGAGGGTCCTCTTGACCAACTTATGTCTTTTACATTTTTCCAGCCACTTAAATCAACAAAGAGCATGCATATTAATAAGCATCAAGAGCATAAATCATACTCATTCTCATGCATGTCATAAAAATCTCATCATATATACACACACATGCTTTTATAATCTCACATAGTATTTACATATTATTCACTCACTTACAGCTACACATATACAAGTAATTTATAGCATGCAAATTTAGCATCCATGCATCATTTCTTCATACTTACATAATTAATTTAATGAGCATACATAATCAAGTAGATATTACATGTTTCTTATAACATTCATGACTCATAAAACTCTCATTAACATCCTCTAAACATTGGTGATTAATTTAGATTCAAAAATGAAACAGAAAGTGATGAAAAAGGGTGAGACAACATGAAACACGGCCTGGCTGTGTCACCAAACACGGCCGTGCTTCTTACTCGTGTTTCTCCCCATGAATTCCTCTCAACGTGGTCGTGTTACACAAAGACCAACCTCAAGCATAGTCGTGTTTCAGGCTGTGTTCTTCATTTTTCACCATTTCTAGATTTTTAGCCCAAAGCACAGCCTAGCCGTGTCTCTAAGCACGATCGTGCTTCGGGCGCAAAAATACCAAAAACTCCATTTTTCTCCCAAACCAGCCAAGAAAATCCAACAATAAAAATATCAACATTTTGAGCATGAAAAACACAATTCTTTTCAGAGCAAACCACCACCAAAAACATGGATTTAATCTTAAAACTATCTACACAAAATTTCTCAAAAACACAATCTCATATGTATAAATAAACTACAGCCATAACCACCATAAGTGCTTCAATAACAACTCTAACTACCTTCCCATATTGTAACATCCCGTAATTTTTAGATATTTTCCTTATAAATTTTTCACCTTACATATATACATAGAAATGTTCTAATATTAATGGAATAGGTAAAGAAAGAAAACCTAAGAGGAAATATTAGAAATAAACATGCTAAAGAAAGGTGAAATTCTTAGGTAAGGAAGATAAATTTTTGTGAAGTAAAGGTCTTAAAATTTCAAGAATATTGGATTAGGGTAATTTTTTTCCTAATTTACGAGTAAAAGTTACTAAATTTAGTATCTCCACCCATAAATTGGGCTTTCACCTATGGACACTTCATATAGAGTTTTTCTTCATCACATAAATTTTAAGCAAACCAATATGATAGCCCAATGAAGAAATAAAACATAGACTTGGACTAGGATATAGAAATTGGACCGATAGCCCAAAAATCATGAAAATGTGACGAAGCCCATTATGAAAGGTAGAATTTTAACCAAAGTAAAGAAAATGGGTAAGAATGAGCCCAAACCCAAGAGGAAAAATGAAAATAAAATAAAAATAAAGTGATGAAATAATGGTGTAATCAAGATTAGGTGATTTGACATTAAGACAAAAATTTAGCAAGTGGTATGATAATACAAGAATTTAGGACAAAACATCAATATCCTACACTCATAATTTTAGCAAGTGGGTAATAATACATAGCATTATAACAAAACATCTTTATCCCACACAAATAATTTCAACCAAATAATGGAGATTCAAGGGCTAGAAATTTGCCACTTAAAAAGGCAAATCTATCATAATTGATTAAGACAAAAGAAAAAGGAAATAAATCCCTAAATCAAAGGGATCTTGTCCCATATCTTAAGAACATATTATCATAATTTTCAAAATACAAATCTCCTTTTCCTATGCATATCTTGACTAAGGAAGAGAAAGACAAGAATATAAGTTGTTTGTTTTCCAAAAATTCAACCAAGTGTAATCTAATTGTGATAAGGTAGATCCATGATCATGAAAGATAAATTATTTTAGGGTCTATTTAAGCAAAACCCACCCTTACAATATTAGAATTTTCGTCCAAGTGAGGGAGAGGAAAAATAGAAGCAAGGTAGAGTGAGGAAAGGAGAGGAAGAAAGGAAGAAAGAGGAAAGAGAAGTCTAGAAGACTAAGTGCTCCAAGTAAGTTTAACAATATTTCTTTTTGAAGAAAAGTTTTGAAACTTATAATATTTATATGAGATTTTGATCTTAGAACTTTGATGATTGGTCATGGATGTTGCTATATCATGTTACATATTGATCTTGCATGTGATGCATGTTTGAATACTTAGGTTGCTATAGAAAGTTCTGCATAGGTATGGCTATGGGTGGCAAAATTTTAAGCTTTTGTGTTTTAATTTCTGGGAATTATCTGTAGGGAATTAAAATAAATGGTTAACATAAGAATTAAAGATATATGTGTCATGGATTTTTAACCACTGGAATCACTCAATTTGGAGTCTATATGAGGAAGATATGAGTTGATTACTAGTCAAAGGTCAGAAAATGGTTCATTAGGGAAGAATATGTTAGGATAGCTTTTGTGTTTTAATTTCGGAGAATTATCTATAGGGAATTAAAATAAATGGTTAACATAAGAATTAAAGATATATGTGTCACGGATATTTACCCACTGTAATCATTCAATTTAGAGTTCATATGAGGTAGATATGTTCCGATTAGTAAACAAAGGTCAAAAAATGGTTAATCAGGGAAGAATATGTTAGGATAGCTTCGGTGTTTTAATTTCTGCGAACATTTTATAAAGCATTAAAATAAATTGTTAACATATGAATTATAGATATATGTGTCATGGACTTTTAGCCACTGGAATCACTTAATTTGGAATTCTTATGATGGAGATATGGACAGATTAGTAGGTAGAGGTCAGAACCTATCCGAGAAGAAATAACTTGTACATTGAGGGAGTAATATCACCTTGATTTATTAATATTTCGCTACAATGTTCAACATAATAGTTTTTGATAATTGTTTTATCTTGAAATGGACACCAAGATCACCTACATAGGAGTTAAATTGAGGGAGTTATGCTCTGATTAGTAAGAGAAGGTTAGATATGATGAAAACTTGCATCAAGAAAATAAAGAAATAAAATTAGTATTTAAAAAAGAAGACGAATCTTATAAATGAAAATAATAAATGACTAGTATATGCCATAGCCATTGCCATTGTATGAACTTCTTACCATCTTAAGTGTGAAATGTTGACATGGAAATATTTTATAAAGTGATATTTAAAATGGTTATATTTATGACATGATTACCAATGATTTTTGGTAATAGTTATATTTTGTTAAACAAATTTGTTATTAAAAGCATATTTTTGGCTATCATTGTGAAAAGAAAAGAAATGAGCACAGACACATGGCAATCCGTGTTATGCACCAGTAGGAGACGCCCTGCCAACAATTATGATTATGATTATGAGAAAAGAAAGAGAAAGTGTGCCATGTCGGACGGAGCGAGAAAAGCCTGTACCGGAGAGTAAAGGATACTCACCTTGACCGGGGTAGCTTGAAATGAGAATAAGTTGATAGCCATTATATGGTATTCTGAAAATAGTTAATCCTGCCATACATATCATTACTGTATGATTCTTATGTGCATAGATATAATGCATTCATGTGACCAAAGATATTTTCTGTAGTTTATACAGCTGAACATGACGTGATAAGCTATATTGATGATAATTTATTGTCGAACTTACTGGGATTTAATTCTCACTATATTTCCATATCATGTTCAAAAAATTAGTTATACAGCTTTTTTTCTATGGCTCTAGCTTTTAGTACACATTGGATCGAGTTACTTTATGTTGGGCAGATATCAGAATCAAATAAGATGTTTGTGGTTGAGTTGGCTCAGATCCTGGTGAAGGTGCAACCACCCGCACCTATATCTCCGGAATTGGTCAACCAAAATAGACAAGATGTAAATATCTATGTGTTTGATATGTTGCATATACGTTTTGATTAATGATATGTATGTGAACTCAATATTGTATAATAATAAAGAAAAAAAAGGTTGTTACACATATCATTAAATGCACACATATAAATCAACCATCGAGCCATCCAACCATAAATTGCAAAGGAGGATGTTGATCTTATCTTTCTCTTTTTCACAACTTGCTTCTCTCACTAATTTCTGATACTTCCTCTCTCTAGAAGAACTTCACCAACTTTTTCCTTCTTCTCCTTCACTTTCTCACTCCACTTCTTCTTCTCTCTCCTTCTTTTTCTTTTTTCCCTTTTTCTTTCTTCTCCTTCTCTCTTTTCTCTTACTATGGGTTTCTCTTCCTTGGGGCTGAGTGAGTGGCAACCAACCCACCAAGTGAAGAGGAAACTAATAAAAAAGTAGTGACTTCCTCAAGAAGCCACTTGCCCCCTTAACAAGAACCCTTTCTTTCCCTAAAAATTTTCAAAATGCCACTCCATTACATTGTGACCATATGGTTAGCTAAGGCCTTGTTTAGGTAAAAGAAAAATTTACCAAGTGTTTAATTCCTTCTTGAGTCCTACTCCAATGGATTTTTATGCAATTTTCTTCATGGCACCTCATCTCTATTCTTAATGTCTATTTGTGGTCCTGTAGACAAAGAATTTACTATCTCATCCTTAATCATTCCTTCCAAAAATGAGAAAACCCTTATTAAATATTCACAATTATTTCCTATAAATACCTCATTTAATCCTTTCTTAATATTCCATTTCGTGAATAAAATTAACAAATTTCCAGGTGTTACACTTTAACAATCTAACTTGTGTAATATATTTGCACTCATAAGTCATTGAATTTTTTTCTCAAGAATCCAGCAAAAATCTGATAAAGCAAGCAATAAAATTGCCTTTACAACTCTCTAAGCAACCTCACAAATAGACTTATCTCTCAAGCTTTTTAAACCACACTGTTAATCTTGAAAATAAGGAGGCAAAGTTCCTTTTACACCATACCTAAGTAACCTTAATTGATAGCTTTACAGCTTCTGTGAAATTCAAATTTTGGCTCCAAATTGATAGCTTCCTACTTAATACTTTCCTTCTAGATTTGCATTGTATCTAAGCAGGTGTCGCAACCCCTGATCACGGAGTATGTGACCAGCACAAGAATGAGGGTTTCCTTACCTCATATGCCTAGCCTAATAGAGACACAACATAGTAAATCAAAACGTCATTTATTTAATTGTAAAACAATCAAAGTATTTATCAAATTTGCTTGTTTACTTAAAATATAAACATATGAGTTTTATGCCATGAGAACTTTACCTTTTGTACAAAACAAAATCAATTATCAAATATGTGTATGGAAAAAACAGATATGAAGTTTTCACAAAAAAATTGAACTTTCATAAAACATTTACAAAAAGTAATAAACCATATTTAGATGAAACATAAGTACTAGTCTAGCTTAAGATAAATAATATATCAAATATACATATAAGACATAAATCCAAATAAAATATACATATAGAAAAATTCATTTTCCACATAATCAAAATCATTTAACAAAATTCACATTTAAATAAAGTTGGAAACATTATTCTCAAATTTAAAAAAATTACTTATCATAAATACCAACACATTATTTATGCATTAGGAATGTGGACCCTACCTGTGGTAATAGAGTAACTTTAGAATACAAACAATTAGACAGATACACAACTAAAACTAAGCCTAGGAACAAACTAGGATTACCAAATTAGTCTATCTTCTATTGATTCCATTGCGTCACTTTGATTTTAAACTTTATTTAAAAAAGGGGAAACAAAGGGGGTGAGTCTTTCAACTTAGTGAGCAGACAAAATAACTATAACAGAGCAAGGCAAGCCTACTCATAAGTTTCTCATTGAAACTTACAATCCAAGTACATATCATTAAGTACAAAATTACAAAATCCTTCATATATAGCTTAAACATATATTTAGTTTTACATCTTTACCAAGTCATAGAATAATCTCTTTCAAAAACATAACTTTCAACTAGAAATAAACTTTCACAAAACCAATAGTTATCAGGGTGACATACTGAAAACTTGAACATCAATATACCTTTCTTAATTAGAAATACAATGCATGTTTAACCCATCCATGCTATTTCATTACTATTAAAAACCAAACAAGTTTCCTTTAACTAGACCAAATAAAATTCAACATTCTTGAGATATAACTTAAACAAAATCAAATATCCAAACTATATCACATTACTATTTAACAATCTTATGTCTAACATGCTTTTTGGAATATCCCTAATTTCGTTTCTTTTATTAGTAGATGTACATAAATATTTAAGGAAATAAAACATATTAAACAATTCTTGTTGATATCTAAGAAAATATAAGCCTTAGAAATTCTTCACCTTATGTGTATGCATAAAAAATATTTTTAACATTAATGGAATAGGTAAAGAGAGAAAACTTAATAGGAAAAATTAGAAATAACATCCTAAAGAGAGGAAAAATTCTTGGGGTAAGGAAGATAAAATTTTTTGAAGTAAGTAAAGGTCTTAAAAGTTCAAGAAGATTGAATTAGGGTATTTTTTTCTAATTCAAGAGTTAGAGTTACTAAGTTTAACATCTACACCCATACATTGGGCCTTCACCTATGGACACTTCATAGAGTTTGTTTTTCCACTTCACATGAGTTTCTAACAAGCCAATTGAATAGCTTAAGCAAAAGATATAACATAGACTTGGACTAGGATATAGAAGTTGGACCAATAGCCCAAAAATCATTAAAATGTGTCCAAGCCCTTTATGAAATGTAGAATTTAAACCAAAGCAAAGGAAATGGGCAAGAATGAGCCCAAATCCAAGAGGTAAAATAAGAACCATGCGATGAAATTGTAGTATAATAATATCTATATCCCACACATAATTTTAGCAAGTGGTATAATAATACATAGCATTAGGACAAAACATCTATATCCTACACTTATAATTTTAACAAGTGGTGTAATAATACATGGTATTAGGACAAAACATCCCAATCTTACACAAATAATTTCAACCAAGCAAGGGAGATTCAAGGGTTAGAAGCTTACCACTTAGAAAGGCAAACCTGATAATACTTATTTAAGACAAAAGAAAAAGGAAATGAATCTCTAAATCAAAGGGACCTAGTCCCTTGTCTTAAGAACATTTTATCATGATTTTCAAAATACAAATCTTCTTTTGCTATGCATATCTTGACTAAGGGAGAGGAAGACAAGAACATGATTTGTCTTCCCCCAAAAAGCAACCAAGTGCATCCTAATTATGATAAGGTAGACCCATGATTATGAGAGGTGAACCACTTGATGATTTATTTAAGCAACGACTGTAACACCATATTTTTTTTCTTTTTATCACAATTCTCATAACAATATATATTTGCATAAATACCCATATATGTATATTACAAATCCCGCATAAGTATTCATAATACAATACTAGTCATAATTACAATACAAATACAAAAGTCCCTATACAGCACACCACCCTTAAAACACAAAGGATGAGGAGGTGGTGCTGACATCGGGATCTTTACTGGCAACGCCGTCCATGGAAGCATCTCACTTCCTTTTATCTGAACATAACACCACAAAACAGTGAGAACATGGTTCCCAGTAGACTAAACCTTTTATAATAAAATGTGTAAAAATAGATATTATGTTTAGCTGTATAAACTACAGAAAATATCAAGCATTTATGATAAAATCATAACTTTTAATACACTTGCCTCACTCGGCGATCTGGCACACTCAATGCATGAAAACATAGCTCTTCATGTTGCGCAATGCTCATCGCATGCCATAGCTATAAAATCACACAATTGCACTCATTGCTTCTCTTTTATTCTCATTTACTTCTCTTTTATTCTCATTTGCTTCACTTTCATTCTCATGTGGTTGGGTGGCCTCATCGGCTCACTCAGGCTAGTAGGGCGTCCCCTACTCGGTACCGTCACAGCCATACAACCCACCGATATTCATCGATGTCCACTCAAGTCAAATGCAATGCATATGCACCAAGCAACTCACTACGAGCTTTACGCTTGTCAATCAATAACAAATGCAATGTAAAAACATCATTTTCATGCTCAATGAGTTATATAAATATACATCACAACTCTTACCATGAGCATATTTCAAATAATGTGTTCAATAGGTATATCCAGTTATATCACTCTTTCAAAATATCTCAAATCAATATTCAATGTAAGCCCTTTGAAATCAAGTAAAGAAAATAATGTTTTGGTGATATAAAACCATCACTTTAGAAGTATTTCTCTTGGTCAATTGGTTTCTAAAATCCCTTCAACAAATAAGGTTCTTTTTCCTATAAAAAACAGTGAAGAATAAGGTTTTCCAGCCCTAAACACGGCCTTGAAACTCAGAACATGGCTAGACCGTGTTCTATGACCTTCATTCACTAATCAGAACATAACTCTTTCATTTCAACTCCGATTAAGGTAATTTCGGTGTCTATGTCTAAGAAAATCACCTACAACTTTGATGTTAACCATAGTTTCCAATTCCTTACTTATTAGTCCCAGACATTCGACGCACTAAAGCACTCATATTTACAAATTCTGGATTCTAGACTCTTCGTATTCTGTGACCTTCCCTCACTAATCAGAACATAACTCCCTCATTTCAACTTCGATTAAGGTGATTTTGGTGTCTATGTAAAGCAATTACCTACAACTTATATGTTTACCATAGTTTCCAATTCCTTACAGAGTAGTCCCAAAAATTCAAATACTAAAGGTACTCATATTTATAAATTCTGGATTCTAGACTCTTCGTGTTCTATGACCTCTGCTTACTTCTTGAGTCATATCTCCCTCATATTTACTCCCAATTAGGTTTTCTTAGAGCCTATAAATTCATGAGACACATAGCTACAATTATTATGTTGATACTTTCTTTAAAATTGTTACCGATTTTGCTCAGAAATTCGAAATAACCAGAACAAAAAAATCCACATAATATACAGCCCACATGTTGCACAATTTCACAATTAATCACTTGTTAAATATATAAATTATATCAAAATTTGTGGAGAGTAGCTGTTAAGCCTACCTTAACAAGCTTCCTAAACTTTGTATACCAATTTCTCACCACCAAAACCTACATCCATACCTTGATTTAGGATCCATTGAAGAAAATATGACTATAGAAGAATTTGGATCAAGAAAACCTACCTTATTTTTCTCCTCTTACACTTTCTCTCTCTTCTTTCTCTCTCTTCTTCTTGTTCTCTCCTTTCTGAATTTTTTCTGATCACTCCCCCTCCCCTTTGATAGTCAAAACCATCATCATCACTCAAGTGTTTTAGAAATACTTCTAGCCTACTATTCAAATGTTTTAAAAATTCTTCTAGCCTACTACTCAAGTTTTTTAAAAATCCTTCTAGCCTACCACTCAAGTGTTTTAAAAATACTTCTAGCCTACCACTCAAGTGTTTTAGAAACACTTCTAGCCTACCACTCAAGTGTTTTAGAAACACTTCCAAGCTACTTGGTTGGAATTACCAAAATGCCATTCTACTAAAAATCGTATAAATACCAAAATACCACTTTAAATCTTTACACCATTACTAGTCTATTGAAATTACATAATTGTCACTCTCTAAAAGCATTACAATACGACCCTTACTTTAAAGATTACGTAAATACCCATTAGTATTTTAGGAAAAAATCAAGGATGTTACAGTTCTCCCCCCTAAAAAGGAATTTTGTCCCCAAAATTCAAAGCCTATCTGTCTTCAAATAGTTACGGGTATTTTTGTCTCATGACATCCTCTTTTTCCCACGTGGCTTCTTCTGCCACATCACTCTCATTGTAGTATTTCTTTTGAATCTAATTTCTTCATTTGTCTATCTACTATAGTCACTGATTTTTTTCTCATATGACAAATCTTTGTCTAACTAAATTTTCTAACATTGAATAACATGTGTTGGGTTTGGTGGATACTTTCGTAGTATAGACACGTGAAAAATTGAATGAACATTACTCAATTCAAATAGCAAAGTCCAACGGTAAGCTACTAGGCCGATCCTATATATCGTGGACTTAACTTTACTCAACTCACTCACCCATTAGGAGACCTACAATGTTTCATGTAAAATTTCAAATAGTGCCATTTGTATGTTGGCCTAATAATTACTAATAGCGGTAAGTTCAACTAAGGATAAATGATTTTCTCCAAATTTTCACTAAAATTATATAAAATACCTGAAGCATAACATCTAATGCATAAAAACATCATTTGGATTTACTATCAGCTATACTATAATCTAACAAAGATCCTTAGGCTTCCTAAATAGTTCTCTTGAAACAATATATCCAATTTTTTTTTATTTGCTGACATACCAAACAATGAAAAACAAAATACAATTTTTTTTCATATCTTATTATATCCTTATTGCCTTGGGTTTCACAATCTATGGCTATTTTCTGAAATCTCCTTTCCCTACTCAACTACTTTAAATAAATTTTGGTGTCCTCCATACCTTAGTACTCAATCAGTATATACTGTAAACTCATTATTCTTTCTAATTTGCACATAATCTGCCAACTTACACAGTTATACATACTTGATATAATCATTTTTATTTTGAAGTACGTTCTTTGGTAGATAAATCCTATCAAAATCTCCATTATTTTAACTTACTAATCACTCGAACATCATAATAATTGAGTTTTAAAGAAAATAAATTAACTTTCCTTGTAATAAGGGAAAAGAATCTTACATTTAATGCCAACCATTAATGGGGGAAAATGCAGTGAAACAGACAAAAAATATAATAGAAAAAGGTGCCAAAATAGAAAGTCAAAAATTTGGGCAAAGCATTGAAGAAAATTAAAATCGGTGGCCGTAATTCTTGAAAATCTATAAACAAAATCTAGCTGCTAAATTCGGCAAGAATCGGTGGCTGCAAATTTTAAATATATGTGCCAAAAGTTAATTCAAAGCTACTGTTTTTCGGTGGAAGAATATCACATGGAATAGAAACATTTCTGAGTTTATAAAAGTTTTTGAACAACAAAGAGCTTGTAGTTAACTGGTAGGATGCAGTTGTTTGCTTCAAAACAGATATGATCAATCAACTGTAAAATAACCAGTCCAAATTAAAAATTCTCAAAGTAGCTAGTTGACTTAATAATACCAATAGTCGACTGGCAAGAACATTTAGAAAACAAAATAAATCTTTCGATCGTCCCTCTTCAACAACTAACTAGTTTGCATTTTTTTTTCACTTTTTTTTACAATGACGCCTATCACTTACAACTTCCTTACAAGTTTTAATACATCAATGCTTCATTAAGAACAACAAGAAAAAGGAAATTTTCTGATGATACCTTAATCTTATTCTCTTTATGCTTAATATGGGTCATAGTCACAATTACTGTGCATATACATCTGTACCGTCATTTTTTAGATTTGCCTTCGATTTAGCTGATATCTACCAGTCACTCACATAGTTGTTCTAATTATTTCCGACCTATTCACATAGCTATCATAAGTATGCCATTCTCCGAGTTCTATAAATGCACACGTTATATCTTTACTTTTTGGGTCATTGCTATACCATATTTACTTTCTTAGGATCTACTTGGATACCATCCTTACCAACCATACTCCCTTAGAGTTGGTAAAACTATCTTTAAATGTTGCTTATGATCTTCTGTACTCTTGAAACATATTAGTATTTCGTTAATAAAGACAATACTAAATTTATCCAAGAATAGCTTAAATACTCTATTTACTAAGTTCATGAATGCACCTGGGCATTTGTCAAACTAAATGACATCACCAAAACTCATAGTGTCTATGACGAATCTTGAAAGAAACTTTTGCAATATCCTCTTTTTTATCCTTAATTGATGATATCCAGATTTCAAATCAATTCAATTTTTGAAAAACATTGAGCACCTTGCTTCTGGTGCCAAATCTATGGAAAATTTCACTTCTCTCTTCGGTGGAGGTTCAGAGATCTCAAAAGCAAAAACCTCTAGAAACTCACTGACTATCAGAATCTTAAGCAGTTCATGGTCCGTATTTGGACTAATAGCATACAGGAAGACACAACTCAGGTCTGCCTCTCGCAACTCTTTATTGAGTCTGTGAGCACTGATAACACTATACTTTTGGTTCTTCGGAGACTTCGCGAGAAACTTAAAAGTCTTATTGCAACAATCCAGAAGGACTCAGTTCTTACTTAACAAATCCATACCCAAGATAACATTAATACTATCCAAGGGTAGACAGACTAGATCCACTATAAAGGATCTGTTGACTTATCTCAACAGAATAATTCAGACACAATGAGGAGATAACTACTTTCCCTCCTGTAGGTGTCACTACCGCCAACTCATACAGTAACTTAACAGTAGGGTATTGTAATTTTCTCAAACATTCTATGGCTTTAAAAAGTGACTTGCATTAGAATCAAACAAAGTTTGATTCATTACAGCTGCCTGAGCTTGCATGGCTGCAGCTATGTTGTTTAAAGTAGCATCCGAGCTGCCTGTCAGATTCTTTCTCGGTGGTGCCATCACTTGTGAAGCAAAATATCAGTTTTTATCGAGGTGATCAATCTCAACAATGGTTTTAAAAACTTACAGTAAGCATCACACCACTCAAGTATATAGTTAGGAAATACTAGTAATTTCCTACTGAATTTATCCGATACCTTACTCAACATTACCGCATAACCATGTAAGAATCCACTAAGTCAAACCAGGTGACCACCCACTCAATGGTCGTCTAGGATCGACCTGCTCTGATACTAACTATGTAACACCATATTTTTTTTCTTTTTATCACAATTCTCATAACAATATATATTTGCATAAATACCCATATATGTATATTACAAATCCCGCATAAGTATTCATAATACAATACTAGTCATAATTACAATACAAATACAAAAGTCCCTATACAGTACACCACCCTTAAAACACAAAGGGTGAGGAGGTGGTGCTGACATCGAGATCTTTACTGGCAACGCCGTCCATGGAAGCATCTCACTTCCTTTTATCTGAACATAACACCACAAAACAGTGAGAACATGGTTCCCAATAGACTCAACCTTTTATAATAAAATGTGTAAAAACAGATATTATATTCAACTGTATAAACTACAGAAAATATCAAGCTTTTATGATAAAATCATAAATTTTAATACACCTACCTCACTCGGCGATCTGGAACACTCAATGCATGAAAAACATAGCTCTTCATGTTGCGCAATGCTCATCGCATGCCATAGCTATAAAATCACACATTTTCACTCATTGCTTCTCTTTTATTCTCATTTACTTCTCTTTTATTCTCATTTGCTTATCTTTTATTCTCATATGGTTGGGTGGCCTCATCGGCTCACTCAGACTAGTAGGGCGTCCCCTACCTGATACTGTCATAGCCATATAACCCACCGATATTCATCGATGTCCACTCAAGTCAAATGCAATGCATATGAACCAAACAACTCACCACAAGCTTTACGCTTGTCAATCAATAACAAATGCAATGTAAAAACATCATTTTCATGCTCAATGAGTTATATAAATATACATCACAACTCTTACCATGAGCATATTTCAAATCATGTGTTCAATAGGCATATCCAGCTATATCACTCTTTCAAAATATCTCAAATCAATATTCAATGTAAGCCCTTTGAAATCAAGTAAAGAAAATAATGTTTTGGTGATATAAAACCATCACTTTAGAAGTATTTCTCTTGGTCAATTGGTTTATAAAATCCCTTCAACAAATAAGGTTCTTTTACCTATAGAAAATAGTGAAGAATAAGGTTTTCCATCCCTAAACACGGCCTTAAAACTCAGAACACGGCTAGACCATGTTCTGTGACCTTCCCTCACTAATCAGAACATAACTCTCTCATTTCAACTCCGATTAAGGTAATTTTGGTGTCTATGTAAAGCTAAGACAATCACCTACAACGTTTATGTTAACCATAGTTTCCAATTCCTTACTTTTTAGTCCCAGAAATTCGACACACTAAAGCACTCATATTTATAAATTCTGGATTCTAGACTCTTCGTGTTCTGTGACCTTCCCTCACTAATCAGAACATAACTCCCACATTTCAACTTCGATTAAGGTGATTTTGGTGTCTATGTAAAGCTAAGACAATTACCTACAACTTATATGTTTACCATAGTTTCCAATTCCTTACAGCGTAGTCCCAAAAATTCAAACACTAAAGGTACTCATATTTACAAATTCTGGATTCCAGACTCTTCGTGTTCTATGACCTCCGCTTACTTCTTGGGTCATATCTCCCTCATATTGACTCCCAATCAGGTGTTCTTAGAGCCTATAAATTTGTGAGACACGTAGCTACAATTCTTATGTTGATACTTTCTTTAAAATTGTTACCGATTTTGCTCAGAAATTCGAAATAACCAGAACAAAAAAATCCACATAATATACAGCCCACATGTTGCACAATTTCACAATTAATCACTTGTAAAACATAGAAATTGTATCAAAATTTATGGATAGTAGGTGTTAAGCCTACCTTAACAAGCTTCCTAAACTTTGTATACCAATTTCTCTCCACTAAAACCTACATCCATACCTTGATTTAGGATCCATTGAAGAAATGATTATTATAGAAGAATTTGGATCAAGAAAACCTACCTTGTTTTTCTCCTCTTGCACTTTCTCTCTCTTCTTTCTCTCTCTTCTTCCTCTCTCTTTTTCTTGTTCTCTCCTTTCTGAATTTTTTCTGATCACTCCCCCTCCCCTTTGATAGTAAAAACCATCATCATCACTCAAGTGTTTTAGAAATACTTCTAGCCTACCATTCAAGTGTTTTAAAAATTCTTCTAGCCTACCACTCAAGTTTTTTAAAAATCCTTCTAGCCTACCACTCAAGTGTTTTAAAAATACTTCTAGCCTACCACTCAAGTGTTTTAGAAACACTTGTAGCCTACCACTCAAGTGTTTTAGAAACACTTCCAAGCTACTTGGTTGGAATTACCAAAATGTCATTCTACTAAAAATCGTATAAATACTAAAAATCGTATAAATACCAAAATACCACTTTAAATCTTTACACCATTACTAGTCTATTGAAATTTCATAATTGTCACTCTTTAAAAGCATTACAATACGACCCTTACTTTAAAGATTACGTAAATACCCATTAGTATTTTAGGGAAAAATCAAGGATGTTACAACGACCACCCTTATAACATTAAAAATTCGTGCATGTGAGGGAAACAAAAAAATAGAAGCAAGGTAGAGTGAGGAAAGGAGAGAAAGAGAGAAGAAGAGAGGAAGGAAGAAGAGGGAGAAGTCTAGAGGATTAAGTACACAAGGTAAGTTAGCTCGATCTCCACTTGAATTTATCTTTTCTCTTCATCCTTGGAGTTTAAAACTCACCCTCCTTCTTTTATTCAAGCTGCTAGAAAAGCTAAGGGAAGGGAGAAATCTTTCCACTTCCTTCAAGAGAAAGCAAGAAAAAGAATTTACTAAATGAGCTAGGGAGATCTTTAGTTAGGTTTAACAATATCTCCTTTTGAAGAAAAACTTTAAAATTTGAAACATTTATATGAGATTTTGATCTTAGAACTTTGATGAAATTTACAATATTTTCTACTTTGATTATTGGCCATGGATGGTACTATATCATGTTACATGTTGATCTTACATGTGATGTATGTTTGAATACTTAGGTTGGTGTGGAAAGTTCTGCATAGGTATGGCTATGGTTGGCAAAATTTTAGGGCTTTTATGCTATTATTATGTATATTTGAAAGTGGTAAAAAATTGATGGGATATGGTTAGATTGATAAAATGAAGATGGCTTTTAACACCTATAAAAAGATCATGAGAAATTTCTATTTAAAACACCATCAATAATATATGATTTTATTTCTATTTTCTTGAGAACTGGATGATGGAATATCTTAAATTAAGAGTAAGGAATCTAATTAAAATGTTGAAATGAGTAATCTTATGATTAGATGGAAATTAGGAAGAAAATAGAAGATAATTTAATAAAAGGATGAACTAGAACCTTAAGAAGGGTTTGGTTAAAAAACTAGATTTCGGAGTAACCAAGGAAGCTTCTATGTTTGAATTTCTGGAAAAAATCTGTATGGAATTAAAAGAAATAGTTAACATAAAAAATATAGGTATATGTCTCATGGATTTTACCCACTGGAATCACTCAATGTGGAGTCCATATGAGGAATATATGTTCCAATTAGTAAGCCATGGTCAGAAGATGGCTAATTAGGGAAGAATCTGTTAAGTAAACTTTTTTGTTTGAATTTCTGGGAACAATACATAGGGAAATTGTAACAACTCCATTTAAGTATCAATTTTTTTTTTAAAAAATACCATGAAGTTATTACCTCGTTACAACTTAACTCAATATAACATTTATTTAATTTATACAATACAGAGTTCACATATATGTAATTAATCAAAACATACGTACAACATATCAAACACATAAAAATCTACATCTTATTTATTCTGGTTGACCAATTCGGGAGATACAGGTGCGGGTGGTTGCACCTTCACCGGGATCTAAGCCAACTCGACCACAAACATTTTATTTGCTTCTGGGATCTGCTCAACATAAAGTACTCGATCCAACGTGCACTAAAAGTCAGAGCTATAGAAAAATTTACATAACTAAATTTCTGAACATGATATGGAAATATAGTGAGAATTAAATCCCAATAAGTTCAACAATAAATCATCATCAATATAGCTCATCACGTCATGTTCAGCTGTATAAACTACAAAAAATATCTTTGGTCACATGAATGCATTATATCTATGCACATAAGAATCATATAGTAATGATATGTATAACAGGATCAACTATTTTTAGAATATCATATGATGGCCATCAACTTATTCTTATTTCAAGCTACCCCGGTCAAGGTGAGTATCCTCTACTCTCCGGTACGGGCTTTTCTCGCTCTGTCCGACATGGCACACTTTCTCTTTCTTTTCTCATAATCATAATCATAACCGTTGGTAGGGCGTGACCCACTGGTGCACCACACGGATTGCCATGTGACCGTGCTCATTTTTTTTCTTTTCACAATGATAGTCAAAAATATGCTTTCCATAACAAGTATGTTCATCAAAATATAACTATTACCATAAATCATTGGTAATCATGCAATGAACATAACCATTTCAAATATCACTTTATAAAATATTGCCATGTCAGAATTTTACACTTAAAATGGTAAGAAGTTCATACAATGGCAATGGCTATGGCATATACTAGTCATTTATAAGATTCGTCTTCTTTTTTAAATATTAATTTTATTTCTTTATTTTCTTGATGTAGGTTTTCATCATATCTAACCCTTCTCTTACTAATTAGAGCATAAATCCCTCAATTAAACTCCGATGTAGGTGATCTTGGCATCAATTTTAAGATAAAACAATTATCTAAAACTATTATGTTGAACATTGTAGCGAAATATTAAGAAATAAAGGTGATATTACTCCATCAATGTACATGTTATTTCTTCTTGGATAGGTTCTGACCTCTACCTACTAATTGGACCATATCTACCTCATATGGACTCCAAATTGAGTGATTCCAGTGGCTTAAAATCCGTGACACACATATATAAAATTCCTATGTTAACCATTTATTTTAATTTCATACAGATAATTCCCAGAAATTAAAATACATAAGCTATCCTAACATATTCTTCCCTAATGAACTATTTTCTGACCTTTGACTACTAAAAAGCTCATATCTTCCTCATATGGACTCCAAATGGAATGATTCCAGTGGCTACAAATCCGTGACACACATAGCTATAATTCTTATGTTAACCATTTATTTTCATTCCATACAAATAATTCCCAGAAATTAAAATACAGAAGCTATCCTAACATATTCTTCCCTGATGAACCATTTTCTGACCTTTGACTACTAATCGGACCATATATACCTCATATGGACTCCAAATTGAATGATTCCAGTGGCTAAAAATCCGTGACACATATATATTTAATTCTTATGTTAACCATTTATTTTAATTCCCTATATATAATTCCCAAAAATTAAAAAAACAGAAGATATCCTAACATATTCTTCCCTGATGTACCATTTTCTGACCTTTGACTACTAATCAGCTCATATCTTCCTTATATGGACTCTAAATTGAATGATTCCAGTGGCTAAAAATCTGTGACACACATAGCTATAATTATTATTTTAACCATTTATTTTAATTCCCTACAGATAATTCCCAGAAATTAAAACACAGAAGCTAAAAATTTTACCACCCATAGCCATACCTATGTAGAACTTTCTATACCAGTCTAAGTATTCAAACATACATCACATACAAGATCAATATGTAACATGATATAGCAACATCATGACCAATCATAAAAGTTCTAAGATCAAAATCTCATATAAATATTATAAGTTTCAAAAGTTTTCTTCAAAAAAAAAATATTGTTAAACTTACCTGGAGTACTTAGTCTCCTAGACTTCTCCTTCCTCTTTCTTCCTTTCTTCCTCTCCTTTCCTCACTCTACCTTGCTTCTATTTTTCCTCTCCCTCACTTGGAAAAAATTATAATGTTGTAAGGGTGGGTTTTCTTATATAGACCACCAAATAATTCACCTTTCATGATCATGGGTCTACCTTATCACAATTAGATTACACTTGGTTGAATTTTTGGAAAACAAACAACTTATGTTCTTGTCTTCCTCTTCCTTAGTCAAGATATGCATAGGAAAAGGAGATTTGTATTTTGAAAATTATGATAATATGTTCTTAAGATATGGGACAAGGTCCCTTTGATTTAGGGATTCATTTCCATTTTCTTTTGTCTTAAACAAGTATGATAGGTTTGCCTTTTTAGGTGGCAAATTTCTAGCCCTTGAATCTCCATTATTTGGTTGATATTATTTGTGTGGGATATGAATGTTTTGTCCTAATGCCATGTATTATCATACCACTTGCTAAAATTATGAGTGTAGTGTAACATCCCGTAATTTTTTAGATATTTTCCTTAGAAATTCTTCACCTTACATATATGTATAGAAATGTTCTAATATTAATCGAATAGGTAAAGAAAGAAAACCTAAGAGGAAATATTAGAAATAAACATGTTAAAGAAAGGTGAAATTCTTAGGTAAAGAAAGATAAATTTTTGTGAAGTAAGTAGAGGTCTTAAAATTTCAAGAAGATCAGATTATGGTAATTTTTCTTAATTTAAGAGCAAAAGTTACTAAGTTTAGTATCTCCACCTGTAATTGGGCTTTAACTTATAGACACTTCATATAGAGTTTTTCTACTTCACATGAATTTTTAGCAAGCCAATAGGATAGCCCAAGGAAGAAATAAAACATAGACTTGGACTAGGATATAGAAGTTGGACCGGTAGCCCAAAAATCATGAAAATGTGACCAAGCCCATTATGAAAGGTAGAATTTTAACCAAAGTAAGGAAAATGGGCAAGAATGAGCCCAAACCCAAGAGGAAAAATAAAAATAAAAATAAAATTAAAGTGATGAAATATTGGTGTAATCAAGATTAAGTGACATGACATTAAGACAAAAATTTAGCAAGTGGTTTGATTCTACATTCATCATTTTGGCAAGTGGCATAATAATACAAGGCTTTAGGACAAAAACATCTATATCCTACATTCATAACTTTAGCAAGTGGGTAATAATACATAGCATTATGACAAAACATCATTATCCTACACAAATAATTTTAGTTAAGTAAGGAAAATTCAAGGGCTAGAAATTTGCCACTTAAAAAGGCAAATCTATCATACTTGATTAAGACAAAAGAAAAAGGAAATGAATCCCTAAATCAAAGGGATCTTGCCCTATATCTTGAGAACATATCATCATAATTTTCAAAATACAAATCTCCTTTTTCTATGCATATCTTGACTAAGGAAGAGGAAGACAAGAACATAAGTTGTTTGTTTTCCAAAAATTCAACAAAGTGTATCCTAATTGTGATAAGGTAGACCCATGATCATGAAAGGTGAATTATTTGGTGGTCTATATAAGAAAACCCACCCTTACAACATTAGAATTTCGTCCAAGTGAGGGAGAGCAAAAATAAAAGCAAGGTAGTGTGAGGAAAGGAGAGGAAGAAAGGAAGAAAGAGGAAGGAGAAGTCTAGGGGACTAAGTGCTCCAGGTAAGTTTAACAATATTTCTTTTTGAAGAAAACTTTTGAAACTTAAAATATATATATGAGATTTTGATCTTAGAACTTTGATGATTGGTCATGGATGTTGCTATATCATGTTACATATTGAGCTTGCATGTGATGTATGTTTGAATACTTAGGTTGGTGTAGATAGTTCTGCATGGGTATGGCTATGGTTGACAGAATTTTAAGCTTCGGTATTTTAATTTCTGGGAACAATCTATAAGGAATTAAAATAAATGGTTAACATAAGTATTAAAGATATATGTGTCACGAATTTTCACCCACTGAAATCATTCCATTTGGAGTCCATATGAGGTAGCTATGGTCTGATTAGTAGTCAAAGGTCAGAAAATGAATCATCAGGGAAGAATATGTTAGGATAGCTTCGGTAAGTTAATTTCTGGGAAATATTGGTAGGGAATTAAAATAAATGGTTAACATAAGAATTAAATATATGTGTGTCATGGATTTTTAGCCACTGGAATCATTCAATTTGGAGTCCCAATGTGGTAGATATGCTCCAATTAGTAAGTCAAGGTTAGAAAATGGTTCATCAGGGAAGATTATGTTAGGACAGCTTTTGTATTTTAATTTCTGGGAATTATCGGTATGGAATTAAAATACATGGTTAACATAAGAATTATAGATATGTGTGTCATGGATGTTTAGACACTAGAATCATTCAATTTGGAGTCCATATGAGGAATATATGAGCTGATTAGTAGTCAATGGTTAGAAAATGGTTCATCAGGGAAGAATATGTTAGGGCAGCTTCTGTATTTTAATTTCTGGGAATTATCTGTATGGAATTAAAATAAATGGTTAACATGAAAGTTATATATCTATGTCTCATGGAAATATACCCACTGGAATTATGCAATTTGGAGTTCATATGAGGTAGATATGATCCGATTAGTAAGCAGAGGTCAGAAAATGTTTATTTAGGGAAGGGTATGTTATTAATGCTTTAGTTTTTGAATTTCTGGGAATATTCTGTAGGGAATTAAAATAGCGCGCCAACATAACAATTATAGATATATGGCTCGTGGATTTTTACCAACTGGAATAACTCAATTTGGAGTTCCAATTTGGGAGATATAGTCTAATTAGTCAGTAAAGGTCAGAACCTATCCGAGAGGAACTATCCTGTACTTTGAGGGAGTAATATCACCTTCGTTTCTTAATTTTTCGCTACAATGTTCAACATAATAGTTTTAGATAATTGTTTTATCTTGAAACGGACACCAAGATCACCTACATCAGAGTTAAATTGAGGGAGTTATGCTCTGATTAGTATGAGAAGGTTAGATAGGATGAAAACCTGCATCAAGAAAATAAAGAAATAAAATTAGTATTTAAAAAAGAAGATGAATCTTAACAAATGACTAGTATAGCCATACCCATTGCCATTGTATGAACTTCTTACCATCTTAAGTGTGAAATTTTGACATGGAAATATTTTATAAAGTGATATTTGAAATGGTTATGTTCATGGCATGATTACCAATGATTTATGGTAATAGTTATATTTTGATGAACATACTTGTTTTTGAAAGCTTATTTTTGGCTATCATTGTGAAAAGAAAAGAAATGAGCACGGTCACATGGCAATCCGTGTGGTGCACCAGTAGGGGACGCCCTACCAACGGTTATGATCATGATAATGAGAAAAGAAAGAGAAAGTGGGCCATGTCGGACGAAGCGAGAAAAGCCCGTACCGGAGAGTAGAGGATACTCACCCTGATCGGGGTAGCTTGAAATGAGAATAAGTTGATAGCCATCATATGATATTTTGAAAATAGTTAATCCTGTCATACATATCATTACAATATGATTCTTATGTGCATAGATATAATGCATTCATGTGACCTAAGATATTTTTTGTAGTTTATACAGCTGAACACGATGTGATGAGCTTTACTGATGGTAATTTATTGTTGAACTTACTGGGATTTAATTCTCACTATATTTCCATATCATGTTCAGAAAATTATTTATGCAGCTTTTGTTTCTAAGGCTCTGGCTTTTAGTGTACATTGGATCGAGTTACTTTATGTTGGACAGATTTCAGAATCAAATAAGATGTTTGTGGTCGAGTTGGCTCAGATCCCGGTGAAGGTGCAACTACCTGCACCTGTATCTCCGGAATTGGTCAACCAAAATAAACAAGATGTAAATATCTATGTGCTTGATATGTTATATGTATGTTTTGATTAATGACATGTATGTGAACTCAATATTGTATAATAATAAAGGAAAAAAAAGGGTTGTTACATAATTGGAAAAAAAAAGGTTGTTACATGTAGGATATAGATGTTTTTGTCCTAAAGCCTTGTATTAACATGCCACTTGCCAAAAT
Source organism: Gleditsia sinensis (assembly GCA_037074535.1). NCBI lineage: Eukaryota > Viridiplantae > Streptophyta > Magnoliopsida > Fabales > Fabaceae > Gleditsia > Gleditsia sinensis. The sequence continues at coordinate 47,363,176 of CM073470.1, forward strand.
GATGAATGTAGAATCACACCACTTGCTAAATTTTTGTCTTAATGCCATGTAACCCAATCTTTATTATTATTACATTATTATATCATCACCTAATTTGTTTTATTTTATTTTTCCTCTTGGATTTGGGCTTATTCCTACTCATTTTTTTTTGCTTTGGATAAAATTCTACCTTTCTTGGAGGGCTTGGTCACGTTTTCATAATTTTTGGGCTATTGGTCCAATTACTATATCCTAGTCCAAGTCTATGTTTTATTTCTTACTCAGGTTATCCAATGGGCTTGCTAGAAACTTATGTGAAGTGAAAAAACTCTATATGAAGTGTCCATAGGTAAAAGCCCAATGTATGGGTAAAAATTTTAAACTTAGTAACTCTAGTTCTTGAATTAGAAAAAATTACCCTAATCCAATGTTCTTGAAATTTTATGACCTTTACTTGTTTCTAAAACTTTATATTCCTTATCCAAGAATTTTGCATCTCTTTAGTATGTTATTTCTAATTGTTTTTCCTATTAGGTTTTCCCTCTTTATTTGTTCTCTTAATGTTAGAAACATTTTCTATGCATATACATAAGGTGAAGAATTTCTAAGGATTATATTTCCTTAGATATCTAAAATATTGTCTAATAAATTTTATTTCCTTAATTAAATATTTATGTACTTTTATCAATAAAAGAAACGAAATTAGGGATGTTACAGAAATAAAAGCAATGGTTAACATAACAAATGTAGATATATATCTCACGGATGTTTAGCCACTAGAATCACCCAATTTTGAGTCCAAATGAGGGAGATATAGTCCGATTAGTAGGTAGAGTTCAGAACCTACCCGAGAAGAAATAATATTGAATTTAATGGAGTGATAGGACCAAGATTCCATAATATTTTGCTACATTGTTCAACATAAGAGTTTTAGATAATTGTCTTAGCTTTCCATGGACACCAAGATCACCTAAATTAGAGTTACAATGAGAGAGTTATGCTTTGATTAGTGAAAATGTCTCATACCACAGCCAGGCTATGTTCTTGGTTGCTTCAGCATGGCAAGGCCGTATTCAAGGCTATTTTAGAGCATGTTTGGTGTATTTTTCAAGCATGGCCGTGTCCTATAACAAGGCCAGGTCGTGGTGGATGTTGGACTATCCTATTTTTCACTACTTTTGACCTGAAAATAGCCTTACTTGTTGAAGGACTTTTAGAAAACATATATTCAAGAAAAATGTTTTTTAAAACTAATGATTTTTGTATCACAAAACACCCTTTTCCTTTATTTGGGTCAACATGTGTTAAAAATTATGTTAGTAAGAGGAAAGTGACTAGAGACCAAGAATAAAGAAAATGAAGAGACAAAAATAATGTTTAAGAAAGAAGAAGGCTCTTATAAATAAAAATAATAAATGATTAGTTTATGCCCTAACCATTGCCATTGCACGAACTCCTTACCATCTTAAATGTGTAAATTTGACATGAAAATATTTTGTAAAGTGATATTTGAAAATGATTATGTTCATGGCATGATTGTATTTTTCCAATGATTTTTGATAATGATTGTGCTTTGATGATAAATTATGGCATGTGAGCATAATGAACATATTTGTTATTGAAATCATATTTTTGGCTATTAATGTGAAAAGAAAAGAGACGAGCACGGTCACATGGTGGTCCATGTGGTGCACCAGTAGGGGATGCCCTACTCACGACTATGATTATCATAATGAGAAAAAAAAAGAGAAAGTGTGCCAGAGTTATACTTTTATTAGTGAGAGAAGGTCAGGCAGGATGAAAACCTACATAAGGGAATAACACAACATAGAGCACGGCTGTGTTCGGTGCAGGAAATGGCATTTTGAAGGCTAAAGCATGGATTTTTTTACAGGAAATGGCAAGCCGTATTACAGGATACGTTTAGGCCGTGTTGGGAGATGGTAAAACTTATTTTCAACATTTTTCTACCCTAAATGAATCTCATTACAATAGGATAATAATAGAAACTAAATTAAAGAAGAATGATGTATTAAATTTGTGAGAACATGTGTTGGAAATGATATAAATAGGAGTAAAGTGACTAGAGGCCAAGCATAAAGAAAATGAAGTGATAAAAATAATATTTAAAAAAGAAAAAGAATCTTATAAATAAAAATAATAAATGACAAGTGTATGCCCTAGCTATTGCCATTGCATGAACTTCTTACCATTTTAAGTGTGTAATTTTGACATGGAAATATTTTATAAAGTGATATTTGAAAATGATTATGTTCATGGCATAATTGCATTTTACCAATAATTTTTTATAATGATTATGCTTTGATGTTAAATTATGGCATATGAGTATAATGAACATACTTGTTATTGAAATCATATTTTTGGCTATTAATGTGAAAATAAAAGAAAAGAAAAGAGACGAGCACGGTCATACGGCGGTCTATGTGGTGCACCAGTAGGGGACCACCTACTTATGACTATGATTATCATAATGAGAAAAGAAAGAGAAAGTGTGCCATGTCGGACGGAGAGAGAAAATCCCGTACCAGAGAGTAGAAAATACTCACCCAGATCAGGGTAACTTGATATGAGAATAAGCTGATAGTCATTATATGATATTCTGAAAATAGTTATTCATGCCATACATGTCCTTATTGCATGATTTTCATATGCATAGATAAAGTGCATTCATCATACCTAAGACATTTGCTGTAGCTTATATAGATGAACATGACATGATGAGCTATACTGATGATAATTATGATTTATTATTGAACCTTTTGGGATTTAATTCTCACTTTATTTTCATATCATGTTCAGAAGACTAAATATGTAGATATTCTCTATGACCGACTTTTAGCGTACGTTGGGTCACATTGGCTAAGATCCCGGTGAAGGTGCAACTGCCTGCACCCGTATCCCCGAAACTGGTCAATAGGGATGAATAAGATGTGTACATATATGTGTTTGATTTTTGTATGGATGTTTTAAATTATTGATGTGTATGTGAACCCAGAATTGCATAAGTTTTATTGCTATACCATAAACCTTAATTATGCTTTGTTAATTTAATTGAATGTTATTATGAGTTAAATAGTTAGAAGTAAAGAGGTAATGACTTCATGGGATTTTACAAATATATATATGTAAAAAAAATGGAGTTGTTACATTAGTCATTCTAAAATGTGTAACAAATCAATATTTTTTTTACATATATATATTTGAAAAATCTCATGAAGTCATTACCTTTTTACTGCTAACTATTTAACTCATAATAACATTCAATTAAATTAACTAAGCATAATTAAGTTTTATGGTATAACAAAAATGCTGATACAATACTAGGTTCACATACACACAATTAATTAAAAACATCCGTACAAAAATCAAAAACATATATGTACACATCTTATTCACCCCTATTGACCAATTTCGAGGATACGGGTGCAGGTGGTTGCACCTTCACCAAGATCTTAGCCAACGTGACCCAACGTACACTAAAAACCGGTCATAGAGAATATCTGCATATTTAGTCTTCTGAACATGATATGAAAATATAGTGAGAATTAAATTCCAGTAGATTCAACAATAAGTCATAATTGTCATCAATTTAACTTATCATGTCATGTGCATCTGTATAAGCTACAGCAGATGTTTTAGGTCTCATGAATATACTTTATCTATGCACCTAAAAATTGTGCAATAAAGACATGTATGGCATGAATAACTATTTTCAAAATATCATATAATGGCTATCAACTTATTCTCATATCAAGTTACCCCGGTCAGGGTGAGTATTTTTTACTCTCCGGTACGGGCTTTTCTCGCTCCGTCCGACATGGTACACTTTTTCTTTCTTTTCTCATTATGATAATCATAGTCGTGAGTAAGGCGTCCCCTACTGGTGCACCACACGGACCACCATGTGACGGTGCTCATCTCTTTTGTTTTCTTTTCACATTAATAGACAAAAATATGATTTCAATAACAAGTATGTTCATTATGCTCACATGCCATAATTTATCATGAAAGCATAATCATTATAAAAAATCATTGGAAAAATACAATCATTCCATGAACATAATCATTTTCAAATATCACTTTACAAAATATTTCCATGTCAAATTTACACACTTAAGATGGTAAGGAGTTCATGCAATACTAATGGCCAGGGCATAAACTAGTCATTTATTATTTTTATTTATAAGATCCTTCTTCTTTCTTAAACATTATTTTTATCTCTTCATTTTCTTTATTCTTGGTCTGTAGTTACTTTCCTCCTACTTAGATAATTTTTATCACATGTTGACCTAAATAAAGGAAAGGGTGTTTTGTGATACAAAAATCATTATTTTTATAAACATTGTTCTTGGATATATGTTTCCTAAAGTCTTTCAACAAGCAAGGCTATTACTAATCAGAGCATAACTCCATCATTTTAACTGCGATTGAGGTGATTTTGGTGTCCATGGAAATCTAAGGCAATTATATAAAACTCTTATGTTGACCATTTTATCAAATTCTTAAGGAATATTGGCGGTATTACTCCCTTAATTTCAATGTTATTCATTCTCGGGTAGGTTCTAATAGCTGCCAAATAATTTGAAAATATCTCCTTCATATAGACTCCAAATTGAGGGATTTCAGTGGCTAAACATCGGTGAGACATATATCTATATTGTTCATGTTAACTCTTTCTTTTAATTCCCTATGGATACTTCCGTGAAATCAAATATAAAAGCTTCCCTGGTTACTCCGAAAATCCAATTTTCTAACCAAACCCTTCTTAAGGTTCTAGTTCATCCTTTTATTATATCCTCTTCTATTTTCTTCTTAATTTCCATCTAATCATAAGATTACTCATTGTAACATTTTAATTAGATTCCTTACTCTTAATTTAACATATTCCATCATCCACTTCTCAAGAAAATAGAAATCAAATCATGTATTATTAAAGGTGATTTCAATAGAAATTTCTCATGATTTTCTTATAGGTGTTTAAAGCCATATTTATTTTATCAATCTATCCATATCGCATCAATTTTTCACCACATTCAAATATTCATAAGAATAGCATAAAAGCCCAAAATTTTTGCCACCCATAGCCATACCTATGCAGAACTTTCCACACTAATTTAAGTATTCAAAGATACATCACATGCAAGATCAACATGTAACATAATATAGCACCATCCATGGCCAATCATAAGAGTAGAAAATATTATAAATTTCATCAAAGTTCTAGGATCAAAATCCCATATAAATGTTTTAATTTTCAAAGTTTTTCTTCAAAAAGAGATATTGTTAAACCTACCTAAAGATCTCCTTAGCTCACTTAGTGAATTCTCTTTCTTGCTTCCTCTTGAAGGAAGTGGTAAGATTCCTTCTTTCCCTTAGATTTTCTAGTAGCTTGAATAAGAGAAGGAGTGTGAGTTTTTAAACTCCAAGGATGAAGAGAAAAGATAAATTCAAGTGGAGATAAAACTAACTTACCTTAAGTACTTAGTCCTCTAGACTTCTCCCTCTTCTTCCTTCCTCTCTTCTTCTCTCTTTCTCTCCTTTCATCACTTTACCTTGCTTCTATTTTTTCCTCCCCTCACTTGCATGAAATTTTAATGTTATAAGGGTGGTTGTTGCTTAAATAAATCATTAAGTGGTTCATCTCTCATATTCATGGGTCTACCATATCACAATTAGGATGCACTTGGTTACTTTTTAGGGGAAGACAACTCATGCTCTTGTCTTCCTCTCCCTTAGTCAAGATATGCATAGCAAAAGAAGATTTGTATTTTAAAAATCATGATAAAATGTTCTTAAGACAAGGGACAAGGTTCTTTTGATTTAGGGATTCATTTCCTCTCTCTTTTGTCTCACACAAGTATGATAGGTTTGCCTTTCTAAGTGGCAAGTTTCTAGCCCTTGAATCTCCCTTGCTTGGCTAAAATTATTTGTGTAAGATTGGGATGTTTTGTCCTAATGCCATGTATTATTACACCACTTGCTAAATTTATGAGTGTAGGATATAGATGTTTTGTCTTAATACCATGTGACCTAATCTTGATTATTATTATACTACAATTTCATTACATGGTTCTTATTTTTCCTCTAGGATTTGGGCTCATTCTTGCCCATTTCCTTTGCTTTGGTTGAAATTCTACATATCATGGAGGGCTTAGTCACATTTTAATGATTTTTGGGCTATCGGTCCAACTTCTATATCCTAGTCCAAGTCTATGTTATATCTCTTTCTTAGGTTATCCAATTGGCTTGCTAGAAATTCATATGAAGTGGAAAAACTCTATATGAAGTGTCCATAAGTGAAAGCCCAAATGTATGGGTGGAGATGTTAATCTTAGGAACTCTAACTCTTGAATTAGGAAAAATTACCCTAATCCAATCTTCTTGAAATTTTAAGACCTTTACTTCCAAAAATTTATCTTCCTTACCTAAGCATGTCGCCCCTCTGTAGGATGTTGTTTCGATTTTTTCCTTTTAAGTTTTCTCTCTCTACCTATTCCCTTAATATTAGAAACATTTTCTATGTATACACATAAGGTGAAGAATTTCTAAAGCTTACATTTTCTTAGATATCTAAAAATTGTTTAATAAAATTTATTTCTTTTATTAAATATTTATGTGCCTTCATTAATAAAAGAAACGAAATTAGGGATGTTACAAAATGCCTCCATTAAACCACTACCATGAATCTCCTTAATCAACAAGTCACATATAGAACACTTAAGCACACAAAGTTTATTCTTTTTGAATAAGTAACCTTTATGTCTATAGAAACCATCAAAAGCATGCTTATCAAAAAAATTCCAAGCAGTTTTGAAGTCATCATCGTTGGCATACAAGTCCTTAATATATTCAAAACCAAGCAACTTAGCATACAAGGATGTCAATAACACATATATTCTAGATAATGCATTAGCTACCATATTTCAATTCCAAATTTATACTTAATCACATAAGAAGATGTCTCAATAAATTTTAACCACTTAGCATGCCTCTTATGAAACTTGATTTTATTGGATAATTAACTCCCTATACCAATGCGTATTACTCCTTATCATAAGTAGAATAGTTCAATTCGGCACTCTTTAGCTTCTCACTAAAATATGCAACCAGCTTAGAATTGATAAATGGGTAAATTGTGTTTTTATTTGCTATTTTTCATCCTTTAATTTGTTGTTAACTTATGACTATTTTCCTACTTTCGTTCGATTTCTTTTTTTTTCTCTGAATATTGCTCGATCGTGTTTTCTTTTTGTAGGTGAGCAAAAAAGTGCAAGAGCCAAAGGAAAATGCATATTTGGAGAGTTCTTTGGATTAGAAGCAGGGTGAGGAGGAAGCACGCAAAGGATGGTCTTCAAAAGATCCAGAAAAAGATAAAATAGCCTCAAACATGGCCAGGATATGTTCTATGTCATTGATGTGATCATAATTAAGCATTATTTTAATACCTTTATGCTTACCTTTTGTTTGATTTAAGTAAAATATAATTAGGAATTAGCTTAGTTTTTTGGTTTGTGTTGTAGGAACAAATGAAGAAGAAAATGGAAGAAAAAGATAAGAAATTCATGGAAAAATGCTACATTGCAGCGATTCCAGACCTTTCAGTACTGTTTTGAGCATATCACCCTCTTATGAAATCCAATCAAAGTGATTCAAGTGTCTGTGAAAAGATAGCACAATAAGCTACAACTTTTATGTTGAACACTTGGTCAATTTCTAGAGATTTCATAGCCTTATAGAGCTCGCCAATCAGAATCACAGTGCAGCAAGATGAATTCTGACCTTTGGTCACTACTTTTATCATATCACCTTCAATTTAGATCCGATTGAGGTGATTCCAGCGTCTATGGAAAGAATCGACATAGAGCTACAACTTTCATGTTGAGAACTTGGGCAAATTCTAAAAAATTTTAGGTGCCGCGGTGCTTGCAAGTGAGTGCCGCGGCGCTGAACAACCTAGCCAAGTTTCGCAGCATATGAGCGCCGCGGCGCCCCGTCCCTGATTACCCGCAGCGCCGCTACACCAGGTCACTGAATTCACGATTTTAAGGGTTTTTTTGACTCCAATTGAAGCTCGATATATAAAAATTTGATCTAGAAACACTCCTACATCAATTAGGAGGAGTTAATATATAAAAAGGGAGCAAAACAAGCAAAGAAAGGATCAAATTCTGAATCCAATTCTTCATCTACATTCTTCAATTCTTCTTTAGAGTTTCTTATGGCCCTACGTGGCTAGTTCTCTTTAGTTGGTTGAGGTGAGTTGAAACCTCAAGAGATTTTTTTACATTGTGAGATGTGGATCTGATGTTGTTATTTCAATTTTTTTGAATATTGATTGTTCATCTGTTCTTATTCTTAATGATTATGCATATGTTTGCTAGGAGGCCTACTAGTATTTCGTCTGTTTTAATCTACCGTTGAATTGTGTTTTGAACAAAGTCTTTAATTCTGCGATTCGTGAGGCAAATAGGTTTGAGGGTTTTGGATTATAAATCATTGAACCTATGATGAATGATTGACTAAATTAGATATAGCCGATGTGTTTATATTTGTTTAGCTCTGTCAGTTTCTCTAGTTCTTCATGCGGTTAACAAGTTATATTTTACTGATGTGCTAAAAGATGACTTGTTGATTAGGGTTTAATTAGTGCGATTGTCATTAATTTGCTAGGCTTAAGAAGAAACGGGGTTAAAACCCCAATGATAGATATTCATTTGCAGATTGATTATGTTGTCGATGATCAATGTAATCCCTTGACGGTGGATACCAACCGAAACCAACGTCTTTATCATTAATCACTTTTGCTTATTTATTTTCATTATTGTTTACTTTACTTAATTTGCTATTATCAATTCCCCCTTTTAATCACATAAGGTAATTCCAGTCTCTGTGGGATCGACCCTTACTCCCACTACTACAGGTTAGTTTTGAGGTAAGGTATTAATTTGGGTGCACTTGCGACAGTGCGGCACCAAATTTTGACGCTGTTGCTGGGGACTGTGTCTATTTACCTTTTGTGATTTTTTTTCTTTTCTTTTTGTTCATAACTTTGAATATGGTAGCCAATTTTCAACAATTTGGCACTAGGCTGGGCTCTCCATTAAGATATGCTGGGGAGGTATGTAGTTCTTCCCTTGAAGAGCAACTTGCAAATTTAACTTCTCTTGTTCGTTAACGTGTAGAAAGTATGCAAAGAGAGAAGTGCTATGGAAATTATTCAACCATAGGGCATCCTTCTTTTGGGCACCCAACTTTCTATGATGAGTCATTTGAGCAGGTAAATATGGTTAATGGTTTCCATGAACCACAACAAGTGAGGTATGATTCCTATTCAAACATGTACAATACTGGATGGAAGGATCATCTCAACTTCAGGTATGAGAATGCACAAAATAGTCTTGCAGAACAAAATTTTGCAAATTTTCAGCATACTTAACAGGCCTATTATCCTAGACAGAATACATCTCAGGATTTTCAGGTAAGTACTCCTTTAGAAAATATTGTTAAATCTCTTACACAAAGTACTCATCAATTTCAACAAGAGGTAAGGGCCAGCATTCAAAACTTAACAAATCAAATTGGGCAATTAGCAACAACAGTTAGCAGATTAGAGTCTCAAAATTCAGAAATTGAAAGTCTAGCCCCAGCATCGTTAATGCAAAAGGAAGAAAATTCTGCACTAAATGAAAAAGATGACTTGGAAGTTGACACTAGTAAGCCTACTAAGAAAGAGGTTATGGAATGTACCCTAAATGTCAAATTTGAAGAGAATATTATAGTAGGAGAGGAAGCACCAGAACTGCAACAAACAGGTAAAGATTTTTCTATGTTGTTATCAATTTCTAATAAGATGCCTGTACCTTCTATTTTGCAGTATTCTGACCTAGGCTTAAAGAGCCTCCCTAGCTAATTAAAGGGCCTATACAGTGGAGAACCACCTGCAGTTATAACCTCAAATAAATATGCCCTACTCAAAGATAGAGGAAAGTTACCGCATGCTTTGGTAGAATCTCAAAAGGATGAAATTAAATTGGATGCCAAAAGCTACTTAAGACATCGGTTATTTCCAAGTAAGTTGAGTCCTCATTTAATTAAATCTTTGACTAATGCTAACTTCCCTCTTCATAATGCAGCTGAACCTCAGAATTCTGCACATTCAAAGGCAAGTCAATTCAAAGTTGACATCAAGGATCCTCCTTGAATGACATAAGGAGCCTTGAGTCGAGCCAACGACATTAAACAAAGGCGCTTATTGGGAGGCAATCCAACATAATCAAAAAAAAAAGTGGGAGTCAGAAATATTCATGATCCAGTAATGCAACATGCTCATTCCACTCCAAACAAATTCAGGGAAGTTCACTTAACTCATATGTTTTTCTATATCTTTCCCTAATTCTTATCTTTCTTTTACATTGAGGACAATGTAAAGTTTGAGTGTGGGGGTGGAATTATATTTTTCTAAATTATTGTGACCCTATTATGAGCATTAACTTTCTGATTTTCACTATCAATGCACTTTTATTGCGTTTAGCAAGTTGAGTGATTGTGTGAGTATTCAATTTATGTTTTGGGATGTTAGGCACAACCAACAGCCAACGATATGACTATCCAATTTTTTTTTAGCTCTTGAAAAATGTAGAAACTTTATGGTTGTATGCAATTTTATCTCTTGCAATTTATTACTTTTGACTTTAGAATTCTGAAATATTTTGCACAATATATTTGGGCATTCGATTTATCTTTTACTTAGAGAAGGTTTATATAATTCAAATATATTTCATGATCTCCACAGGATTCTAGAAAATATTTGAATGTTACTTGAGGCGAAATCCTAGGTTAATACTATTATTTAGGATATGATTTAGGTATTATTTGATAGATTGAGCCTTTCTAGCCTAACCTAAACAATGAAATATCCTTAGTTACTCTATCTTGAGCTTAATGAACTTTTCTTTCTAAAAACGACAAATGAGCCGGAAGCCAAATTTTGTATGAATATCCTTATTTTTGATCCTATTCACTCACTCCATGATTATTTTTCTGAATACTTGTTTTGTAGAGCTTAAATTGACAAAAGGGTGGAAGGGTGGAGCAAGGAAAAGAAAAGAATTATGCAAAGAAAAAAAGAAGAGAGAATTATGAAAAAGGAAGAAAAGAAAATTTCAAAGAGAATAAAAGCATATGTTGTGGAAAAACAAATACCTTTTGAGAATCAAGGAAAATGATGGATCAAACTCAATTGAAGTAAGAAAATGAATGTGGGGGAAAGTCCTCCAAACTTGAAAAAGCTCAATAGATCTTTTTAGTCATGTGGTGTCGGGTGATTGAGCCTACATTTGTATCCTTTATCCCACCTTATACCCTAGCCACATTATAAGCCTAATAAAGTCTTATTGATCCTAGAGGTAGTTTTGGCTTACATTAGTGGAGAGTGTAACATCTCGTAATTTTTATTTTTAAATAATAATATTTTGCTATAAGTAAATATATTTTTATTTATTTAAAAATGATTATGTTTTGCTAAAAGTAATTAGACTTTTAAGTAAAATAATTGTTGTGTTGTTTCAAATAATTATACTTGCCTCTAATGAATTTTTGTCATATTTTTAAAAATATTCTTTCTTTTATTATGTATAAAGATATTTATTTTGTAATTTGTTTTATTGAATTTTTATCGAAAACAATCATGATTTTAGAGTTCAACTAAAGGTTATTGAGAATGTAAATTTTTAGAAATTTTTGGGATATTTTTGGATGAAAAATGGAATTTTTATGAATTTTTATGAAAGAAAATCATATTAATCAAATATTAAATAATAATAATTATTATTTAAAAAATAAAAAATAAAAAGGGAAGAAGGGACATAGGAGACAAAAGCAGATTTCGGAGGAGAAATTGTGAAGAGTGAATAGTGAGTAATAGTGAGTGAATAGTGACTTACAATTTTATCTTCCGATTTGGAGTGCCTATTGGCTTTCAATCTCAAAACTGAAGGTGTTACTGGATCCAAGACGAAGAATACTACGGTTTTGACCGATCAGTTTTTCAAATCAGCCATAGATCTGAAGTAGAAAATCTCGGTAAAAGGTAAGTTCTGAAAAATCGTACTTAGAGACCTCCAATTGAAATTCTGACACCATAGATGGATTCAGAAGCTAGATAAACTTTAGGATAGGTATATTTTCGGTCATCTAACAGCCTTTTTGTTCGTCATGAATAGTGTTTTTCGGCGGGTGTATAGTGTTTTCCGGCGAGTGAATAATATTTTTCGGCGATGAATAGTGCCCAAGCTCCCGGAGTCATTTTCTAAGTCCTTGGACCCTCTGGACACGTTTTTGAGGTCTAATTGGTCAAATTCAGTTTGGAAAAGTACACTTTAGGGCTGTCCAATCTGGAGCCCTTACCAGGTGAGTAGATACTTCTTTCTATGACTTGTCCCATGCTCTTCTTGAATTATAAATTTATTATTGTTTCTGATTATAAATTATTTACTATTATAAGTTTCTGAAATTTATTCAAATATCTGTTATACTTACGAACTGGCACTTAGTTCAAGAAGAGTATGGTTTTAAAAATAGAATTAGAACTCATTGAATATGTGGTTTTAAATGTATTTATCATTATTTGATAAAGTGGATATTATGTGTACGATGCATTGATTTGTAAAGCTATATACTTGTGAAAATAATGCATGACATATTATAAATGAGATTGAACGGCAAGCGTAAAGCTCATGGCGAGTTGCTTGATAATTATGGCAAGCGTAAAGCTCATGGCAAGTTGCTTGATAATTATGGCAAGCGTAAAGCTCATGGCGAGTTGCTTGATAATTTTACCTTCTATTTGATGAATATGCATTAATATATATGGATAGAAATCGACGGGTTGTATGGCTTGTGATGGTACCAAATAGGGGACGCCCTATTAGCCTGAGTGAGTCAGGGGAGAACCGCTCCAACCGGGTGACAGTGGTAATGTGGGGAGGCAGGAGGGTGATGTACTCACATTCCCTGTTTACTTATTGTGACTGTAGTCGAGGTCACTATGCGTATGGCAAATGAGTTATGTTTTCATGGCATTAACCAGATTGCCGAGTGAGGCAGGTACATTAAAAGTGATGTATTTATCTCCAAATATTAATATTTTACTATAGATTATACAGCTGAGCATAACATTTATTTAATAATCATACCGTGCAGCATATAGTTTTGGATATATGAATATCCTTTGATTTGAGAATATTTGAAATACGGGTCCTATATGAATGTACTTCTGAACTGTATTTTCTATGTGACACATTTTAAATTATAAGTACATCCATATGTTGACCTAAGAGGTCATAGGAGGAATTATTTGTTCACTGAGTTGTCAAACTCACTACACGATATTTCCACATTTTTTAGATAAGAATATCAGAGTCTGATTTGGCAGATAAGTGATATATTCTCTGGGTGAGTCTACGTTGCTTCCAAGACTCCCAGTCTTTGAATTATACTGTATTTGTATTCTAGAGTGCTCTAAACGCTACAGGCATGATTCCTGTTTCTACTGTACTCTGATGTTTATAGATTTGGTCTGTATATTGTGTATACATGAGAGATCCCATAAGTATTTGTTCCCATGATAAAGAATTGAATTATGTATATTTATGGAAAATGAAAAAAAATGTTTATTTTACGTAACGTAAATTAGGGACGTTACAAGTTGGTATCAGAGCATTAGGTTTCCCTGTGGCTAACAGAGCAAAGAATTATGTAGTAGGACTTTGAGTATGGGTATGTAACTGCAGGCATATTCATACACACGGTGCTGTTGTGGAATTCTATAGGGTGTCATTATTTTTCTTTTTCTTTCCTTCCTTCTAACTATTTTCCTTAGATATGCGATGTTTAAACATCTATGCATATGTCCTAGATGGTGCCCTTGAGTGTGAACTACCAGTTCAGCTTTGAAACTCGTTTTGTTGAATAGTGAAAAAGAGAACCCTTTTGGGTAATTAGCTAAATATAAGAAGATTCCATCAATACACAAAGGTAATGGCTTGTTTGGATGTCAAGAAGGTTTGAATTGATTGTCTGATATGCTTATGTGAAGCAATATGACGAATGGTTAATATGTTTGATAGTGGGTTATGATGTGATCGAGATTGTTAACTCCAAGATAATGGCTTGTAATAAAGTGAGTATTTTGGAAATAGATGTAAATATTTTTTTTGGATAGATGAGTTGAAACCTATGTATATAAATAAATTTGGCAAGCATTGGGGTGGATTGAATTTGAGAGCAAGGAATCTATGAAGATAATTCAATGATAGATTTTGTTAATATAAAGGATTCGAAGACAGTTTAATTTTCAATAATATTTTGTACAAACATTATGAGAAATGAAGGTTTGCTTATAGAAATTTAAAATTTGAGATATACAAGATGGGTAATTCATGTGAAGGACTCTTGGATAGATGTAAGATTTTCATGGTTGATTGTTCATACATGTCATAAGCATGTTAAAGAATAAAGTCAAAATGGGTTGACCTTATTTAATTGTTTTGAAGTATGTTCTAGCTGATACAGTATGAAGATAGCATCAATAGCAGAAATTGTTAGTAAAAGGGTTGCAAGTAGTGAACAAGCAAGGAATCAAGTACCCAGTAATTTAATTTTACCTTTAGCAGCCATAAGTTATTACATAAAGGGTGCCAATGATATTTGGCAGTGGTGAGAAATGTTGACATAAAGTTTACCAATATAGATCAAGTTGCAGTGGTTAGAGAATTTTCTGATGTAGTTCCTAAGGAATTGTCAAGATTATCCTGAAACGTAAAATAGAATTTAGTATTGATTTACTTCTTAGAACCCAAGCAGTTTTTATACCCCTATATAGAATGGCACCGGTTGAACTCAAAGAATTGAAGAATTAATTGTAAGACCTGTTAGACAAGGGATTTATATACCTTAGTACCCTCCTTGAGGTACTCTAGTCCTATTTGTGAAAAGAATGATGAATCATTACGATTATGGATAGATTACAGACAGTTGAATAAGGTGATAGTGAGTAATAAATACCCATTACCTCGTATAGATGATTTTTTTGATCAGCTATAGAGTGCTCAATGTTAAAAAAAAATGATTTAAGATCTGAGTATCATCAATTGAGGATAAGGGAAGATAATATTTCAAAAAAAAAACTGCTTTCAGGATTCGGTATGGGTACTATGAGTTCTTAGTAATGACATTTGGTTTGACAAATACCTCAACTGCATTCATGGATTTGATGAATAGAGTACTTAAACTATTCTTGGATTGATTTATTATTATATTTATTCAAGATATAATAGTATATTCCAAAAGTTTAGAGGATCATAAGTAATATTTGAGGACAGGTTTACAAACTCTGAGGAAGTATCAATTATATGCTAAGTTTTTAAAATGTGAATTCTGACTTAGTAGTATTACTTTCCTAGGGCATGTGGTTATTAAGGATAGTATTTAAGTTGATTCTAAAAATAGTAGAAGCGGTGCAGTAATGGCCACGCCCTACCACAATTACAGAGATCTGTAGTTTTCTTGGTTTAACAGGTTATTACCGTATTAAAAAAAATTGTTGCTCCTTTGATGAAATTGTCAAAGAAAAGAATAAAGTTTGACTGGTCAGATGAATGTAAGAGAAGTTTTCAGAAATTAAAAGAATGTTTGACTACGACGCTAGTACTGTCTATTCCTTCAAGTACTGAAGGATACATGGTATATTATGATGCATCAAGAATTGGATTAGAATGTGTTTTGATGCAACATGGTCGATTCATTGCATATGTATGTAGACTCTGAGGGAATTCTGAGATCGGGCAAGTGATTGTGTGTATCTAATAAAGAAGAGTTTAAGAAACAGATTTTAGAGGAAACCTATAGATCCATATATACCATTCATCCTGAGGTAACAAAATGTATAAAGATCTAAAAGAAATTTATTGGTAGGACAGTATGGAGAAAAAATATATAGTTGATTATGCCTTAACTTGCCAGCAGGTAAAAGTAGAACATCAAAAGTCTACTAGATTACATCAGCAAATAGAGATACCTGAATGAAAATGAGAGAGAATAACTTTAGATTTTGTTACAGGGCTACCGCGGACATCAAAGAGGGTTTGACTCAATGTGAGTGATCATTGATAGGTTAACTAAATCAATATATTTTCTACCAGTGAAAACCACATGTAACGTAGCTCAATATGCAAATCTATAGTGGAATGAGATAGTAAGATTTTATGAAATACCGATATAGATTATTTCTTATCGAGGACCACAGTTCACAACTCGTTTTTGGAGAGCCTTCCAAGAAGCTTTGGGCACGAAAATAAATCTTAGTACTGCTCTCTATCCTCAAGCAGATGGATAGTCTGAGTGAACCAACCAGATATTGGAATACATGCTTTAGGCATATGTGCTTGATTTTCAAGGTAGTTGAAAAAAAAATTCTTGCCCTAAGCTGAATTTGCTTATAACAATAGCTACCAAGTCAGTATACAAATAATACCATTTGAGATTTTACATGAAACATCGTAGATTTTCTAATAGGTGAGTGAAAAAAATGACATAAATTATGGTATGGATAAAAAAGAACTATAATTTGTCTATAAATTTATAGATTGTATAATATAGTTATACAATGTAAATTTATGAATATTTTTATATGTTGAGATTGTGACTTAGGTTATGTTTGATATTTGGATAGTATGTCAATAAAATATATGAATGTGTGAGAAGTGAATTGAGATAGATAGGTAATAGACATGTTAGGAATTGTGAAAGTAAGATATGTTAAGATTGCTTAAGGATTGGCTAGAAATGAAGAAGTGTTATAAGAGGAGGATGTGAGCGTATTGGGTTTACTTGAGAATAGGTAAGACAAAATTAGGAAATTTATAATTTCAATATGTTGAAAGTGATTAATGGAGGAAATCTTAGAGAAAATTGGACCTTTAACTTTTCATGATATAAGGTGATGAATTTGGGTATCGGAATAAAAAAAAAGTTCACGTGAGAATAAATAATTAATGAATGTATTATGGTGCTTTAAGGAATGTAATAAAGTGAATTAGTGGTATTGAAGTTTTTGAGGAATAAAATATGGGAAGTAGGTTTCAAATTAATCTTTGAACTCTTAATTTGAAAATATGGAGAATATTTTGAGAATCATGTCAGGAATAATGTTAAGTGATTTAAATATTTGTGTTAAGAGTTTATATCATGTTAAATTGAGTTTAGTATCTAAGATGTAAATTAGGTTGAGATTGAAAATTCATGTGTGAATGATTGTTGAGAAAAGTTTTCTTAGAACAAACGGGCTAGTTAAATGGATGTGATAGGAATTATAATGATAGATTAAGACGAAGAGATTCATGTGAGAATCAAAAATGACTTGATAAAAGTATGAAATAAGAAAATTTGGTTACCCTCTATGAATGTGTATGTATTCTTTTATGTATATGGTTCCTAATTATATCGACTTATAGATATAAATATGCGAAATTGAGGATAGTTCAGACAATAGTGAAGATGATAAACAAAAGAGATGTCCCCAATAGGTTGAATAGTGAGGTTAATAACTGTATTTTATGCCTTGGCCTCATTCCCTACTTATGATAGGATGGTTTGAAATTCGGAGACCGAATTTCCTAAGGGGGGAAGAATGTAACATCCCGTAATTTTTATTTTTAAATAATAATGTTTTGCTATAAGTAAATATATTTTTATTTATTTAAAAATGATTATGTTTTGCTAAAAGTAATTAGACTTTTAAGTAAAATAATTGTTGTGTTGTTTCAAATAATTATACTTGCCTCTAATGAATTTTTGTCATATTTTTAAAAATATTCTTTCTTTTATTATGTATAAAGATATTTATTTTGTAATTTTTTTTATTGAATTTTTATCGAAAACAATCATGATTTTAGAGTTCAACTAAAGGTTATTGAGAATGTAAATTTTTGGAAATTTTTGGATGAAAAATGGAATTTTTATGAATTTATATGAAAGAAAATCATATTAATCAAATATTAAATAATAATAATTATTATTATTTAAAATAAAAAAAATAAAAAGGGAAGAAGGGACGTAGGAGACAAAAGCAGATTTCGGAGGAGAAATTGTGAAGAGTGAATAGTGAGTAATAGTGAGTGAATAGTGACTTACAATTTTATCTTCCGATTTGGAGTGCCTATTGGCTTTCAATCTCAAAACTGAAGGTGTTATTGGATTTAGGACAAAGAATACTACGGTTTTGACCGATCAGTTTTTCAAATCAGCCGTAGATCTAAAGTAGAAAATCTCGGTAAAAGGTAAGTTCTGAAAAATCTTACTTAGAGACCTCCAATTGAAATTCTGACACCATAGATGGATTCAGAAGCTAGATAAACTTTAGGATAAGTATATTTTTGGTCATCTAACAGCCTTTTTGTTCGTCGTGAATAGTATTTTTGGCGGGTAAATAGTGTTTTCCAGCGAGTGAATAGTATTTTTCGGCGGTGAATAGTGCCCAAGCTCCCGGAATCATTTCCTAAGTCCTTGGACCCTCTGGACACGTTTTTGAGGTCTAATTGGTCAAATTCAATTTGGAAAAGTACACTTTAGGGCTGTCCAATCTGGAGCCCTTACCAGGTGAGTAGATACTTCTTTCTATGACTTGTCCCATGCTCTTCTTGAATTATAAATTTATTATTGTTTCTGATTATAAATTATTTACTATTATAAGTTTATGAAATTTATTCAAATATCTGTTATACTTACGAACTAGCACATAGTTCAAGAAGAGTATGGTTTTAAAAATAGAATTAGAACTCATTGAATATGTGGTTTTAAATGTATTTATCATTATTTGATAAAGTGGATATTATGTGCACAATGCATTGATTTGTAAAGCTATATACTTATGAAAATAATGCATGACATATTATAAATGAGATTGAATGGTAAGCGTAAAGCTCATGGCGAGTTGCTTGATAATTTTACCTTATATTTGATGAATATGCATTAATATATATGTATTTATATGTATGGATGGAAATCGACGGGTTGTATGGCTTGTGATGGTACCAAATAGGGGACGCCCTATTAGTCTGAGTGAGTCAGGGGAGGACCGCTCCAACCGGGTGACAGTGGTAATGTGGGGAGGCAGGAGGGTGATATACTCACATTCCCTGTTTACTTATTGTGACTGTAGTCGAGGTCACTATGCGTATAGGAAATGAGTTATGTTTTCATGGCATTAACCAGATTGCCGAGTGAAGCAGGTACATTAAAAGTGATGATTTTATCTCCAAATATTAATATTTTACTATAGATTATACAGCTGAGCATAACAACATTTATTTAATAATCATACCATGCAGCATATAGTTTTGGATATATGAATATCCTTTGATTTGAGAATATTTGAAATACGGGTCCCATATGATTGTACTTCTGAATTGTATTTTCTATGTGACACATTTTAAATTATAAGTACATCCATATGTTGACCTAAGAGGTCATAGGAGGAATTATTTGCTCACTGAGTTGTCAAACTCACTATACGATATTTTCACATTTTTCAGATAAGAATATCAAAGTCTAATTCGGCAGATAGGTGATATATTCTCTAGGTGAGTCTACGTTGCTTCCAAGACTCACGGTCTTTGAATTATATTGTATTTGTATTCTAGAGTGCTCTAGACGCTACAGGCAGGATTCCTGTTTTTGCTGTACTCTGATGTTTATAGACTTGGTCTGTATATTGTGTATACATGAGAGATCCTATATGTATTTGTTCCCATGATAAAGAATTGAATTATGTATATTTATGAAAAATGAAAAAAAAAAATTATTTTACGTAACGTAAATTAGGGACGTTACAGAGAGTGGCATGAAAAATAAGCATATGGAAATCCTAAACTATTTAGAGATCTACAACCAAAATTTTGAGATATATAAACTCATCTGGGTAAAAGAAAATTTAGTGACCTAAAACACACACACACATTCGGGATTCAAGAGAATAAAATAATGAATTGCATTTGAGTTAATCTTGTGTATGATTATGATCTTTCAAATTTTTTCTTGACAATATCTTTAAGATATGAGGCAAAAAGTTTGGGAAGCCTAACACTCACCACATATATTGATTTTTAATTTTGTCTTTAGGGATTATTTTGCTTGAGGACAAGCAAAAGGTCGAGTGTGGGGGTATTTGATGTGATCATAATTAAGCATGATTTTAATACCTTTATGCTTACCTTTTGTTTGATTTAAGTAAAATATAATTAGGAATTAGCTTAGTTTTTTGGTTTGTGTTGTAGGAAAAAATGAAGAAGAAAATGGAAGAAAAAGATAAGAAATTCATGGAAAAATGCTACATTGCAGTGATTTCAGACCTTTCAGTACTATTTTGAGCATATCACCCTCTTATGAAATCCAATCAAAGTGATTCAAGTGGCTGTGAAAAGATAACACAATAAGCTACAACTTTTATGTTGAACACTTGGTCAATTTCGGAAGATTTCATAGCCTTATAGAGCTCGCCAATCAGAATCATAGTGCAGCAAGATGAATTCTGACCTTTGGTAACTAATTTTATAATATATCCTTCAATGGAGATCCGATTGAGGTGATTCCAGCGGGTGTGGAAAGAAGAGACATAGAGCTAGAACTTTCATGTTCAGCACTTTGGCAAATTCTGGAAATTTCTAGGTGCCGCGGCGCTGAACAACCCAGCCAAGTTTCGCAGCATGTGAGCGCCGTGGCGCTCTACTTGGGCGCCGCGGTGCCCCGTCCCTGATTCCCCGCTGCACCAGGTCGCTAAATTCGCGATTTTAAGGGTTTTTTGACTCCAATTGAAGCCTGATAGATCGAAATTTGACCTAGAAACACTCATACATCAATTAGGAGGAGTTATTCTATAAAAAGGGAGCAAAACAAGCAAAGAAAGGATCAAATTCTGAATCCAATTCTTCAATTCTTCTTTAGAGTTTCTTATGGCCCTGCGTGGTTAGTTCTCTTTAGTTGGTTGAGGTGAGTTGAAACCTCAAGGGATTTTTTTACATTGTGAGATGTGGATCTGATGTTATTATTTCAATTTGTTTTGAATATTGATTGTTCATCTGTTCTTATTCTTAATGATTATGCATATGTTTGCTAGGAGGCCTACTAGTATTTCGTCTGTTTTAATCTACCGCTGAATTGTGTTTTGAACAAAGTCTTTAATTCTGCAATTTGTGAGGCAAGGGTTTTGGATTATAAATCATTGAACCTATGATGAATGATTGACTAAATTAGATATAGCCGATGTGTTTATATTTGTTTAGCTCTGTCAGTTTCTCTAGTTCTTCATGCGGTTAACAAGTTATATTTTACCGATGTGCTAAAAGATGGCTTGTTGATTAGGGTTTAATTAGTACGATTGTCATTAATTTGCTAGGCTTAAGGAGAAACGGGGTTAAAACCCCAATGATAGATATTCATTTGCAGATTGATTATGTTGTCGATGATCAATGTAATCCCTTGAAGGTGGATACCAACCGAAACTAACGTCTTTATCATTAATCACTTTTGCTTATTTATTTTCATTATTGTTTACTTTACTTAATTTGCTATTATCAATTCCCCCCTTTTAATCACATAAGGTAATTCCAGTCTCTGTGGGTTCGACCCTTACTCCCTCTACTACAGGTTAGTTTTGAGGTAAGGTATTAATTTAGGTGCACCTGCGACAGTGCGCACCAAAATTTAGTCATCAAACATGACCTAGCTGTATTATGTACTGGAACCGACGTGCATACTTTCTCTGGTATTTGGGACATTCGAAGGTTAGGTTTCGAGTAGAATTTGAGTTTCTTTATGCTTTAGGCTAGAATTTACATGGGATCAAATATTGTATCTCATTTGATTCATCTCCATTGCTCTGTATTGGATTTTATCTCTCTATCTCTATCTCATTTTCTCTTTAGCAAAGATTGTATTGAACATTCATAACTTATTTAATGCAATTGAGTTTGATTTCTATTTCAATTATGTGTAAGTATATTCTATTCTAGGATTGGGGAAACCCATTTATGATATGGTGCAATTGAATTGTTGAATTCCTTTTGTGATTATTTGTGGATAATCGTATTGACTATTATATATGATATGTGTTGATAAAATGTCTGACTACCATTTGTCACAATTTTAGGTGGATAACTGATGAACTGAAAGGAGAAAGTTATTATCGAATCCTAATAGTTAATTAGGGGTATTCTAATCACGAAAGTAGGTTAAAATCCTTTAAGAATTGAATCAATTGGTTGGCATGGAACTTAAAGAGCTTAAGTTAACCTAAACCACGAAAGTAGGCAATTAGATTAACTTAGGTATTGTTATTAGACCTTCAAAGAAGCTAGTAAACTAAGGTTAAACCATCCCCAATTTCTCAAATAATTACAATAGGAGATTTCACCTTGATTGTTGAATATCACAAGTAGGTGAACCTTAATCCTATGCCTTTTCATAATTGGAATTTAATTATATCTAGTTTGATTGATCACAATTTTTTGTTCAATATTTCTTCCAAATTCTATTGATTTAGATAGTATTTTTTTGTAAGATTCTAGTAGTTGATACATTGGTCTCTGTGGGACATGACCCGTGCTTGCTGGACTAGCTACAGCTATGCCATGCACTTGTAGTATTTAAATAAACACAATAACAAGAATCTTGCATCTAAACAACACTTATACCAAGTCTAGAAGCATCACATTCAATTTCAAAAGCTTTATCAAAGTTAGGTAATGACAGTAAATGTGTATTAGTCAAAATATCCTTCAAAGTTTTAAAAAACTTCTCATGCACATCATCCCACTTAAAGACAACATTCTTTTTGACAAGTTCATTTAGGGGTGTAGCAGTAGTACTAAATTTTTTTACAAACCACCTATAGAAAATTGCTAAACCATGGAAACTCTTAACTTCATTAGCATTCCTAGGTTTAGGCCAATCTTATTGCCTTAACCTTGTCCTCATCAACACTAACTCCATTAGAATTAACAACAAAACCAAGGAACACCACTAAATTAGAACAAAACATGCGCCTTTTGATGTTAGCATATAATTTATGCTCTCTAAGCACATCAAAAACAGCATTCAAATGCAATACATGTCGATCAAGATCTCGGCTACACACTAAAATATCATCAAAGTAAACTACCATAAACTTCCCAATGAAAGCATGTAAGACATGGTTCATTAACCTTATAAAGGTATTTGGTGCATTAGTCAACTCAAAAGGCATCACTAACCACTCATATAAGTCATACTTAGTCTTAAAAATAGTTTTCCACTCATCTCCTTCACGAATCCCTTCTAAACTAGCTCATCTACTTGCCTCTAAATTTCTTTTGTCTCTTTAGGATTTACTCGATAGGTAGGTCGATCAGGGATGGATGCTCTAAAGGTAAAGTCTATCTGGAGCTCAATGCCTCTCAAAGGTGGAAGTCCATGTGGAATCTCCTCAGGAAAAATATCAGTGAATTCATGTATCAAAGACAAAACTTTACTAGGAAAAGAAGGGTTAAGAGTGTTAGTCAAATACATATACTTGTACATAAGTATAAAGAGGTTCGATTTGCACAACAAAGCACTCTTCATCTCAACTTTTTTTTTTGCAAAAGCACCCATTCTCTTATTTTTCTCTTTCTTTGGCTCACAACTCTCTTTTTTCTGCTCACATATCTCGGCCTCTCTCTCTTTTCTCTCACTCTCAAATTTGACATTATCTCCTTCTTCTCTTTTTCTTTTGTTTTTCTCAACTTACACTCTTTTGTAATCTTCACTTGATCAACAAAAACCTCAGCTAGCTTTATGGATGTTAGAATAAAGATTCAATTATGTAACAACTCCATTTTTTTTACATATATATATATATTTGTAAAATCCCATGAAGTCATAACCTCTTTACTTCTAACAATTTAACTCATAATAACATTCAATTAAATTAACCAACATAATTAAGGTTTACAGTATAGCAATAACACTGATACAATACTAGGTTCACATACACATCATTAATTAAAAACATCCGTACAAAAATCAAACACATATATGTACACATCTTATTCATCCCTATTGACTAGTTTCGAGGGTACTGGTATGGGTGGTTGCACCTTCATCAGGATCTTAGCCAACTCAACCCAACGTACACTAAAAGCTGGTCATAGAGCATATATGCATATTTAGTCTCTTGAACATAATATAAAAATATAGTGAGAATTAAATCACAGTATGTTCAACAATAAAACATAATTATCGTCAATATAGCTCATCATGTCATGTTCATCTGTATAAGCTACAACAGATGTTTAAAGTATCATGAATGCACTTTTTCTATGCACATGAAAATAGTGCAATAAAGATATGTATGGCATGAATAACTATTTTCAAAATATTATACGATGGCTATCGACTTATTCTTATATCAAGCTACCCCTGTTAGGGTGAGTATTTTATACTCTCTGATACAAGCTTTTCTCGCTCCGTCCGAAATGGTACACTTTCTCTTTCTTTTCTCATTATGATAATCATAGCCGTGAGTAGGGCATCCCCTATTGGTGCACCACACGGACCGCCATGTGACTGTGCTCATCTCTTTTCTTTTATTTTATTTTCACATTAATAGCCAAAAATATGATTTCAATAACAAGTATGTTCATTATGCTCTCATGCCATAATTTATCATCAAAGCATAATCATTATAAAAAATAATTGGAAAATGCAATCATGCCATGAACATAATCATTTTCAAATATCACTTTACAAAATATTTCTATGTCAAATTTACACACTTAAGATGGTAAGGAGTTCATGTAATGGCAATGACTAGGGCATAAACTAGTCATTTATTATTTTCATTTATAAGATCCTTCTTCTTTCTTAAACATTATTTTTATCTCTTCATTTTCTTTATTATTGGTCTCTAGTCACTTTCCTCCTACTTACATAATTTTTAACACATGTTGACCCAAATAAAGGAAAAGGGTGTTTTGTGATACAAAAATCATTATTTTTAAAAACATTTTTCTTGGATATATGTTTCCTAAAAGTCCTTCAACAAGTAAGGCTATTTTTAGGTCAAAAGTAGTGAAAAATTGGATAGTCCAACATCCAACATGGCCTGACCATGTTACAAGACACGACCATACTTGAAAAATACACCAAACATGCTCCAAAATAGCCTTGAACACAGCTTTGCCATGCTGAAGCAACTTAGAACATGGCATGGCTGTGTTCTGAGACCTTTACTCACTAATTAGAGCATAACTCTCTCATTTGAACTCCGATTTAGGTGTTCTTGGTGTCCATGGAAATATAAGACAATTATCCAAAAGTCTTATGATGAACAATTTTGACCAGGTAGGTTCTGACCTCTACCAACTAATTTAACCATATCTCCCTCCGTTGGACTCTGAATTGGGTGATTCTAGTGGTTGAATATCCATGAGACATATATCTACATTTGTTATGTTAACCATTTCTTTTAATTCCCTATGTATTGTTCCCCAAAATTCAAACAATGAAGCTTACTTAACATATTCTTACCTGGTTAGCCATCTTTTGACCACAACTTACTAATTGGACCATATCTACCTCATATGGACTCCAAATTGAGTGATTCTAGTGGCTAAAGATCAATGAGACAAATACCTATATTTGTTATGTTAACCATTTATTTTAATTCCCTATAGATATTTCCCAAAAACTGAAACACAAAAGCTTCTTTGGTTACTCCGAAATCCAGTTTTCTAACCAAACCCTTCTTAAGGTTCTAGTTCATCCTTCTATTAAATCCTCTTCTATTTTCTTCCTAATTTCCATCTAATCATAAGATTACTAATTTCAACATTTTAATTAGATTCTTTACTCTTAATTTAACATATTCCATCATCCACTTCTCAAGAAAATAGAAATCAAATCATGCATTATTAAGGGTGTTTTCAATAGAAATTTCTTAATCTTCTTCTAGGTGTTTAAAGCCATACTCATTTTATCAATCTAACCATATCCCATCAAATTTTCTATCACATTCAAATATACATAACAACAACATAAAAGCCCTAAAATTTTGCCACCCATAGGCATACTTATGCGGAACTTTCCACACCAATTTAAGTATTCAAACAAACATCACATGCAAGATCAACATGTAACATGATATAGTACCATTCATGGCTAATCATCAAAGTAGAAAATATTGTAAATTTTGTCAAAGTTCTAGGATCTAAATCCCATATAAATATTTTAAATTTCAAAGTTTTTCTTTAAAAAGCGATATTGTTAAACATACCTAAAAATCTCCCTAGCTCACTTAGTGAATTCTTTTTCTTGCTTCCTCTTGAAGGAAGTGGCAAGATTCCTCCCTTCCCTTAGCTTTTCTAGCAGCTTAAATAAGAGAAGGAGGTGAGTTTTTAAACTCCAAGGATGAAGAGAAAAGATAGATTCAAGTGGAGATCAAGCTAACTTACCTTGAGTACTTAGTCCTCTAGACTTCTCCCTCTTCTTCTTTCTTTCTCTCTTTTCGTCACTCTACCTTGCTTCTATTTTTTTCCTCTCCCTCACTTGCACAAAATTTTAATGTTTTAATGGTGGTTGTTGCTTAAATAAATCATCAAGTGGTTCACCTCTCATAATCATGGGTCTACCTTATCACAATTAGGATGCACTTGGTTACTTTTTGGGGGAAGACAACTTATGTTCTTGTCTTCCTCTCCCTTAGTCAAGATATGCATAGCAAAAGAAGATTTTTATTTTAAAAATCATGATAAAATGTTCTTAAGACAAGGGACAAGGTCCCTTTGATTTAGGGATTCATTTCCTTTTTCTTTTCTCTCAAACAAGTATGATAGGTTTGCTTTTCTAAGTGGCAAGTTTCTAGCCCTTGAATCTCCCTTGCTTGGCTGAAATTATTTGTGTAAGATTGGGATGTTTTGTCCTAATGCCATGTATTATTACACCACTTGCTAAAAGTATGAGTGTAGGATATAGATGTTTTGTCCTAATGCCATGTATTATTACACCACTTGCAATAATTATGAGTGTAGGGTATAGATGTTTTGTCCTAATGCTATGTAGTATTATACCACTTGCTAAAATTATGTGTAGGATATAGATTATTATACTACAATTTCATCACATTGTTCTTATTTTCCCTCTTGGATTTGGGCTGATTCTTGCCCATTTCCTTTGCTTTGGTTGAAATTCTACATTTCATGGAGGGCTTGGTCACATTTTAATGATTTTTGGGCTATTGGTCCAACTTCTATATCCTAGTCCAAGTCTATGTTATATCTCTTGCTTGGGCTATCCAATTGGCTTGCTAGAAACTCATGTGAAGTGGAAAAACAAACTCTATGAAGTGTCCATAGGTGGATGCCCAATGTTTGAGTGGAGATGTTAAACTTAGTAACTCTAACTCTTGAATTAGGAAAAATTACCCTAATTCAATCTTCTTGAACTTTTAAGACCTTTACTTGCTTCCAAAATAATATATATTTCTTACCCAAGAATTTTGCCTCTCTTTAGGATGTTACTTCTAATTTTTTCTATTAGATTTTCTTGCTTTACCTATTCTGTTAATGTTAGAAACATTTTCTATGCAAACACATGAGGTGAAGAATTTCTAAGGCTTATAGTTTCTTAGATATCAAAAAGAATTGTTTAATAAGATTTATTTTCTTAAATATTTATGTACATCTACTAATAAAAGAAATGAAATTAGGGATGTTACAAGTTATGTATGGCCAATGTGTATGAATTCTTGTAGCCATTGTAACTTACACTTTTATCAAATTTCCATGGACGCCACAACAACAAGTGTCTAGTATGTATTGGTACTGTATCACAAAGCACCTCATCTTTGTAGTTACCAATAAAGAAAGCTACTTGAATTTTATTGGTCGCCCATATATCTCTCCTATCATTCAACCATCTCAGCCTATATGGCTTAGAATGTTTCAATGTGGGTAGACTCAATTCATCAACCATCAAGGTACTAACCATATTAGTTCAACTCCCGCTATCAATAATTAAGTTACATACCTTGTTATTGACATGGCACCTGGTTTAAAAGATGTGCTCACGCTGCTCCTCATCACCATCATCATTAGGTTGCATATTAAGAACATGTCGAGTAATCAATACTTCGTTATGCACTGGCTCACCAATCTCTATATCACTGTAATCCTCCAACGATGGCATCTCATCATCACTACAATGCTCATACTCTATGCCTCCATCATCAAGAAGAACAATGTCTCTCTTGTTAGGACACTGTGATACAATATGCCTAAGCCCTTTGCACCTAATACATTTTATATCTCGTGCTCTTGAGGAAGTAGAAGTCTTAGCCTTGGCCTTAGGATTAAGGGTTGTAACTAAATTCCTTCCCTTGCCATCTTTTTTGGGTCTAGCAGCATCCCTTTGGTTGTCTTGCCAATTTGGCTTCCATAGAGTTTTAGGAGTAGAGCCAACCTTCAACTACTTCTCAACCTTAATTACTTTATATAGTAGATCCACCATCTCCACATAATGGTGCATATCCACCACATCTGCAATTTCTTTCATCAAACTGCCAATAAACCTCACCATTGTAGCCTTCCTATTCTCCTCAATATTAGCTCTCATCATAGCCATCAATATAGTAATGATTAGGAGCAAATCATTTTCTCATCATAACATTTATCTCTTCCCATGACGGAATAGGTCTTTCACCACTCCTCTGCCTATAAATTGCTAACTAATCCCACCAAATACTATCATAGTCAATAAACTCCATAGTGGCTAGCTTCACCTTTTTCTCCTCAGTATAGGTATGACACTTACCTTGGAATGTAGGAATCTTCATTTTGATTCTTCCTTAGCCATTATCATGCCAAGGAGTTGTCCCCTTTTCCTTTCTTAAATTAAATCCTTCACTATTTGAATCTTCCTATTCTTCATGAAACCCGAGCTATTTGGTAGGCTTAAGCTTAGATAGCAACTTAAGATTATCTAGCCTCGTATTCATCAACTTAAACTGCTCCTAACTTGCCTTCATGAAGAGTTTAAGGTCAATTTCACATTAATCTCTTTCACTACCCTTGTTTGTCTTACAAACCTCATGTGTTTGTACTCAAGTTTTCTCTCTTTACCTTAAAACTCTTAAACAAGAATATGATCAATAACCTTACCAAAGAAAATAATTGAATCAAGAATGATAAGAACAAAATTGTGGACTATCACAACCATAAGAACTGAATTTGAGAAAATGAGGGATAATAAAACCAAATTGAAAGAAAGCACAGCACCGAGTTGAACAACTAAATTTGGAACTCAAAATTTAACTCAACAAGGAGGCAATATGTGAGAATCCAAAAGGAGCACTAAAGAGTTCAATTAGTATTTTTTTTACTTCTTTCTTTTTTTTTATAAATAATTTCTGCTCTTTGGTTCAACTTAAATCCTTTTGTTTGCCAAGTACCACTCTTTTTATTCCTATTGAAAAACTAGATTAGACTAGGAATTTTTGTTTTTGAAGGAATTAGACTATAATTAGGAAAAGAAAATTAACTCAAACTAGGACTCTATTTTTGAAGGAATTAGACTATAACTAGGAAATGAAAATTGACTATAATTAGGATTCTCTATTTTTGAAGGAATTAGACTATAACTAGGAAACAAAAATTGACTAGAACTAGGACTCCCTATTTTTGAAGGAATTAGACTATAACTTAGAATTTTAAAGACTAACCAAGAACATGACGCACTGTGAAAGAAAGACTCTAATCTGGTATAAAGAAAGGTAAAGAACAAGAACGACTCTAGAACGAAAATATAAAAAGAAATGATAAGATACCAACCAAATTTTAAAAAGCCAAGGCTTTGATACTGAATGATGTGTTTCTTTAAGCGAAGAAAAGCAACTCTTTGGTGGAGTTTGCCTACAATAATAGCTATCACTCTAGCATTAAAATGGCCTTATACAAAGCTCTATATGGTAGGAATTGCCGATCTCCCTTATGCTGATTTGAAGTGTGAGAAAAGAACTTGTTGGGCCCTGATTTGATGCAACAAACCATCGAACAAATCTGATGATTCGAGACAAAATACTTACGGCCCAGAGTCGGCAAAAGTTATTATTATAAGAGACAAAGACCTCTAAAATGTGAGGAAGGAGAACATATGTTTCTAACAGTCTCCCTGACTATTGGAGTTGGTAGATCCCTCAAGATAGGAAAGCTGAGTCTGAGATTTTTGGGACCTTACCAAATTCTTAAGAAATTTGAGCCATCAACATATCAAATTGACCTTCCACCCAATTTTCCCAACCTTCACAATGTTTTTCATGTATCACAGCTTCGAAAGTACCTCCCAAACTCCTCACATATGATACAGGATAAGCAAATACAAGTAAAGGAAAACCTGACATATCAGTTAGTACCAACATCAATTATTGACATTAACGTGAAGCAATTAAGGAATAAGACTATTTCCCTAGTGAAAGTGTTATGGGAAAGATTGACTCTAGAGGAAGCAACTTGGGAGTTAGAAGAAGTCATGAGGAAGAAATATCCACAATTTTTTTAATAAGGTAATTTTTAAAATTTTGAAGACAAATTTTATTTTAGGAGGGGAGAAATATAACATCCCTATTTTTCCTTGCTTATTAAAACGGCATGTAAAATATTAATTTAAGGGAATAAAGAAAAGAAGAAAGACTTACCAAGAAGTTCTAGAGAGATATTTGATAAAATGTGTATCTTAGAAATTCTTAGTTTAATGTGTAAGTATAGGCATTTGTAGAAAAACTAAGGAAGGGAAAGGAGAACCCTATGAGGTAAAAATTTGGAAATAATGGCCTAAGGAGGGGTGAAATTCTTGGACAAGAAGAATAATTTCTAAGAGTTGGAAGGAGGTTTTGGAATTTCAAGAAGTTGAATTAAAGGAATTTTCTTAATTCAAGAGCTAAATTTTCTAATCTTGACTCCTCACCTTATATTATTTGACTTCCACCTAGATTTCCACCTCATAGACACCTCATCTAAGATTTTTACCATGTCATATTAGTATATTGTAAGCCATATGGATGGAAAAATAAAGGACACATCATGAAGGAAATAGGTGAAGGATTTGGTCAAAACTTTAAGTCACATGTATTTGAAGGAAAAGTCTCCCACACTTAGGGAGCATTTTGGTCAAGCATGTAAGGGAAAGGGGGAGCCAAAATCCAGGGGAGAAAATGGAGCCTCACACGATGCAACATTGAACCATAATGATGAGCAATCAAAACCTCTTATTGAGGGAAAGATAAGTAAACATATTGAGTATTCAACAAGTAAGGCAATTGATACCAAATAAGGAAAACTAGTACATGATTTTAAGGCAAAAATATCCATCACTTGGGTGTGTTTTCTGGCCAAGCTAGAGAGGGGAAGAAGAGCCGAAATCCTTGCCAAGAAATGGTGCCATATATGAGAAATTAATGAGCCACAATGATACCCTATTGAGTAATCAACAAGCAAAGCAATTGACTATATGTTTGGAAGCATTTGACCACATGAATTATAAGCATTTTATCACCTTTTTAAGAAGCACTCTTCGGCCAAGGAATGGAGGGGGAAAATTGAAGCATGTCATCCTACAAGAAACAATTATAACATGGCATGATGTACCAAATGAGTGCTCCATAAGTAAAGAAAGTAACAACATGATTGGAGACCATTGACCCTAAAATTTTTTTAAGACATTGGCCACTCTATTAGAAAGCATTTCATCCAAGTGAAAGCAAAAATGAAGCATAAGCAAATAGGAGGAAAGGGAGGAGAAGAAAGGGAGGAAGATAAGAAGGAAGTGTAGAAGAATCAAAGAACACAAGCTAATGTAGTTAACCATCACCCAAACCTCTTCTTTCTCTTCACCTCTAGGGCTTCAAACTCACTCTTTTCCCTTTAACTATGCTACTAGAATAGCAAGTAGAAGGAGGGAATCTCACCACTTCCAAGGAGAATGCGAGAACGAAAAACTAGCTAAGTAAGCTTAGGAAGAATTTTAGGTAGGTTTAACAATATTTCTTTTGAAAAAGAACTTTGAAATTTTGTAATATTTATATGGAACTTTGATTCTAGGACTTGGATGCAATTTATAATATTTACTACTTTTGATGATTGGCCATAAATGTCTCTATATCTTGCTGCATGTAAATCTTGCATGTGATGCTTGAAAAGTGCTTGGATTTGGTTTTGAACTTCTTGCATGGCATGGCTGTGGGTGGTAAAATTTTAGGATTGTTTCTAATGTTTTCTCTTAATTATTTTGCTTAAGAAAAATCGTTGTGATGATAGTTGTGTTAGGAGAAAACAAATAGGAACTAGAATCCTAGGAATGTGCTAAGAGAGGCTTTTGGTTTTTGGGGGCTCATATATGCTTACTGGAAAACAAAATATGGTCAATAAAGATTAAGGAATGACTAAGAATAACATAATAAATAATTAGAAGTAATTAAAAGAACTAGAAATAGATGAAGTATCAAGGCTTAGCCTAGGAAAAAATTTAATGTGATGACTATGCATGAAAATATAATAGTTGTTAATAATGCAAATTGACTAATTCGGTAGGGATAGGTAAATACTTAGGAATAGAGGAGGCTAAAATTCAAGAGGACTAAATGGATAAAAGAATGAACTTAATTAGAGGATTGAAATTTGAGTAACAATAATTTTGGAGATTTAGAATGCCTAAGCATAACCTTAAAAATTAATAAGAAAAAATTTCAGTAATAAGAAGGCTGAAAACCTAGGCCAATCTAAGGGAGCTTTCTATTTTTGAACTTCTAGCAATAATCCAGGCTTAATTCAAATAAATGGTTAACATAAAATGTATATCTTTATGTCTTACTGTTCTATGGCCACTAGAATCACCCAATTAGTAAGGAAAGGTCAGAACTAACTCATGGTGTAGTAACAGTGACATTAAGGATGCTATAACACCCATATTTTCTAGGATTTTGCTAAAATGTTTAACATAAGAGTCGTATATTTCTATTTTACCTTTCCATAGGTTTTGAAATAACCTAAATTAGAGTTCAAATAAGAAAGATATGGTCTAGACTTACGGTAACCAGAATGCTTTGACACTCAAAAAGGGGTTGATAAATTAAGTATCAAAGTGTCTACTAGGAAATCAAGGATAATAAGAAGGGTGATATGTAAAGGAATTGAAAAATAAGTGTTTAAGAGCATATGTTGAAAAATAATAATTTAAGTGGGATTAGTTTTAGAAGAAAATTGACTAAAGGCTAAAAATAGAAGAAAATAAAGAAATAAAATAATATTAAGAAAGAAGAAAAATCACAAAGGGGAAATAATTCCTCTATGAATTAAAATAAAGGACTTTTGAGAAATATAGCTTTACTAGTAAAAATTAATTTATGCCCTAGCCATTGCCATTACATGAATTCTTTATCATCCCATGCATATTATTTTTTGCATGATTTTTATAAATAATATTTGAAATGATTATGTTTTGAAGTGCAATTTGTGGCATGTGGTCATATTGAGCATATTTTGTTAATGGCATCATATCTTAGCTATTAATGTGAAAAGAAAAAGAAAAAAGAAAACAAAAGAGAATGGTCACATGGCTTTCCATGTTGGTGTACCAGATAGAGGATGCTCTATTCACGACTATGATAAGAAAAGAAAGAGAATTGTGCCATATTTGGACGTAGGGAAAGAAGCATGTTCAAAACAAGTAGAGGGAGAAAAGCTTGCTTACCCTGACCGGGGTAAAAAAGATTCGATATGAACATTAAATAGCTATTATATGATAAAGTTGTATTTTGACATGGCATTATATTTTGAAACAGTTGTACATGCCCATGATATTTTGAACAGTTATAGATACCCATGATATTTTTAAAATAATTATTTCTTGATGTGATATTTTGTTAATAACTGCAAGTGCACGGCGTAGTTTGGAGAGTACGGGTCATATTCCATAGAGACCAATGATCAATTACTAGTATTCTACGAAGTAAGCTATCTAAATCAGTATAATTTGATAGGAATGAAGTCACGATTAATTAAACTAGATAATCAATTATAAAAGCCTAGGGTTAGGGTTACATTGCACTTATGGTATTCAACAATCAAGATATACCTCTAATTGCAATTATCAGAGTAATCGGGGATGGTTTAGCCTTAGTTTGTTAATAACCTCTTTGAAGCGTTAATAACTACACGTAGGTTAATCCAATTACCTACTTTCATGATTCTTAGTCTAACCAAGTGACTCAATTCATAGGGGTTCTCGTAACTACCAATTGATTCAATTCCTAAGGAGTTTTAACCTACTTTCGTGATTAAAACATCCCTAATTAACTATCAAGTTCTGGCATTAACCTTTACCTTTTAGTCCATCAATTAATAACCTAAGACGTGGTAAAACGGTGATCAAGCATTCTATCAACTCATACATGCATAATAGTTAATCCAGATTAATCACAGATAATACAATTAAGGTTTCACAATTCAATTCAATAATTCAATATCATCATACCATAAGTGGGTTTACCGAAACCCTAGATTAAAATATACTCACATGTGATTGAAATATAAAACATAATCAAATTCAATTTCATTAAATAAATCATCATCCAATACAAGTTCTATGAAAGAGAAATGGAAGTAAAGATTGAAAGATGTAACCCAGTGCAGAAATAGAGATGAAATAGAGATACAATCATTGCTCCAATGTCTAATCCAATCTCAAAGTGCAAAAGAAACTATAATCCTACTCTAAAACCTAACCCTAGAGTGTTTCCTAAGCCTAAAATGCATCTGGCTGGGTCTCCCTCCATTCCCAATCGTGTTCCCAACTATATATACTCCTTGGTTGCTCAAAACTCTTAAAATTCATGTGATGTACGAATACAAAGTAGGACCGTACTTTGGGCTGGAATTTGGAAAGCTGCATCATTCTTGCCCAAAACACAGCCTTGCCATGTTCTAGGTGTCCCAAACACGGCCTAGCCGTGTTGGATACTAGTGACGTCCAATCTTGCCCATTTAAAGCATGTTTCTTCCCTGTCTCTTCCTTAGATTGCTCCTAATCCAAAGGGACCTTCAAGTTGCTTTACCCCTTGATTCTTGGACTCTTTTGCTCACCTACAAACATAAAATAGAAGTGAGCAGTATCCAAAGCAACTAAAATAAAATCAAATAGAAATAAACAGATAATCACAAGTTAGCTAAAAATTAAGGGATAAAATTATTCATGCCCTATATGTCATTGCTGCATGATTTTCATGTCTATGGATATATAGCATATTGCTATGGCTTGATGAATTTCTCTGGCTTATACAGCTGAATATGACATAACGATTTATACATATGATGATTATAATTTATTATTGAACTTACTAGGATATAAATTCTCAATATATTTCCATGTTATGTTTAGATAAGTAAATATGAAAATTTTCTCTATGATCTTGATTTTTAGCATACGCTGGATTGAGATACCCTATTTTGAGCATATCCCAATCATTAATGATGTGTCTGTAGTGGAGTTGGCAAGATCCTAGTGGAGGTGCCACCATCCACACTAGTGTCCTCAGACGAAGCTTATATGAACTATTAAGGTATAGGTATGCATATACTTAACCTTTTTTAATACGGGCATTCTTTTGACTAACTACACCCGGATGCTGATTGTATTCTTTTATGTAACAACCTTAGTGAATTTTTTTTTATGTGTCATTTATCTCTACTAAAGCCATTACTTATGTTACCCAATTCATGATACTGACTATTCATTGGTCACACTTAAATACAATCATATTGTTGTTATACTCATCATCATACAAAACAAACCAGCATATATTTCATTAAACATCAGTTGTGTACAACTAGTTAACTATTCATAATAGTAGTACAAATACTATTCGTAGTACAAAAATCGAGAGGGTATATCTACTCTACGTCTAGTCCCACATCAGCAAACTCCCCTTTTGGGTAGACAGGGGCGGGTGGAGGCGGATGTAGTGGGATCTCAACTAGTTCTATCATTGTCATCTGTGGGACCATGGGAACTGGTCCCAAAAAAGGTACATATATCCAATCTACTACAAACATCAGCATCATACTATATACCTGCATACTGCTATATGTCTTGATCTGAACATAGCACAGAAATATAGTGAGAACTAGGTTCCCAGTAAGTTTAGCAGTAATGTAAATGAGTACCATGTACTATGTTCAGCTATATAAACTATAGGAAAATGGACAACAATCATCTATTCACATGCAATACCAGTATACACATATATGTAATCAGGTCATGATGTTGCATCACAATAATAACAATAACAATAGATATAGCTATATCATCAAGCTAATCACACATTGTGGTGCAATATCATATCTTCATTTGGCCAATCCATTTATTTATCCACTGGCTTATCTCATTATTTCCATTATGGTACTGGTCAGTGTGAGTCTCACTCCACTCACTCCTGAACACAGTAGGTCAATGTGAGCCTTTCCCGACTCACTCCCAAACGAGCTTACCCAGCCTCATTCAAGCATGGCATAATTTTCATTTCATTTTATCATAAATAGTCCATGAATAGGGCGTCCCCTATCTGGTATACCAACACGGAAGCCATGTGACCTCTCTAGAGTCACCTTACTACATCAAGGGTCATCCTCCTATCTCGTTCACCACCATAGCTATCTAAGGGTCACCATATATCAGGCCTTTTCCCCTAGTAGCTTTTAATTAATTCTTTTAATATTAAACATAGCTAGGGAAAAACAAAATTGTCATTACGCACTGTCACTGTGTGGCTACTGTTTATCACAGTTCACACATCCACTGATATTATGTACATCATACACTATCATTTAAGTAAGAAAATACCACGACCATTCATAATTTAGTCTCAAGTTCGTGTGCCATCAATACTCTCATATTTTCTCATGTACTTTTACGACATGCGTTGCAAAGAGATTAGTCAACCGGCTTAGTATCAAATTCAGGGGGACCCATTATAGCCTTACATAATTTATTCAAACATTTTCTCTCAAATCTCAATGCTTAATTTGTCATTAAAAATATGGTCTCCATTTGTTACTATTCATTTGGTAGGGTTACTATTCATTTAGTATTTTTTCCCACTTTTGCCATATTATTTAACCCCTATAATTAATTAAAAAGGTCCATTTTTTTTGGTCAAGAGTCTCCTTAGGTGATATATAGGCCTTAGGGTGCAAAACCCTAATTATTTCTTTTCCCTAAGCTTGTCCAATTTTTTCTAACATATTACCCATACTTTTAGTTGTTTTATGATTCCATTATTTCTCATTTAGTGCATATAATATATGAACCCACCATATCATTTTCTTTGGCTTTTATCTTTCTCATCCAAGGATTATATTCATGTATAATCCTTTTTATTCACTTATTTTCATTTTACTTATTTATTCTTTTTCAACTAATTTTTTTTACTTCTAACGTAAGGAAATTCCTAATCAATTTTGGTTTAATTCCTTACATTACTTAAAAATTCATTTTTATCTACTTCCAAATTTTCTATGCACACCCATATCTCTAATCATCCATATTATATTAGTTCTATCCTACAACAATTAATTTTACCTTTTTATCCATTATTTTTTCAATTTTCGGATTTTTCTCTCAATATCCCTATTATTTCGGTTTTAACCCATTTTTCACCTCCAAACACTAATTTTTGATTTTCTTAATTTATGGTTATGTCTTGGCTTGCTAAATTTCAATATTTGGAGGAATATAACATATTTTTGGCCTCCCATATTTTCCAGCAAAAACCAGAATTAATTTTTTTTTTCCCATGATGTGCACTAAATGTTGTGCTTTAGGGTAGATATTTAATTCCAAAATTTTGCCATGGGTTCCCCATGAATTTGTCACTTTCCAAGCACAAAAAGATCACTGATTTTAGCACCATACCAGCCCCAAAACAGCAGATGTACAGTTTCAGCAACTAAGATTTTAACACATGAAATAAGGTGTCAAGCATTATATATATATATATATATATATATATATATATGTATACCCATACACCAAGTGAACAATTTGTATGGAAATTTTTTTGAACGAAATTCCAGAAAAATAAACCATCAAAATTCTGTCCAAATGCCCAGATTTTTTTTTCCAGAAAAATTAGAAATTTAATTGCTACTAAACTCACCCAAAATTGCTCCCACAAAACTGAGCTTCTTTCCTTGCTTGTTTCTCCTTCCCTTGGCAACAAATCCTCACACTTTTCTCACTGTTCCAGCAGCTCCAAAAGATGAGAATAATCTCAGAAAATCACACAAATTAAGAAGAAAGGAGGTTTCAAACCATTAAAATCAACATTTACCTTAATTTCTAGCTTTTTCTTGCACTTTCGCTCTCTGCTTCCTTCTCCTTTCTCTCTTTCTACCTCACGGCTGTTTCTCTACCTTATTCCTTGGTTATAGCCTAATTTCCCAGCTTCCTTAAGTTTCCACTCCACCTCATAAGACACCTTGCACTCTTCATAAAATTATTTTGGACTATGTGATCATTACCCTTAAATGATTGCTTTGCTATCACCCTTATCCAAATGAGTCACCACCATGTGCCCTAGGACTTTACTTGGACGCCAATGTAGCCAGCAAAAGAGGTCTTGGTTAGCCAATATTATCCTCTCCAAGATTTCATGATGTTAGCATAAGATATTATCTAATTTATCCATTAACTATATATTAAAATTCAACATAAATTCTTAACTATTTCCTAATAATTTTGATTGCTTCCTAAGGTCATTCTAAAGTCCTCCTTAATATTAATAGAAATATTATTAATGTCATTTAATCTAATTAAACCATCCCCTTAGTCAAAATTTTCTTCTTCTTTTTTTGGCTTTTGTGCATGCTTTTTCCTTAAATTTCACTTTTATGTTTCCTTAATTTCAAAAATCCTAAACTCTTGTATTATTTATTTTAAAATATTTCTTATGGCCTATTAGGGTTACTTAATCCCATTTTAGCTTCCATAATTTTCTCCCACTCATTTTCCTCTTTATTTCCACTCATTTAGGCATTTAGGGCTTTTATTGGGATTAAATATAATTTATTCCAATATTTTCCTAAAATTCATACCTCATCCTATTATCTACTTATTTTTCCTTCTAGAATACTTTAAAAAAATAATTTCATGAAATATAGGTGTCATTTAAAATTTTTGAGGGTGTTACATTTTAGGCATAGAATTCGAATGTTCTCCTGCTTTTGTGTATTTCTAGTAACACCTAGGACACTGTGATGTGTATATGGACTCACGATAGCATTGATGTTTAATGATAGATTATGCCCATCTAATCTTAAATATACATGCTTAAGGAAATTATTTATTATGAAGCAAGTGATTTAAAAGTAAGTGGTAGTGACTTGATGAGCTTGTGAGTCGATTTAAAAAAAAATGGAGTCATTACGTTTCTCGTCTCTAATCTAATTCCATCACTATTTCTAATTAAGCCTCTCCATGTAGCTATAGTAAAATTCCCCTTCGGCGTACCTTCATTATTCACATTAACCCAATTAGGATGAGGAGGTAACTCTTAATGAGTAATGAAGTATTAGGCTTCATGTTGGTAATAATAGCCTTTTCCAACATTAAAGAGCTAGTAAAGATCTTTCAAAAAAGAGAAATGGTAGGAATCAATTGATGGGGGATTGGTTTACCTAGATTAAAGATAGTAAGATTTCTCTATATCTAAGTAAACAAAGAGTAGTATACTAAAAAATTTCTAAGGGATGTCAAAAAGCATCCTAATATTGTTAACTAATTTAACTCTATCCACTTAATACCTAAAAGTTCAAAAAATGCTACTTTTTCCATGTTAGAAGACATCATTCCATATCTTAGAAACATCACAACAGTCCCTTAATGAATACAAAGTTGTCAAAGGAAGTCTATTGTATCTATTGAAATGGGGATTAGACCTATGGCATTTGCTTCTAGTAGCATTAGTGAGTAAATAGTCTTGAGCCACTAACCAAAGAAACATCTTATCTCAAGGCCTGACTGTTGCCAAATAAGCTTCAAAACTTTGTTACAATCATAGTTAAAATTCATGAGAATATTATAAGCCCTTTTGGCCAAGAAAGTATTAACCTTGCTACCCCTCCACAATCTTAAATTAGACCCCAAATGCGAGGGCAACATAGTATGGAACAAGAAGACTCAAGTCTTCATCATTCAAGCTCATCATGGTAGCTTCTTTTAAAATTGTTCAATAAGTAAGCTAATGGTCTGCTCAAAATGAAGTAGTATGCCTAATACCAATGGCCCATGATTGGACTTAGAAATTTTTGGCTGAAGTAAGGTAATATCTTTCCACTATGGTGTGTGTTTTTGTAGGCACCCAAAAATAATAAACCTTACCCTTTACAAATAATACAGTAGTAGGAGTAAAGATTGAACCTATAGAGAGTAAGTAATTGAAAATTATGCTCATGTAAATGGGAGCTTAAGATTGAAATTAGAATTAAAAGAAAATAAGTGAAATAGTCAATAAGAGATAATGAGTAGTGAGAAATCAATATAAACAGTGTTGGTTTATGCCAACATCCACCATTAGGAGATTCATTGATCATTGATATTTAAATCAATTCATACATGAATATTTACTATTGGAACTAAATTTTTATCCCTCCTTATTTTTAGTTAATCAAAGTATAAGTGATCTAATTAACCCTAACTACTAAACAACCACAAACAAGCACTAAGGATTTAATCTAATAGCAACAATAAGAAATAGAGAAATCAGTAAAGCTAAATAACATGAACACAAGTGGTTGCATTTAATTTAGTTAAGTGTTCTTCCTAGATTTACAAATTCCTTACGTAGCAAATTATTAAACCTAGTTGCTTCATAAGTTAGAGTGAACAAACAGTTCTAGTTTTTTTTTATCTAATTTAGCAATAGATTAATTCAAGAAATAAACTAGTAGGATTCGTAGAAATCAAACGAAGTAATCATAAAAAGAATAGCTAAAGAACAAATACTACCTAATTATAAATTAAATAAATGAAAATGAAATCACATCTCGCAATGAGTAATCCTAAGGTTTCTATATTCCTTAACTAACTAGAGGACTAGCTATGCAAGGCCATAATAAAACTCTAAATAAACTAAAAAAATAAAGAAGAAGAAGAAGAAAAAGAGATGGCGTGAGTTCTCTATGGAATTTCGTCCAAGACATGTTTTTGAAGATGGTTTTTGATCAACCTAAACTTAGTTATTTATATATGGTTTTGCTACACTAGCATCACAATGATAGGGTTTAAGCATCGCGATGCCACCTTCTTTGTAATCCTAATCGAATGAGGTTTCTTATGGTGTCATGACATCACCTTTTTCAATATCGCAATGCCACTTTTACACTATCACGTTGTTAAAGCTACTAAAATCTAGATCTGAAGTTCTACATTCTGGCATCGTAACTCTGGTTCTCTACTGGCGTGATGTTGAGATTACTGGGTTTACAGAGTTGTGATGCCTATGATAATCATTGTGACACTAAAGCTACTGAAATTATTCACTTTCTCTACAAATCTAGGGTTACGACGCTACCATTGCTATGCTAACCATTCTATTTTGGATATTTGTACTTTCTTCTTCTTTGTTCTAATTTAGCTTCATTTTACATATGTTTCCCTCAACTGCTTCCTAAATCACAATATAAACATTGTTAGTGTATTTGGATATCAAATAGATATAAAAGACTAAGTATTAAGGGGGAAAAACACAATAATTTACATTCATATTCCCCCACAATTGACCTTTGTTCATCTTGAGGAAAATCTCAATTTCACCACTATA
Organism: Gleditsia sinensis; assembly: GCA_037074535.1. Classification (NCBI taxonomy): domain Eukaryota; kingdom Viridiplantae; phylum Streptophyta; class Magnoliopsida; order Fabales; family Fabaceae; genus Gleditsia; species Gleditsia sinensis. Next base: position 47,405,108 of record CM073470.1, read on the forward strand.
TCAAGGTTTTAATGTAGTTAACAAGAATTATTTAAACCTTCTAAAACTCATAACATATCATGAATCAAACATCTTTTCAAGAACTTAAGAAGCAACTTTACATGGAAGACAATAATAAACCAAACATGCAGACCTTTATGCTAATAAGCACTCTTCTATCATGTGTTTACAAGTATTGTGTTTTGCTCAAAGTCACTTTAATGGAAATTCTCTACTATAGACTTACACATTTTCTCATTCTCTATCACTAGGATCTCATAAAGGATTTTCAAAGGTTGTAATAAGGCTTAGGATTAAGGTTTGAAATGTTTAGGCAAGCAGCTTAAAATCCATTGAAAAATGTTAAAGCAAAACATAAATCATTTCAAGCTCAAATATATAAGACATGCAATTCCAATCGTTGCATTCAACGGCTTCTTAATAATTTTCAATTATAGTATAAACTTCCACCTTTGGCATAAAATTTCTTTTCTTTTTCTTTTTTCTTTTTCACCAATCATAGTCATACAACAATTTCGGACACCCCCATAGTTATTTCTTTTTGTATACCAAAACATATCAATATGAGCAATGCTCTTTCTAGCTTTATGGCTTAGGTAAAGACATTGTTTTTTAGGTTTTAAAGCTTGTAATGTGGGTTTGTACATGGCAATAAAGCTCCAAAGGGGTTAACAAATGAAAATAAATTTTAGGGTTGACTATTTGGCTTATAGTTTATATGAAGAATGTCTTAGTCATACTTATGCATGCATATGTCAATGTAACTTTGAAAAGAATTAATACAAGTTCTAAAGATCAAAACCATGGAAGAATATCTCTCATGGAAGGAAAATAAGACTATTATAGATAATTCAGTTTAAAGATCAAAATCTCACTAGCATATGTCTACTATATTTAGTCACTACCATTCTCAAGCAAGATTATTAATCAAATTATAGAAAATGTTACTTGTTCAATTATGTTTTCAATTCTTTAGGCTCAAATGAACCTTGCTTATGGCATATCCAACTACACTTTAGATGCATAAAAGTGGCAAAAAAAATTTTAAATAGATCCAAATTTCACCTAAATCTCTCCCCCACATGTAAAGCTTGCATTATCCTAAATGTAAGGCAAAATGTAGAAAGGGAGAAAGCTAAAGACTAAGAACTTGTAAGTGTAAAAAGTACAAATAAGTGGAGTGAACTCTTTTTGTGTTTCCTATTAAGCAACACCTTTGTTTAACATTATTGGCTTGACTTGAAGCTCTCTTTATCAATCATGTTGGATCTTTAAGGTTCACTTATGCTATCTTCTTATCTTGGAATCTTTCATAAAATGTTTTACATTGACACCAATATTCCTTATGATTTCGCTACATTATTCAACATGAGACTTTTAGAAGATTGTCTTAGATTTACATTGACACCAAGATCATCTCAATTGGAGTTAAAATGAGGGAGTTATGCTCTGATTAGCGAGAGAAGGTCGAGCTAGATGAAAATCCGCATCAAGGGACAACACACAACACAAAGTATGGCCGTGTTCCAAGACATGGCTAGGCCGTGTTCATTGTGGGTAAGGGCGTTTTGAAGCCTAGAGCATGACTGTGTCACAGGAAATGGCTAGGCTGTGTTACAGGACACAATCGGGCCATGTTAGGAGCTGGTAAAGCTTATTTTCAACATTTTTTACCCTAAATGAACATCATTAACTATAGGATAATAATAGAAAACAAATTGAAGAAGAATGCCCTATAATCTTTGTGAGAACATGTGTTGAAAATTATTTAAGTAGAAGGAAAGTGAATAGAGGCCAAGCATAAAGAAAATGAAGAGATGAAAATAATATTTAAGAAAAAAGAATCTTATAAATGAAAATAATAAATGACTAGTGTATGCTCTAACCATGGCCATTGCATGAACTTCTTACCGTCTTAAGTGTGTAATTTTGATATGAAAATAATTTATAAAGTGATATTTGATAATGTTTATGCTCATGGCATGATTGTATGTTAACAATGATTTTTGGAAATGATTATGCTTTGATGATAAATTATAGCATGTGAGGATAATGAACATACTTATTATTGAAATCATATTTTTGGCTATTAATGTGAAAAGAAAAGAAAAGAGACGAGCACAGTCATATGGCAGTCCGTGTGGTGCACCAGTAGGGGATGCCCTACTCACGACTATGATTATGCTAATGAGAAAAGAAAGAGAAAGTGTGCCATGTCGAATAGAGAGAAAAAAGCCCATACTGGAGAGTAGAAAATACTCACTCTAATAGGGTAGCTTGATATGAGAATAAGTTGATAGTCATCATATGATATCTTGAAAATAGTTATTCATGCCATACCTGTCATTACTGCACTATTTTCATGTGCATAGATAAAATGCATTCATGTGACCTAAGACATTTGCTATAGCTTATACATATGAACATGACATGATAAGCTATATTGATGATGATTATGATTTATTGTTGAACCTACTAGGATTTAATTCTCATTATATTTTCATTTCATATTCAGAAAACTGAATATGCAGATTTTCTCTATGACTCTAGCTTTTAGCATACGTTGGATCGAGTTACTCTATTTTGGGCATATCCCAGTAACTAATAAAGAGTCTATGGTCGAGTTGACTAAGATCTCAATGAAGGTGCAACCACCCGCACCTGTATCCCCATAACTAGTCAACATGGTTGAATAAGATGTAGACATATGTGTTTGAATTTTGTACGGATATTTTTCTTTAATGATGTGTATGTTAACTCAGAATTGTATCAGTATTAATGGTAGACCTTAATCCTTAATTATGCTTGGTTAAATTAACTGAATTTTATTACGAGTTATGAATTAAAGAGGCAATGACTTCATGAGATTTTACAACAACAAAATGGAGTTTTTACAGCATCAACCATAATCCTCTCAATAGGCGGGAGAGGTCTTCATAAAAATATTGAATTAGCAGATACTCACTTATTTGATGATAGGGGTAGTTTGCACACAATTTATTGAATCGTTCCTAATACTCATATAGAGATTCTCCATTCTGCTACTTAACACCACAAATCTCTCTGGAAAATATTTTTCTAAGAATGACCTCTTCATCTCATTCCATAAGGTAAAGCTTCCAAAGGGTAAATAATAAAGGCAATTCTTAGCTAAATCCCTTAAGGAAAATGAAAATGCTCTTAATTTAATATATTCCTCAGTCACCTCCGTAGGTTTCATACTTATACATACCATATAGAATTCCTTCATATGCTTGTAAGGATCTTCAACTGTAAGACCATGAAAAGATGGCAAAAGATGTATCAATCCAAATTTTAGTTTAAAGTTAATAGAAGCATTTAAAGTTGAGAAAGTAACACATAAGAGTTATAGATTCAAATATGGAGCAATAATGTCTTTTAAGGTTTGATTTCCAGCCATGACTATTTCCTCCTCTAAATTAGAATTTCTTTGAGCTTCTCTCTTTGACTAACACAAAGTTCTTTATATTTTCAAATCGTACTACAAATCAAATTGATTAAAGTATCAAGTTGCAGTCATAAACAATAATAATTAAAAAAAGCACAAAATCAACTAAAAGCACTCCCTGGCAATGGCACCAAAATTTCATATGTGTTATCACAAGCATCCAAGAATAAATAAAACACATACTAACAACACTTGTTGTAATGTGAAAAGGGTTAATCCCACAGAGAGTGTGTAGCTGGGATTTATGCTTTTGTGAAATAAATATGGGGGTTTAAAGATAATGAAAACATAATTAAAAGAATAACTAAGAATTAATTCAGATCGTAGTGTAAAGATAAATTAATTTTCAAGATTTGGTATAGGTCAACATCCATCATTAGAATTTTTCATTGATCATCGATACCAATATGATTCAATTCAGTTGAATATTCACTATTGGAATTAATTTCATGTCCCTCCTTAAGTGTAGTTAAATAGAATACAAGCAACTTAATTAACCTTAACTAATAGACAACCCTAAACCTAAACAAGCACTCAAGATTTAATCTATCAATTACATGAAGAATTAGATAGATAAGAAAAGCTAAACAACATAAGCACAACTTGTTGCCTTTAATTTAGTTGAATGCTCTCATAAGATCTAATAACTTTTTATGCAGCAAATCATTAAACCCTAGTTACTTCAAAACTTAGAGGGATCAAACAATTATGAATTTCATATCTAATTCAACAATGGATTAAATTGATAAGAATATGCTCAGAAGAACAATCAATACTCAAGCATAAAATGAATGATATAGAACAAAATCAAATTTCACAATGTCATAAATTCTGAGGTTTCAATCTTCCTCAAGCAATTAAAAAGATTTAGCCATTGATAAAGGGGAATTTTGAGTGGTTATAGGTCATATTTTGTCCCCTAATTCATAGTAACTTGTGGGTATTTTTATGCTTTTGGCTATACTTTGTTCTGGGTACTGCTGTAGTTCATTTTGTGATTGCAGGAGAGCAAAAGAAGCCAAGAAGTAAGAAAAAACAGTCATGGAAAGACCCTAAAAGACCTGGGACATGCTAAGAAGGAAGCAAGGAGGTTGCACATCAAAAATTATGAAGAAAGGAGCACCACAGCATGCAGCACGGCCTGGTCATGCTTGGTGGCCTGCAACACGGCCAGGCCGTGTTCTGTGTAGATGATGCTGCACTTCTCCTTTTTCCCGCCAGAAGCACGGGCAGGTTGTGTCCTGGAACACGGCCGTGCTTCGGGGACCGTAAAGAGCGTTAAATTTAGTGTTTTGGCTACCCAAAAGGATATACATGCTTGGCGATGCGCAGCTAAAGAGGAGGAACCGAAAGAGACACCAGAAAAACACTTTCTAGCCTTAGGAAACATATTTGGATTAGGTTTTTACATAGTTCTTTGAGGATTTTGATGTTCTAGAGTAGATTTTACTACTTTGAAGTTGTAATTTATCTACATTCATCTACACACCAGGTTCTATCCTTCTACTTCTACTTCTATCTCTCTACTTCTACTTCTACTTCTTCTTACTTCTGATTTGTATTGAACTACCAATGAATTACCCAATGAATGTGAATTTGATTCCCGTTTTTATTATGTGTGAGTAGATTCTATCTAGGGTTTCGGTAAACCCAATTGTGATATAATGATACTATGCCTATGATTTGAATTATGGAACCCTAATTGTAATTGGGACTAGATTGATTTAGATTGACTATTGTATGCTTGAATTAGTTGATGGAATGCCTGATCACCAATCTATCACATATTAGGTATTTAATCAATGAACTGAAAGGTGAAGATTAAAACCGTAATCCAATAGTTAATAAGGGTTGTCTTAATCACGAAAGTAGTTTAAGATACTCTAGGCCTGAGTCAATTAATGGGAACGAGAAAACCGATTAGTTGCATTCTATGGTTGGCATAAAGCTTAATGGACCTAGGTTAAGCTAAGCACCACGAAAGTAGGTAATTTGATTAACCTAAGTACGATTGGTAATGCTTGAAAGAGATTGCTAATTATTTTAGGCTAAACTATCCCTAATAATCTAGACAATTGCAATTAGGAGTAAATAACAATCGTTGAGTATCACAAGCGTGGTGAACCTTAAACCTAGGCTTAGCTTAATTGGTTACTTTGACTTGTTTAATTGCGATATTTTCCCATCAAATTATATCGATTTAGATAGCAATTTTTGTGAGATTCTGGTAATTGGCATTGTTCTTTGTGGGACACGACCCGTACTTGCCGGACTAGCTACAGCTACGATGTGCATTTGCGGTATTTAGTAAAACACACATAACAAGTTTTTGGCGCTGTTGCCGGGGAACAAAGCCAATATTAGATATTTTACAAAATAGCTAGACTAGATCAATTTTTGTTTATTTTTCTGCATAATTTTCCTCTATTGATTCTTGCCTATTTTCTTCCCTTATAGGAGTGTTTCTCTTTTATGCGAAGAAACCGTGGGTTCATTGCTGAATTTGACCCAAAAATTGAACGCAATCTGCGAAGGTTAAGAAGAAGACAACAGGCAGAGAGTTTAGCAGCTACAATGGGGGCAAGAGATAACCGATCTCTGAAGGACTTTACTACCCCAGACACACATGGCCTGAACCCCAGCATAGTCAAGCTAGTGGTTGAAGCAAATAATTTTGAGCTGAAGCCATCTCTCTTGTAGATGGTTCAACAGAATCAGTTTGGAGGGTCACCTATTGAAGACCCAAATTTACATCTCTCCATGTTTTTGGAGTACTGTGACACCCTAAAGCTGAATGGTGTCTCCTCAAATGCTATCAGGTTGAGATTATTCCTTTTCTCACTGAGGGATAAGGCTCATGCGTGGTTGCACTCTCTTCCACCGGGGTCCATCACCACTTGGCAGCAGCTTTCTCAAGCTTTCCTGGCCAAGTATTTCCGACCGAGCAAGACGGCCCATCTGAGAAACCAGATCACCACTTTTGCTCAGAAAGATGGAGAATCTCTATATGAGGCATGGGAAAGATTCAAGGAACTCCTCAGGGTATGCCCACATCATGGGCTGGAAAAATGGTTAATAGTCTATACATTTTACAATGGACTAATTTACAGCACCCGGATGTCTGTGGATTCTGCAGCTGGAGGAGCTTTGATGAATAAAACGATTGATGAAGCCTATGAGTTAATTGAAGACATGGCCCAGAACCACTACTCCTGGTCTAGTGAGAGGCAGACTAGAAATCCGGCAGGTATGTATGAAGTAGATGCTTTCAATTATCTAAATTCTAAGGTTGATGCTTTATTTTAGAAATTGGATAAACTAAGCATCAATGCTGTTGCATCATCTTCTTCATCTGCATCCTGTGAGCTTTACGGAGGTATTGTCCATGTGGCCAATGAGTGTCAGCTTGGGAATGCTACAGTTCAGGATTGTGAGCAGGTCAATTTTGTGAACAATAAGAGGAACAACCCGTACAGCAATACTTACAATCCTGGCTGGAAAAACCATCCTAACTTATCATATAAGCTGAATGTTGGTCAGCAAGCCCAAAATAATTTCAGACAACCTCCAGGTTTTCAGAATCCAAGGCCATACAATCCTCCGCAACCAAAGTCAAATCTAGAGGCCCTAATGGAGAATTTCATCTCCACACAGAGCAAGCAGAATAAGGAGTTTAGAGCTCAGAATCACAACATGAATGAAGCAATAAAATACCTGGCTTCTAAAGTGGATTCACTTGCTACCTATAATAAGATGCTGGAGACTCAAATAGCACAGCAAGCGAGCTCTTCAACCAGAAATTTTAGTAAGTTCCCTGGTCAACCTAAAAACCCTAGAGAACACTGTAAAGCTATCACTTTGAGAAGTGGTAAACAATTGGGTGAACCAGTGGAAAAGAAGGATGAAAAGGAAGTTAAGAAAAGGGATGTGCCTGAGCCAGTGAATGAAGAAAAAGAGCCAGTTAGTGGGAGGAAGGAAATAAATGATCCTGATTATGTGGCTCCTGAACCGTATAAGCCACTAGTTCCCTTCCCTCAGGGACTAGCCAAGGCTAAGTTAGAGAAACAGTATGGAAAGTTTTTGGATGTGCTGAAAAAGTTGCACATCAACATTCTATTCTTGGAAACTGTATCTCAAATGCCTTCCTATGCCAAATTTTTGAAGGAAATCCTCTCTAATAAGAGGAAGATTGAGGAATATGCCACTGTGGCATTGACTGAAGAGTGCAGTGCCCTGATTCAGAATAAACTGCCTCCTAAACTCAAGGATCCTGGGAGCTTCTCAATACCTTGTTCCATTGGAGATGTGCAGATCACTAAAGCCTTATGTGATATAGGAGCAAGCGTAAGCCTTATGCCACTATCCATTTGCAAGAAGCTCCAGATGGGAGATCTAAAGCCTACCACTATTTCTCTACAGTTAGCGGACCGATCCGTTACTCACCCAGTAGGTATATTAGAGGATGTGCCTCTAAAGGTAGGTAAGTTTTTCATACCCATTGACTTTGTGGTATTAGAGATGGAAGAAGATAGCCAAATCCCCATCATTCTGAGAAGGCCTTTCCTAGCCACTGCAGGTGCCATTATTAATGTTAAGGATGGAAAGGTTTCCCTGAATGTAGGGGATGAAAATATTGAATTTAATCTTAATGATGCTATGAATTGTCCATCCTTAGGTGATACTTGTTGCATGGTTGATATAATTGAACAAAATATTGTTGATAATGCAATGAGTTTGTGCCCTACTGATCCACTTGAACTTTTCCTTTTGGATAGTTCTATTTCTTGTGCTGAACAGGTAGAAGCTGATGCCTACACTAGATTGCTTGATGATAGTCCTAAGCTCACCTCAGAAGTGAAAATTGAAAAGCTGGAACATGACCACAACAAAAAATCAGCTGATTTAGAGGAAGGCAAAACACTTAAGGTAGAATTAAAACCTCTTCCCTCTACTCTCAGGTATGAATTTCCGAACCCTAACTCTTCATATCCAGTCATAGTGAACGCTTATCTGAATACTGAGGAAACTGGTAAGTTACTTGATGAACTTAGAAAATTTCAGAAGGTGATTGGGTATAGTATAGATGATATAAAAGGGATTAGTCCATCTGTTTGTATGCATCGTATAATTGTTGATAATGATCATAAACCTTCCAAGGAACATCAGAGGAAACTCAATCTCAACATGAAAGAGGTAGTCAAGAAGGAGGTACTCAAATTGCTTGATGCAGGTATTATCTATCCTATCTCGGATAGTGAATGGGTAAGTCCTGTCCATGTGGTTCCTAAAAAGGGAGGTATGACTGTAGTTAGAAATGATAATGATGAATTAATCCCTACTAAAGCTGTTACGGGTTGGCGCATGTGTATTGACTATAGAAAATTAAATAAGGCCACCGGTAAGGATCACTTCCCTTTGCCTTTTATTGATCAGTTATTGGAAAGGTTGGCTAGACATTCACACTTCTGTTATCTGGATGGATACTCAGGATTCTTTCAGAACCCTATCCATCCAGACGACCAAGAGAAGACTACGTTCACATGTCCCTATGGCACCTTTGCATATAGAAGGATGCCATTCGGATTGTGTAACGCACCAGCCACTTTCCAGAGATGTATGATGGCTATTTTCTCTGATTTTATAGAGGAAATAATGGAAGTCTTTATGGATGACTTTTCAGTCTATGGTACCTCAATTGATGACTGTTTGAAAAATTTGACACAGGTACTTAAGAGATGTGAGGAAGTCAATCTGGTCCTGAATTAGGAGAAATGCCACTTTATGGTGAGAGAAGGAATAGTTCTAGGACACTTGTTGTCTGAAAGGGGGATAGAGGTGGATAAGGCAAAGATAGAGGCAATTCAGACTATGCCATCACCATCAAATGTTAAGGAAGTGAGAAGTTTTCTTGGGCATGTAGGATTCTACAGGAGATTCATCCAAGACTTCTCAAAAATCTCTAAACCCTTAACTAATTTACTAGTTAAAGATGTCCCATTTGTATTTGATAATGACTGCTTGCGTTCTTTTTTGCAGGTTGAAGGAGGCGCTTATATCTGCGCCCATCATCCAACCTCCTGATTGGAGCCTTCCCTTCGAAATAATGTGCGATGCAAGTGATTATGCCGTGGGAGCTGTACTTGGACAAAGAAGAGACAAAAAGCCTTATGTCATCTACTATGCTAGTAAGACACTAGATAAAGCTCAAATCAACTACTCTACCCTTGAAAAGGAGCTCTTGGCAGTAGTGTTCGCGATCGATAAATTCAGATAATATCTACTGGGATCAAAAGTCGTAGTGTTCAGAGATCATGCTGCCATCAGATACTTGTTAAGTAAGAAGGATGCCAAACCAAGACTGATCAGATGGATCCTCTTACTACAGGAATTTGATCTTGTAATCAGAGATAAGAAAGGGACAAAGAATGTGGTTGCATACCACCTTTCAAGACTTAGGCAAGATCCTATGAGAGATGACAAAGATGATTTGCCTATTGACGATTCCTTTCCCGATGACCAACTCCTGATGGTCACTTATGCTGATGCTCCTTAATACGCAAATTTCTTGAATTTTCTTACATGCAGAATACTCCCTGAGGGATTGAGCTATCATCAGAGAAAGAAATTCTTCTCTAACATTAAGTCCTACTATTGGGATGATCCATGCTTATACAAGTGGTGTGCAGATGGCATATTCCGAAGGTGTATTCCGGAGGAAGAAGTTTATAGTGTTATATACCATTGCCATAATTCACCTTGTGGAGGCCATACCAGCATCTCAAAGACTTCAGCTAAAATTCTTCAAGCTGGTTTCTATTGGCTCACTCTTTTCAAAGATATGCACACTTTTGTAAAGGCATGTGACTGGTGCCAAAGAGTTGGCAACATATCCAAAAGGAATGAGATACCCCTGAACAGCATTTTAGAAGTTGAGATATTTGACGTTTGGGGCATTGACTTTATGGGTCCCTTTCCCTTTTCATGTGGGAATAAGTACATTCTAGTGGCTGTGGACTACGTTTCTAAGTGGTTGAAGCAGTAGCATCCCCCACCAATGATGCTAGAGTGGTTGCCAAGCTATTTAAGAGGGTAATTTTCCCAAGGTTTGGAATGCCCCAAGTCGTGATAAGTGATGGAGGTTCTCACTTCACTGAGCAACAATTCCAAAACCTTTTGAAGAAATATGAAGTCACCTATAAAATGGCTCTAGCCTATCATCCTCAGACTAGTGGGCAAGTAGAAATATCAAATAGGGAGATCAAGGCAATATTGGAGAAGACCGTCTCGAAGGCCAGAAAGGATTGGTCTCTCAAACTCGATGATGCATTATGGGCCTACAGGACTGCCTATAAAACACCGATAGGGACGACACCCTTTCGGTTAATATATGGGAAACCCTGTCATTTTTTGATAGAGCTTAAGCATAAGGCATATTGGGCGATCAAAACAATCAATTTTGACCTGTCAGCTGCTGGAAAGAGGAGATACCTACAACTAAATGAGCTAGATGAGTTAAGGCTAGATGCTTATGAAAATGCCAAGTTATACAAAGAAAGAACAAAAAGATGGCATGATAAGCACATCCTTAGGCTCTAATTTCAAGTAGGAGATTGGGTCTTGCTATTCAACTCAAGGCTGAGACTCTTTCCCAGGAAGCTTCGTTCTAGATGGTCCGGTCCTTTCTAAGTGACTCGAGTCTTTCCTTATGGAGCAGTGGAGGTGTGGAGTGAATCCTCCGAATTTTTCAAGATCAACGGGAAACGCCTCAAACATTTTGTGACGGGACAACCAGTTGAAAAGGGAGCCACCCAAGCTCTCTTAGAGCCCCCTCAATCCATTAAGAAGCAAAGGAGTCGAGCTAATGACTTTAAACAAGCGCTTTGTGGGAGGCAACCCACATTTTGATTTTTAGAAGTTACTTTTGTTTGAAATTCTTACTTTGAGTTATAGTTTTCATCTTTAATTAGCTAATTCCTTAGGTTGAATATTTTCCCTTGATTTCTAGGTCCATTACGATGTTTCCAAAATGGTCTGAAAGGGTTAGAAGCAAAGGTGCTTAAAGAGAGTCAAAAGAAGAAGTTAAATGTGAAGAATTGAGGGATTCTAGCCAGCAACACGGGATACCCGTGTTCCCCAACACGGCCATGCTGCAAACACAGGCAAAAATGTGAAAACTGGTGCACACCCGCCAAGAGCACGGGCAGGCCGTGTCTCAGGACACGGCCATGCCCAAAAAAAAAAATTTGTGCACCACACCCGCAAGGAACATGGGCACCACATGTTCCATGACAAGGGCATGCCTGTGGTACCCAAAAAAAAATGTTGCAGCCAGCTCGCCCGAAGCGTGGCCGTGCTACGAGCGAGGCAAGCAATTTAAATCCCATTTTCCCCTCTCTTTTGGCCGTGTCTCTCCACACTTGCCCTAGCCGTGCTTCACCACTTCACCTCCCCTCACTATCTCTGGCCAATCCCACCATCAAACTCCCTCACCCAACCCTTCACTCCTGCTATTCCTCCATCTTCTTCCTTATTCATTATCTATAAAGCCCTAAATCTCATTCTTCCCTCATTCCCCATTCTTCCTTCCACACCATCCCCTCCCCTGTTTTGCAACGTTTTTCCCCTCCTCCTTTCCCTATCTCCCTTTCCCCTAAATACCCGATTCCCTCATCCCCTCTTGCTCTCTTCAAGTCTGCAATATCACAGAAGCATCTCCTTCCTCTAGGCTGCGCTGCAACAGGTATTTTTTCCCCTATTTTATTTTTTCTGCATAAATTCATTCCATGCTAATTAGGTATAGTTTCTAGCCATATTTTGGATCCTATTTGATTTAGTTGATTACTCTTGGCCCTACAATGTGAAACTAGTGAAGCATGCTTTGAGTGATTGATTTTCATTTTGGACTGGTTTTACACTCTGGTTTGTAGTGATTTTTCCTTTTACACTCTCTTATTTGCTGTCAGCAACTGGTTTGGGATTTCATTTGGTTTGATTTATTGTGCTTGAGTTGTTAATCACCTTTTAGACTGGTTTTTCACTTTGTTAGCTTGGGTCTTTCGATAAGTTGTGGTTCAAATTTCTTGCTTACCATGGTTTAAGTTTTCTAGTTTGGCTCCCATTGATTATTCCTTTCCGGTTCTAGTTTCAGAATATTGGTTATTCTCTGAATATATTCTTGCTCTGAAATTGGCTGGCATATTTGTTGCATTGTTCTGATTTGTACTAAACTGCTTGACTTCTTAGCTCTGATAGCATTGAACCTACTGGATGGTTTACTTATTTGATTATTTAGTTGGGTTTTCTACTTTGGTACCCTCTGCTTTTCATTATCATTAATTTTATATCCATGGGTCCCAAAAGAGCCCGAACAGGGCCATCTTCCTCCCAGTCCTATCAAACACGTAGAGGACGTAACCAATTGAGGGGAAATACAGTGCATTGAGTTCAAAAGCCTCTTTTATTTGCAACCCCACCTTCAGATATTTACAGAGACTTATGGCCCATACTATTTTTGGTAGGGCTGAGAGTGATGGGGTTGCTAATCAGAGAGAGCTTTATTTTATTCATTCTATGATTAATGGTACGAAGGTGGATACTAGCGCCTTCATGGCTCATCAAATGTCATGGGTAGGTGGGGCCATGAATGGGAAGGTTGTTATGGGAGGCTTGGTTACTACTGTTGCTAGAGGATTAGGATTTAAGGCTCAATTACAGGGAATGCAACCAGTACTCGGCAGTAACAGGATTGATTTGGAATCTTGTTTAAATATGAAATTAGTTGTTAAGAAAGACGGCGAGTGCTGGTTGTATCTCCGCGGTCATTCACTTTTCCGCCTCCCCAACCCAACTAGAACCGCAGTGACCAACCAGGAGAATTGGACCTACTCCATTGAAAAGGATAGGGAGGGTGCTGAGATTCCTCCAAAGGAGGAAGAGTTCCCTATGGAGCCCCTGATAGCTCTTCCACCCCCACCTCACTCCCATTTTACTGACACTGCAGGTCCATCATCTGCTCCCTCGGAGGACCTGCATTCTATATCCTCTAGGCTCAGCCGTATTGAGGCTGAGTAGCTTTCACAGAGAGTCACCCTGCATGCCATGCACGACTCTATTCAAAGCATGCAGGGTATGATGCAGGCATGGTACACCTGGCACCTAGGCCAGAACCCACCTCCTCCACCACCAGACGACCAGTGACTCCGTAAGTTCCTTCTCCCCTTTACCTATTTTCTCTAATACATATGACACTGAGGACATTGTCTAATTTAAGCATGGGGGAGTGTACTTGATATTGTCTGAGCTTATGATATGCACTGATTATGTTTATTTGCTGAGTTAGTTTCTCTTTGCATGTATATATTGTACATACTGCATTCCTTTTGTCTTGCATTCCACATAGTTACTATTCCCAAGATAGACTGGTGTAGTATAGGCTGATTTTAGCTCATAAATATGTGATGCACAATAGAATATGAAATAGGTAGCTATTATTTTAGTCTCCCTTTTCTAGCATTAAACCTCTAATTTTTCAAAAAATATCTCTCTATTGTGCTGTAAATTGTATGCTTAGGCTGATTTTTCACACTATGAGAGTGTGAAGGTAAGGAGAGGTGAGAAATGAGGGTATGTGAAACCTAAAAGTTTTTACTCTGAGTACCTCCTTCAAGGCACCAAAAAGGCCTTAGTATGAGTACCTAAATGTTGTTACCCTAGTGAGATGGAGCATAAAATGCAGTCACCGCATATTTTTGTGATAAAAGAGAAAGAAAGAAAGAAAAGAAAAAGAAAAGAAAAGAAGAAAAGAGAATATGTGAAATAGAAGAAAATTAAGAATAATAGAAATAATGGTAAGGCAACATAGGGAGATCTAAAGGGTGAGGTAGCCTACTAGAGTGTTTGAAAATTAGTCTGATGCATACAACCACTGGTCACAATAGAAAAAGGTATATAGTAGAAAATTTTCTAGTTTGGTCTTAGAAGAATAGAGACTATTTGATTACTGTCTATTCATATATCTATTGTGTGCACATGGATTGAGTGAAAAGTTATCTATATTGCATTTTTCTATCTTGTGGAATCTGATTGCATCCTTCTCCCCTTTTCCTTCTATTTTGGCATGTCATTTGCTTGAGGACAAGCAAAAGTTTAAGCATGGGGGAGTTGATAAAGGGGAATTTTGAGTGCTTATAGGTCATATTTTGTCCCCTAATTCATAGTAACTTGTGGGTATTTTTATGCTTTTGGCTATACTTTGTTCTGAGTACTGCTGTAGTTCATTTTATGATTGCAGGAGAGCAAAAGAAGCCAAGAAGTAAGGAAAAGCAGTCATGGAAAGACCCTAAAAGACCTGGGACATGCTGAGGAGGAAGCAAGGAGGCAGCACGTTAAAAATCATGAAGAAAGGAGCACCACAGCATACAGCACGACCTGGCCGTGATTGGTGGCCTGCAACACGGCCAGGCCGTGTTCTATGTAGATGATGGTGCACTTTTCCTTTTTCCCGCCCGAAGCATGGCCAGGCCGTGTCCTAGAACACGATCGTGCTTCGGGGACCGAAAAGAGCATTAAATTTAGGGTTTTGGCCGCCCAAAAGGATATACATGCTTGGGGATGCGCAGTTAAAGAGGAGGAACCAAAAGAGACACCAGAAAAACACTTTCTAGCCTTAGGAAACATATTTGGATTAGGTTTTTACATAGTTCTTTGAGGATTTTGATGTTCTAGTGTAGATTTTACTGCTTTGAAGTTGTAATTTATCTACATTCATCTACACACCAGGTTCTATCCTTCTACTTCTACTTCTATCTCTCTACTTATACTTTTACTTCTTCTTACTTCTGATTTGTATTGAACTACCAATGAATTACCCAATGAATGTGAATTTGATTCCCATTTTTATTATGTGTGAGTAGATTCTATCTAGGGTTTCGGTAAACCCAATTGTGATACAATGATACTATGCCTATGATTTGAATTATGGAACCCTAATTGTAATTGGGACTAGATTGATTTGGATTGACTATTGTATGCTTGAATTAGTTGATGGAATGCCTGATTACCAATCTATCACGTATTAGGTATTTAATCAATGAACTGAAAGGTGAAGATTAAAATCGTAATCCAATAGTTAATTAGGGTTGTCTTAATCACGAAAGTAGTTTAAGAAACTCTAGGCCTGAGTCAATTAATGGGAACGAGAAAACCGATTAGTTGCATTCTATGGTTGGCATAAAGCTTAATGGACCTAGGTTAAGCTAAGCACCACGAAAGTAGGTAATTTGATTAACCTAGGTACGATTGGTAATGCTTGAAAGAGATTGCTAATTATTTTAGGCTAAACCATCCCCAATAATCTAGACAATTGCAATTAGGACTAAATAACAGTCGTTGAGTATCACAAGCTTGGTGAACCTTAACCCTAGGCTTAGCTTAATTGGTTACTTCGACTTGTTTAATTGCGATATTTGCCCATCAAATTATATCGATTTAGATAGCACTTTTTGTGAGATTCTGGTAATTGGCATTTTTCTCTGTGGGACACGACCCATACTTGCCGGACTAGCTACAGCTACGCCATGCACTTGCGGTATTTAGTAAAACCCACGTAACAGCCATGCAAGGCCATGAGAAATAAAGAAGAAGAATGGAAGGAAATGTTTGTCAAGATATCTTAATCAAACCCTAACTTAGCTATTTGAAAACAAAAATGATGCACTGGCGTCATAGTGCCATAAGCCAACATTGTGATGCTGGAGGTTTTATAATCCTTGACGAATTGTATTTTGTTTTGGCATTATGACTATGGGATTTCACCAAAGCAATGCTAAGCGTTTTGGAAACAAGATGCCTAATGTCAAGTTTCTAGCACCATAACACCACAATCCACAATTGTGATGCTAAGCTCTCCAAATTTCTTTATTTTTTTTGTCAATTATGGTGTCATGATGATAGCTTCTCATTGTTAAGACACTGGGATTCTATCATGAGCCTTTGCTTTCCTAGATCTTTCAATCCAATTTCCTTCAATTTAACTTCATTTTGTACTTAATGCCTCAAATTGAAGAGGAATAAATAAATATTACATACTACTTTGGAAACCTTGCTCAACCCCATCATAAACCCCTTCACTTTAACATGTCCATAGGAATATATATTTGTAAAAATGGTATTTATTACTCCACGAAATTTCAATGGATACTAGCTGAAACTTCCACTAGCATCTCCAAAATTAACTTCACCTTCTTATGACAATCATCTTCCTTTTTAGAGAGACAATAGAACCAAGAACCAAGTTACTAAAGAGTCAAGAATCCCTACCTTAATAACAAAAATTGGACCTTTTACAATAAATCCATATATGCTTAAGCATTATTTTCTATAATCTTAAACCCCAAAATGGAACTCTGTGACATTAAAGTTAATGGTACACTCCATATATGCTTAAACATGCTCTTCCAACTTCCATAAGGATTAGTAATAGAAACTTTATATGGTGGTATCCTTTAAATTAGTGCACAAGTTTGTGAAGCTAATAAGTCTTGTTTGGTTGACCATACCATGCAACATCAACATAAAGTTTTGTACTTAGATTAACTTATTAATATGATTTCCCCAATTTAAAGCCTTAATAAGATTTTTTTCCCTTGGCCAGGCAACTTAAAGTAGTCCTAAAGTCAGTGTCGTTGTATTGTTCAATCTTAGAACAACTCTTGTTTCCACCTTACCTTACCTTACCTTCCCTGCCAAGTCAACCTTAACCTAGTAAGTTTTGAATGAATCTACTTTCTAGTATGAAATCCTTGATGTAACCCAAACCTTAGATTGGTAAAGTCCTTTTTTTTGTCCTATATGGGTTTAACTAATATTAGCCAGCCACATTTCACCTTACACACATCCAAAATCACTAAAGGCAATGACCTTGTTGCAGTAATTACTTGTTTATAAATTATCCATGTGGGACTAAATTAACAAAGTGAATAGAAAACACAATTAGATTCTTATAAATTAAAAAAAGCTATTAGAATCCTGTATGTGATGATTTTCAAGAATACCTCCAGTGTGTGCACAAAATACTGCTCATGACAAAACTAAAAGAACCTCACAAGCTTTTGAACTGCATCCTTTTTTAACAGTGCTTGTTGACCTTTCCTATTGTTATTGTCATGAGCTAAGTAAACAGCAATAGAATCTAATGCTGTCACAAACCAAAGCTCCTCCTCAAGAAGGCTTAACTAGACATCCAAACCACCATGGACCATAAAAAAATTAAATTCTAGTCAAATCTGGATGCCTACAAAGTAGCAAAACCTTTAGGACAAAAAATAGTATGGCAGGCATTTCTAATGGATAGAAAGGAACCCACTTTTATAAAATTAGCAATAAGGTAACAAAATTGGAAATGTCAATCCAAAATCCTTAAATATGAGGTGGTTACAAAGTTTACATGTAGACTTATAATATTATTTCCAAATGAACATTTTCCTTCCATCCATGACTACTAAGTTTGATTGAACTTACCACTAAGAAAGACTAAGAAAGCATGGTGTAGAAACTTAATAATAAATAATAACATAATTAATAGAGATGATGACATAACAATCAATCATAGAAAGTAATGATTGGACTTTGATACACACATTGAATAGAACAACAAATAAAACATTTTGCTTAATATCACCTCCTGATGTGTTTGTGATACAAAAGACCCTTCCCTAAGTTCTAGGTTCAGTGTCAAGTATTTTATTGCTTCAGCCCGTTGAAGATTCTTTAAGCAATTTGCATCAGTTGACATATGATTAATACACTTCAATACCTTAGAAAATGGCAGTGATATAAAATGGTTAGAAATTGAGCCATATAAATGAGGGGCACTAAAATAGGAATTGTTGTGTATCATGCCTTCAAAAAAATAGAAGGCTCCACTCTATTGAACATCTAGAAAAGCCAACTGAGCAAACTTTGGCTATATATACGAGTCTTAACTGTTGTATCTACTTGAGAAAACTCAAGTAGAAGACCTACGACTTTTTCTAAGTACTCCCCATCAACACTTGAATTCAATGATGAAACCATGTGGGAAAGTAGGCCAAACCAAGTAGCACTACCTAGTCTAGCATTCAGTACACCTGAACCAAATAGTACACCTAAAGCTTTTTGAGTTATAATCCTAGATGTGGAAGCAATTACTTCATTGGATGCCAAAGATCCTAATTTCTTTGGAACAGCTTTGTGAGATACTCTAGCACTAGAAGCAAGATTTCTATTTTCTCTTCCATGTTGGGAAACATCTTCATAACCACAAAAGTAAAATTATCATGAAAAAAGAAACATAAATACAAACTATAATTTAATTATTTCAACAGTAAAAAGAAAGACCTGAAAACAAAAAGCATTTTTCTGGGATAGAGTATTGGAAATCTAAATTCTAACATTAATAGAAATAATCTTTTTGTGATTATTATAAAAAATATTATTTTCAACTAAGTTGGAGGAGTTTTTGATAATATCTTTTAGGGGTGTAAAAGGAAAATAAAGTGCAAGAAATTTTGGTTGTTTATTTATAGCAGTTTGGCATACTTTGCTTGGTCAAAACAATAAGAATCTTTAATAACAAGCTCATGTTTATATATCTCACATCACATAGGATTTTATTTTTAACATCTTATTACATTCAACCAATCATGTTCATAAGTGGGTTTATATAACATAACTTCAAAAAAATTAGGCAGATTTATTCTTTTAATTTTAATGATTCCTTGTATATTTTCTTTCATGCATCTTGTCTTAAAACTTATTTATCAAAACAAGTAGCACAACATTTGATACATAAATATATTTGCTTTACCTGCAAATTCTGCCATCAAAAGGTCTAGTTCACACTTTTTTCCTATTAAAGACATGTAATAAAGGGAGAAAACTTTCATGTCTTTCAATTCCTACTAACTACTGTACATACTCAAGCTAACCAAAGAAATGCCGAGATGGAGGCTCTTTCTCCAACAAGCTACTAACTTGTTCCTGTGTAGCACTTGTTATAGATAATCCATTAATACAAGTTTTGTCAATTTTGGAAGCCTATATGTTAATGTCATACAAGTAGAAATACTGATATGCTACTGTCTAAGTACAATATCTAATGGAGAAGGATCAATTTTCCAATTATCCATATTGGATAGGAAAATAACAAAAGACTCTTTTTACTTTAAAATTTTAAGTTTTGAAGAATTTTGATGATTAGGGTAAATAAAAACAAACCCCTTGTTATTAAAATAAATTAAAATTTAAAAAAGGAACAAATATAAAATGCAACAAAATGATGCATTTCACACATTTTAAGTAAAGATATAATTTAGTTCAAAATTTTTGGTGACAACATTAACATAACAATCCTTTAAATTTTTTTACATAATTTATAAAAAAAAAAAAATTTTATGCATATATTAATTATTAAATTAAAGATAAAGCTTGGGTTTAAGAAGTAGGCAACGAAGGATCCATTCTTCGTGCTTTCATTTTTTTAATTAATCATACATTTTAGTGGTGACTATTAGTCGCCACTTGATGTGATCTTAATTAAGCATGATATTAATACCTTTAAACTTAATTTTTGTTTGATTTAAGTAAAATATAATTAGGAATTAGTTTAATTTTGTGTTTTGTGTTGTAGGAACAAAGGAAGAAGAAAAGAGAAGAAAAAGATAAGAAATTCATGGAAAAATACTACATTACAGGGATTCCAGACCTTTCAGCAATGTTTTGCACATATCTCCCTCTTATGAACTCCAATCAAAGTAATTCAAGTGGCTTTGAAACGAAAACACAATCATCTACAACTTTTATGTTGAACACTTGGTCAAATTCGGGAGATTTCATAGCATTACAGAGTTTGCAAATCAGAATCACAGTGCAGCAAGATGAATTATGACCTTTGGTCACTAATCTTGTCATATCTCCTTCAATTCAGATCCAATTAAGACGATTCCAGTGGCTATGGAAAGAAGCGACATAGGGCTACAACTTTTGTGTTGAATACTTTTGCAAATTCTAGAATTTTGGACACCGCCGTACAGGTCATTAAAATCACGATTTTTAGGGTTTTTTGACTCAAATGGAAGCCCGATGGGTTGGGATTTGACCTAGATACAATCCTACTTCGATTAGGAGGAGTTAATCTATAAAAATGGAGGAAAGCAAGCAGAGAAGGCATCCAAATTCTTAGTTATATTCTTCAATTCTTCTTTAGATGTTCTTATGGCCCTGCGTGGCTAGTTCTTTTTAGTTGGTTAAGGTAGGTTGAAACCTCAAGGGATCTTCATGCATTGTGAGATGTGGATTTGATTTTTATTATTTCAATTTGAATTGAGTATTGATTATTCATCTTCTCTTCTTCTCAATGATTATTCATATGATTGCTAAGAGGCCTACTAGTATATTGTCTGTCTTAATCTACCGCTGAATTATGTTTTGAACAAAGTCTTCAATTCTATAATTCATGAGGCAAATAGGTTTGAGGATTTTGGATTATAAATCATTGAACCTATGATGAGTAATTAACTAAATTAGATATAGCCAATGTGTTTATATTTGTTTAGCTCTGTCAGTTTCTCTAGTTCTTCATGCGATTAACAAGTTATGTTTTACCGATGTGCTAAAGGATTGCTTCTTAATTAGGGTTTAATTAGTGCGATTGTCATTAATTTGCTAAACTTAAGGAGAAATAGGGTTAGAACCCGAATGATAGATATTCAATTTCTGATTGATTATGTTTTCAATGATCAATGCAATCCCTTGACGGTGGATATCAACCGAAACCAACGTCTTTATCATTAATCACTCTCTCTTAATTACTTTTGTTATTGTTTACTTGATTTTATTTGCAACTATCAATCCCCCCTTTTTCTAATCACACAAGGTAATACCAGTCTCTGTGGGATCGACCCTTACTCCCACAACTACAGGTTAGTTTTGAGGTAAGGTATCAATTTGGGTGTACCTGCAACAGTGCGCACCAAATTTTGGCGCCGTTTCCGACGACTGTGTCATTACTTTTTGTGATTTTTTGATTTATGCCTGTAACTTGTTCTTCTAATTCTCAAGATTTACAGTTCAATCCAGGTATTGGAAAATCTGTATACAGGCACATAAGAGAAATTCAAGAAGACGTTGATCAGGATAAGGAGGAAGTGATCATGGCCAGACACCCCACACTGAAGGAGCTTGCAGCTCCTGATTTGCATCAGCAACCCTTATGGATTACTTTTCCTAATCTTGATGACAATGTTAATTTTGAGTTGAAATCTGGATTAATTCATCTCTTACCAAGTTTTCATGGTCTTGCAGGTGAAGACCCGCATAAACATCTGAAGGAGTTCCATGTGGTATGTACCAATATGAAGCCCCCTGGAGTAACTGAGGAACAAATAAAATTTAGGGCTTTTCCTTTTTCCTTAAAAGATTCAGCCAAAGATTGGTTGTATTATTTGCCCTTTGGTACTATCACTACCTGGAATGAGATGAAGAGAATGTTTTTAGAACGTTATTTTCCTGCATCTAGAGCCGTTATTATTAGGAAAGAAATATGCGGCATTAGGCAATTGCATGGTGAAACGCTTTATGAATATTGGGAGAGGTTTAAGAAACTTTGTGCAAGCTGCCCACATCATCAGATTAGTGAGCAGCTACTAATCCAATATTTTTATGAAGGTCTTTTGCAAGGAGATAGGAGCATGATAGATGCAGCTAGTGGAGGAGCACTAGTAGATAAAACTCCTGAAGCAACCAGATTCCTGATATCAAATATGGCTGCCAATTCACAACAATTTGGCATTAGGCATGATCCTCCTATTAGGCATGCCCATAAGGTAAGTACCACTTCTCTACAGAATCAAATATCTGAACTTACTTCTCTTATGCGCCAAATGGCTACAGGTACACTTCAGCAAGTTAAAGTCTGTGGAATATGTTCAGCGACATGGCACCCTACTGATATGTGCCCTACACTTCAAGAGGAATCCATAAAACAAGCTAACGCTGCAAGAGGTTTTCCTAGCCAACCAAATAGGTATGATCCTTATTCTAATACGTACAATTCCGGATGGAAGGATCATCCAAATTTTAGGTATGGGAATGCACAAAATAGGCCTGCAGGACAAAATTTTCAACCAAACTAACAGGCCTATTATCCTAGACAGAATGCATCCCAGGATCACCAGGTAAGTAATCCATTGGAAGACATTGTGAAAACTCTTGTACATAACTCTCATCAATTTTAGCAAGAGACAAGAGCTAGCGTTCAGAACCTGACAACTCAAGTAGGTTAGTTAGAAACCACAGTGAGTCGATTGGATGCTCAAAACTCAGGTAAGTTACCTTCACAAACTGTGGTAAACCCAAGGGAAAATGTGAGTGCAATCATGCTACAAGGTGATGAAGAAGTTGAGACCCCAATGCAAGAGTTACATGCACCAACTGAGCAAGAGGAAGACAAGAATGATGCAACCATGGTAGGTAAGCATCCAAAAGGTAAGTCTAAACCTTTCTCTGAATATAAATCTAAACCTCCCTTTCCTAAAGCTTTGAAGGAAAATATGATGAATGAGAGAACTTCTGAACTATATGATACCTTTAGAAAGTGCGAGGTAAATCTTTCTCTTTTGGATGCAATCAGTCAGGAACCTTACCATGCCAATTTCTTAAGGGAATTACACACCTAACAGAGGAAGTAGAAGTTGAAAGGAGCTAAGAAAGTAAAAGTAGGTGAGCATGTTTCTACAATTATTCAGAGAAAACTCCCTACAAAATGCAAGGACCCAGGTATGTTTTCTATTCCCTGCTCTATAGGCTACAATACATTTGATAAGGCCATGCTAGATCTAGGAGCATCTATTAATGTCATGCCATACTCTATCTATGCATCTTTAGCACTAGGACCTTTGAAAGAAACTAGTGTTATAATACAATTGGCTGACAAATTAACACCCTCCCTGAGGGTGTAGTTGAGGATGTTTTAGTACAAGTTGGTGATCTGATTTTTCTTGCTGATTTTTATGTACTTAACATGGAGAGTGGTGATCAAACAACTCCAATTTTGTTAGGGAGACCATTCTTAAAAACATCCAAGGCCATAATAGATGTTCATAGTGGCACACTGACAATGGAATTTGAAGGAAAAATTATGAAATTTAGTAAATGCAGTGCCATGAAAGATCTCACTGCCTATGTTATTAATATGGTAAATTCTATAGCACAGGATGTTGAGCCTTTAGAGACAAAGGTTAAGAAATCAGCCTTGAGTGTTCACTTGTAGGAGAATAATGTAGAAGCTCCAAAAGTGTAGCAAACAGGTAAAGATCCCTTTACCTTAGCACCAAATTCTAATGCAAATGCACCTTCTATTTTGCAGGATCCTGGGTCAAATCTGTCACCTCTTCCCAATCACTTGAAATACTTGGAAGTAGGAGAAGCATCACCTATTTTAGTTGCCAAGAATTTGGATGTTAAAAAAGAAGAGGAATTGATGCATATTCTTCATAAAAAAAAATTCCATTATAAAAACAATTGCAAACCTTAAAGGCATAGACCCGACTGTAGAGTTGCATCAAGTTCTAGAAATCAAAGGGGTTAAACCCTTTAAAGGTAAGAAATCTCTCCCTTGGTTAGGACCACTTGTTATTACTAATGTGGCTTCTAGTTATGCAGTTGAATTTCAAGGATTGAATCAGTCCCAGAAATTTAAAGTGAACATCAAAGAGCCTCCATGAACAAAGATAGGGAGTTGGGTCGAGCCAACGACATTAAACAAAGCCGCTTATTGGGAGGCAACGCAACATAATAAAAAAAGAAAAAGAAAAAGTAGGAGTTAGAAATATTCATGGTCCAGTAATGCAACATGCTCATTCCACTCCAAACAAATTCAGGGAAGTCCACTTAACTCATATGTTTTCATATGTCCTTCTCTATTCTTATCTTTCTTTTACATTGAGGACAATGTATAGTTTGAGTGTGGGGGTGGAAGTATTTTTTTTTGAATTATTGTGACCCAATTATGAGCATTAATTTTCTGATTTTCACTATCAATGCACTTTTATTGCATTTAGTAAGTTGAGTGATTGTGTGAGTGTTCAATTTATATTTTTGGATGTTAGGCACAACCAACAGCTAATGATAGGACTATCCAAATATTTTTTTAGCTCTTGAAAAATATAGAAAATTTATGGTTATATGCAATTTTATCCCTTTTGCAATTTATTACTTTTCACTTTAGAATCCTAAAATATTTTTGCACAATAACTTTCGGCATTCAATTTTATCTTTTACTTAGAGAAGGTTTATATAATTCAAACATATTTCATGATCTCCACAGGATTCTAGAACTTATTCGAATGCTACTTGAGGTGAAATCCTAGATTAATACTATTATTTAGGAGATGATTTAGGCATTATTTGATAGATTGAGCCTTTCTAGCCTAACCTAAGCAATGAAATATCCTTAGTTCCTCTATCTTGAGCTAAATGAACTTTTCCTTCTAAAAACCACAAATAAGCTGAAAGCCAAATTTTGTATGAATATCTTTATTTTTGATCCTATTCACTCACTCCATGATTATTTTTCTGAATACTTGTTTTGTAGAGCTTTATTTACAAAAGGGTGGAAGGGTGGAACAAGGAAAAGAAAAGAATTATGAAAAAAAAGAATTATGCAAAGGAAACAAAAGAAAAATTCGAATGCTGTGAAAAAAAAATTTGAGAACCAAGGAAAAGGATGGATTAAATTGAAATAAGAAAATGAGTGTGGGGGGAGAAATCACCTCAAATTTAGGAAAGCTCAAGAGATCAGATTTAATCATGTTGTGCTGGGTGATTGAGGCTAAATTTGTATCCTTTATCTTAGCTTATATAACCTGGCCATATTACAAGCTAAATAAAGTCATATTGATCTTAGAGGTAGTTTTGGCCTACATTAGTGGAGAGTGGCATGAAAAATAGGCATATGGAAATCCTAAACTAATTAGAGATCTACAATCAAAATTTTGGGATATATAAACTCATCCAAGTAAAAAGAAAATTTATTGACCCAAAAACACACACACACTAGGGATTTAGAAGGATAAAATAATAGATTGCATTTTTGTTAATCTTATGCATGATTATGACCTTTCAAAATTTTTTTAGAGTATATTTTTATGTTATGAGGCAAACATTTGGTAAGCCTAACACTGACTACATTATTGATTGTTGTTTTTTTTGTCTTTAGGGATTATTTTGCTTGAGGACAAGCAAAAGGTTGAGTGTGGGGGTATTTGATGTGATCTTAATTAAGCATGATATTAATACCTTTAAACTTAATTTTTGTTTGATTTAAGTAAAATATAATTAGGAATTAGTTTAGTTTTGTGTTTTGTGTTGTAGGAACAAAGGAAGAAGAAAAGAGAAGAAAAAGATAAGAAATTCACGGAAAAATGCTACATTGTAGGGATTCCAGACCTTTCAGCAATGTTTTGCACATATCTCCCTCTTATAAACTCCAATCAAAGTAATTCAAGTGGCTGTGAAACGATAACACAATCATCTCCAACTTTTATGTTGAATACTTGGTCAAATTCGGGAGATTTCATAGCGTTACAGAGCTTGTAAATCAGAATCACAGTGCAGCAAGATGAATTATGACCTTTGGTCACTAATTTTGTCATATCTCCTTCAATTCAGATCCAATCACAGTTAAAATCACAATTTTTAGGGTTTTTTTAACTCGAATTGAAGCCCGATGGGCTGGGATTTGACCTAGATACAATCCTACTTCGATTAGGAGGAGTTAATCTATAAAAGGGAGGAAAGCAAGCAGAGAATGCATCCAAATTCTTAGTTATATTCTTCAATTCTTCTTTAGATTTTCTTATGGCCCTGCGTGGATAGTTCTTTTTAGTTGGTTGAGGTAGGTTGAAACCTCAAGGGATCTTCATGCATTGTGAGATGTGGATTTGATTTTTATTATTTCAATTTGAATTGAGTATTGATTATTCATCTGCTCTTCTTCTCAATGATTATTCATATGATTGCTAGGAGGCCTACTAGTATATTGTCTGTCTTAATCTACCGCTGAATTATGTTTTGAACAAAGTCTTCAATTCTATGATTCATGAGGCAAATAGGTTTGAGGATTTTGGATTATAAATCATTGAACCTATGATGAGTAATTAACTAAATTAGATATAGCCGATGTGTTTATATTTGTTTAGCTCTGTCAGTTTCTCTAGTTCTTCATGCGATTAACAAGTTATGTTTTACCGATGTGCTAAAGGATTGCTTGTTAATTAGGGTTTAATTAGTGCGATTGTCATTAATTTACTAGACTTAAGGAGAAACAGGGTTAGAACCCGAATGATAGATATTCAATTTCTGATTGATTATGTTGTCAATGATCAATGCAATCCCTTGACAGTGGATATCAACCGAAACCAATGTCTTTATCATTAATCACTCTCTCTTAATGACTTTTGTTATTGTTTACTTGATTTTATTTGCAACTATCAGTCCCCCCTTTTTCTAATCACACAAGGTAATACCAGTCTCTGTGGGATCGACCTTTACTCCCACTACTACAGGTTAATTTTGAGGTAAGGTATCAATTTGGGTGTACCTGCGACAGTGCGCACCACCATTGAAAAGAAAATTTTCAGTGGTGACTATTAGTCACCACACTAAAAAGAAAACTTTCAGTGACGACTAATGTCACCATTAAAGACTACCTTTTAGTAGATAGTTGATGGGGAATAAAATTTCTTGAAGTGCTTCAGTAGCGACACCATTAAGTCGCCACTACAAATCCCTCTGTTAGTGGCAACATTATTTAGTCACCACTAAAAGTATGCTTTTTGGTGGCAATGTTTCAAAATTGCCACAGAAAGTCAAATTTTTAGTGGCGGCCCTACAAAGTTGCCACTAAAATATGCTTTCAGTGATGAATTTGATAAGTTACCATAGAAAATCGAATTTCTTATAGTGTATAAGACCAACAACTCCAAAATCCTTTGACTTGCTTTCCATGAACAAATCCCTTGACAGTCTCCTAACTACCCTTGTCAGCCAAATCATCTAACACAATGATAATTCTCAAAAGTCTTGAACCTACTTCCCATTTTTAAGTTTCTTAACATTCTCCTAACAACCTCATTAGTCAAATCATCTAACACAATGATAATTCCCAAAATTCATCAACATACTTCCCATATGTGGGACCCTTGACCCTCTCACAGATGGCCTTAACTACTTTAGTTTAACACCATGACACCTAACAATGCACAACCCCCTCACTAGTGCTAAGTCTTCATTCCATGACCCCCAAAAAACACAAAAGAACCCTAAATTCCAACTTGGGTGTAAGCTAAACCACCAAAAGTGGCAAGGAAAAGACTTATATATGTTTTTGACATTGTGGATCAACCTTTTTAAGCATTAGAATCCAATTACTCACAAGCTAGAAAAGGCCATAGACCATGCTTTGCTAATATTTGATACCTTTGCCCCAATAAAGGTTACCAGTAAAGACCAAAAATAGGAATAACCCAATTTAGACAAGAATATATGCCACTAAAGTATCCACCAAGTGTCATTCAAAAAATCTTTGCCTTTACATATGTTATGTCACATAATTGTGTACATGGCTTCACTTTAGTGCTTTGTGCATGGGGTTTTTTTTAAGGGAGTCACCATATATCAAATGCAAAAAGATTGGACATCTCTTTTGCATGTGTAACGTTCCTAGGTCTTTCACTACTTTTTTTTTTCTATTTTCAAAGATTTCTTGTCATTTCTAGTTTGAGTATACCTTATCCTCAAATAAGTTGTAATTTCTTTTCTCCATAAGAAATTTTATTCTATTATAACTTTTAGAAAAACCATACTGAAGTTGATTTCGACTTTTATATATATATATATATATATATATATATATATATATATATATATATATATATATATATACTCTAGGTCGAGGGGAGTGTTAGAATAAAGTGAACTACTAGGTTAAAATAAATAAGTTAAAGCCTATCCTAAATAAGGTCATTTCCCCTTTTCTGAATGCATCCATCAAGATATCTGGTAAAGAAATCCCTTATCTCCTTAATTGTTAATCTTTTGTGCCAATATATTGTCATGCTATTTGGTGAAGGCCAATAAGCATAAGCAAATCCTTAAGTTAAGAATTTCCCAGCATGCCCTACCCATAAACCATTTGTTATATGCAATGATTTGCTAATCTTCGTCCAAACCATATTGGAGGTTTTTGGTTTTTTTTTAAATGTCTCAAAAGTAATAATTCCAAGTTACAAGTTGGTTTAGTCACAATACCCATAAAGGTTTTAGCGATTGAAGGTTAAAGTTATTCAATGCAAACCAACAACACAGTAAATATTTAGGTGCTTAGATTGATGAACTAGAGACAAGAAATTGATATAGGAAGTTATCCAAAATATTGGTAAAAGGCTCTTTGGATGGAAAACTCACATGCTTTCACAAGCAAGAAAGTTAGTCCTCATTAAATATGTTTTAGCAACCATAACTAATTACCAATGTCAAACTGGAAGCTAACAAATAAGTAAATGAATGTGAGCGGATTTTATCAAATTTCTTCTAGGGAAAAACAACTGATCATTATAAGCTTCATACAAGATCTTGTAGCTAAATGTATCTTCTTAAAGAAAAAAAGGGGTTTAAAATTGTCTCACTAAGCCTTCAAAACCAACACTTCTAGCAAAGCAATATTGGCAAATTTATGAGAGACAATAATGAGTAGCAAATATGGCAAAAAACATTTTGATGATAGTCCAAGATGCCTTAGTAATGCAGCCCACATTGGAAAGGAATATCATTCTTAGCTTCAATTATATACTCTTATTTTAATTGGATAGTTGGTACTAGAAAACTAATTTGACTGAATGGTAATAAGTGGTTCTAGCATAATTGTAATATTCAAATATTAGAGTTGAGGACCTCTTCAAGCATAATACTACTTATTGGACCGGTATTTTGATTTCAAATCTATATAATCATTTTGTGCAAAAAAAGATCATTGATTTTCCTTTTTATAAGCATGGATCCCTAGATTCCTTCCTTAAAAAGGTAGTATACCTAGAAAATACACTACCAGAGCAGGTTTTTCCATCTTGATGTATGAGATAGTTCAAAAGCAAGCCCAAATCAATCTAGGAAATGGATATCATATGGAAGGCTAGGCTAACATTGCATATATAGGCTCTTGTTATGTAAACTTTGTCATAATTGTCTCCTTATGCAATATAATTTGAATAAGAAAGGTTTGCAAGTGGAAAAAACATGCCCTTTTGGTTGTACGGACAAGGAGGACTTGGATAATCTATTTATTCAATGTACTCCTCCCAAAACTATTTGGTTTGGGGTATATGTATACATACATATATATATATATATATATACACATGTATATATATATATATATATATATATATATATATTAATTTGAATTGATAAACATCTCTCCTTAAAACATAGGGAACCAGCCAAAACAAAGACCTCAGGTGAAAGGAAGTATTTTCACCCTGAGTGGCCAAGAAGCAGCTTAATCCTCTGAAATGATTCAAGGTACGTGCTACATTTATAGAATTGCTCTTATGGTGTTGTTTGACTCTAGCGCTAGTCATTCAATTACATCGAAAGAATGTATTAGGAAGTTTTAGTTTCCTATTTCTGAAACCCCTTATGAGTTATCTGTAGTAACGCCCACATGGGAAAGGGTATTAACTTCTTCTGTATGTAAGGACTGTCAAGTCACCATCCAGGAGAAAAAAATTTCTGTAGACCTCGTCTATTTACCTTTCAGAGGTATTGAGATCATTTTAGGGTTAGACTGGATGTCTAGAAATCAGGTCTTGTTAAATTATTGCACCAAGACTGTTGAATTTCTATCTCCTACTCCATAAGAGGAGATGCAATTATTAATGCTTAATGCCAACCAAGTTAATCGAGAGTTGAAGAATGGAGTACTTGGATACATTCTCTTGTATTTATCAAACCTAGAAGTCGAACCAAAGCTTGATAAAATCCCAATAGCCAATGAGTTTCCTGAATTATTTCCATCATATATTCTAGGCTTACCTTCTAAGAGAGAGATAGAGTTCTCTATTGATCTCCTACCTAGAACAAGGCTTATCTCTATTGCACCATATAGAATGGCCTCGAAGGAACTATAGGAACTCAAGAAACAGTTGGAGGAACTGTTAGACAAGCAATTTATTAGACCAAGCGTATCACCTTGGGGAGCTCCTGTATTGTTTGTTAGAAAGAAATACAGGAGTTTGAGACTATGCATAGACTATAGACAGCTTAATAAGGTGACTGTCAAGAACAAGTACCCACTACCTAGGATAGATGATTTATTAGATCAATTGAAAGGAGCCTCCATCTTCTCTAAGATTAACTTGAGGTTGGGATATCACTAGATTAGGATTAAGGAGGAGGATATACCGAAACTATTTTCAGGACTAGGTATGGGCACTATGAGTTTCTCGTTATGCCCTTCGGGTTGACAAATGTACCTGCAATTTTCATAGATTACATGAATCACATTTTTTTACCCGACCTAGATCAATTTGAGGTAGTGTTCATTGATGACATCTTGATATACTCTAAGAGTGAGAAAGAACATGAATAACATCTCCGAATGGTGCTATAAGTGCTGAAAGAGAAAAAGTTGTATGCCAAATTGGAGAAATGTGGATTTTGGCTGAAAAAGGTGAAGTTTCTTAGACATGTCATCTTTAATAGAGGGGTAGCCATAGACCCTAACAAGATGGAAGCAATTATTTAGTGGGAAAGACCAAAGATGGTTACCTAAGTCAGAAGTTTCTTGGGTTTGGCAGGATACTATAGGAGGTTTATACAAAACTTCTCTCGTATAGCCTTCCCATTGACTAAATTGACCAGGAAGGGAAGTCCTTTCAAATGGATTGATTAATGTGAAACTAGTTTCTAGGAGCTTAAGACAAGATTGACCACTCTTCCTGTTTTAATTATTCCAGACCCCGCAAGACGGAAGCAGTTATTTAGTGGGAAAGATCAAAGACGGTTACCGAAGTAATAAGTTTTTTGGGTTTGGCAGGATACTATAGGAGGTTTATATAAAACTTCTCTTGTATAGCCTTCCCATTGACTAAATTGACCAGGAAGGGAAGTCATTTCAAATGGATTGATCAATGTGAAACTAGTTTCCAGGAGCTTAAGACAAGATTGACCACTCCTCTTGTTTTAATTATTCCAGACCCCGCAAGACATTTTGAAGTGTATAGTGATGCTTCAAAGAAAGGGATACAGTGTGTTCTGATGCAAGACAAAAGAGTAGTTGCTTATGCCTCTAGACAAATAAGACCCCATGAAGGAAATTATCCAACCCATGATCTTGAATTGGCAGCGGTGGTGTTTGCCTTAAAGATTTGGCAACATTATTTATATGGAGCAACATTTGAAGTATACTGTGATCATAAGAGTCTTAAGTATCTTTTTTATAAGAAGTTAAATATGAGGCAACGAAGATGGATAGAACTTCTCAATGACTACAAGTTTGAGATAGAGTATCATCCAGGAAAGGTGAATGTTGTAGCTAATGCCTTGAGTCAAAAATTGCTACACACGGGTCAAATGATGGTGTATGAGATGCAGATGCTAGAGGAGTTTTGAAATTTAAAGCTGGCCACTACTCTTACTCCAAATAAGCTAATCATCAATGGGTTGAGTATAGAGTGTGATCTTAGAGCCCAGATTAAGGAGGTTCAATCTCACGACCAATACTTAAAGGATCACAAAGATCAAAATAATTTTTCTGTCTCATAAAATGGAGCAATCATGTATCAGGGAAGGATTTGTGTCCCTCAAGAACGAGAGTTGAGGAATAAGATCCTACAGGAGGTACATCAAAGTAAGTACACAATCCATCCTGGATCCATTAAAATGTATTAGGACTTAAAGAAGATGTACTAGTGGCCGGGGATGAAAAAGGACATTGTTGAGTTTGTGGCAAAATGTTTAGTTTGTCAGAAGTTGAAAGCGGCACATCAAAAGCCAGCGAAATTTTTGCAACCTCTTAAGATCCCTG
Organism: Gleditsia sinensis; assembly: GCA_037074535.1. Taxonomy (NCBI): domain Eukaryota; kingdom Viridiplantae; phylum Streptophyta; class Magnoliopsida; order Fabales; family Fabaceae; genus Gleditsia; species Gleditsia sinensis. The sequence goes on from CM073470.1 coordinate 47,437,696, forward strand.
AATGGAAATGGGACAGTATTTCGATGGACTTTGTAGTGGGCTTACCTAAGACTTCAGTTGGACATGACTCTATCTGGGTAATAATTGACAGATTAACCAAATCTGCTCACTTTCTGCTCATAAAGATTAACTATTCACTAAACAAATTGGCCCAATTGTACCTTTAGGAAATAGTTAGACTACATAAAATTCCCTTAAATATCATTTTTGATAGAGATCTAAGGTTCATGTCGAGATTTTGGGAGGCGTTACAGGAGGCTTTTGGAACCCAATTGCAGTTCAGTACTACCTACCATCCTCAAACTGACGGCCAAACAGAATGGACCATTCAAACCCTAAAAGATATGTTGAGGGCCTATGTGATAGAGTAAGGTAAAGGATGGGATAAGTACCTACCTTCAGTGGAGTTTACTTATAATAATAGCTATCATTATAGTATTAAGATGGCCCCCTATGAAGCTTTATATGGTAGGAAGTGCCAATCTCCACTGTGTTGGTTTGAGGTAAGAGAAAAGAATTTCCTTGGTCCTAACCTGGTTCAACAAACCACTGAGCAAATCAAGATGATATGAGACAAGATACTTATAGCTTAGAGCCAACAAAAGAGTTACTATGATAAGAGACATAGACCTCTGGAGTTTGAGGAAGGAGACCATGTATTTCTGAAGGTTTCTTCGACTACTGGAGTAGGTAGCTCTCTCAAGACTAGAAAGTTGAGTCCATGATTTTTAGGACCCTACCAAATTTTGAGGAAATTAGGGACATCAGCATATCAAGTTGCCCTCCCACCTAATTTGTCCAACCTACATAATGTTTTCCATGTATCAGAATTCTAGAAGTATCTTCCAGATTCCTCACATTTAATACGAGATGAACTAATCCAAATAAAGGAGAACATGACATACTAGCTTGTACCGACATCCATATTGGACACTAACGTGAAGTAACTGAGGAATAAGATCATTCCCCTAGTCAAGGTGTTATAGGAAGGTTTGACTCCAGAAGAAGAAACTTAGGTGATGGAAGAAGTCATGAGGAAGAAATATCCGCAACTATTCTTATTAGTTAATTTCTAAAATTTTGAGGACAAAATTTCTTTTAGGGGGAGAGAAATGTAACATCCCTAATTTTGTTTCTTTTATTAGTATATGTGCATAAATATTTAAGGAAATAAAACTTATTAAACAATTCTTTTTGATATCTAAGAAAATATAAGCCTTAGAAATTCTTCGCCTTATGTGTATGCATAGAAAATGTTTCTAATATTAAGGGAATAGGTAAAGAGAAAAAATCAAATAGGAAAAATTAGGAACAACATTCTAAAGAGGGGCAAAACGCTTAAGTAAGGAAGATAAATTTTTGAAAGTAAATAACGGTCTTAAAATTTGAAGAATATTGGATTAGGGTAATGTTTCCTAATTCAAGAGCTAGAATTTCAAAGATTAACATCTCCACCCATACATTTGGGCTTTCACCTATGGACACTTCATATAGAGTTTTTCCACTTCACATGAGTTTCTAACAAGCCAATTGGATAGCCCAAGCAAGAGATATAACATAGACTTGGACTAGGATATAGAAGTTGGACCAATAGCCCAAAAATCATTAAAATGTAACTAAGCCTTCCATGATATGTAGAATTTCAACCAAAGCAAAGGAAATGGGCAAGAATGTGCCCAAATCCAAGAGGAAAAATAAGAACTATGTGATGAAATAATAATGTAATAATAATAATAATTAGGTCACATGCCATTAAGACAAAACATCTATATCCTACACATAATTTCAACAAGTTGTGTGATAATACATGGCATTAAGACAAAACATCTATATCCTACACTCATAATTTCAGCAAGTGGTGTAATAATACATGGCATTAAGACAAAACATCTATATCCTAAACTCATAATTTTAGCCAATGGTGTAATAATACATGGTATTAGGACAAAACATCCCAATTTTATACAAATAATTTCAGCCAAGCAAGGGAGATTCAAGGGCTAGAAACTTGTCACTTAGAAAGGCAAACCTATCATACTTGTGTGAGACAAAAGAAAAAAGAAAATGAATCCCTAAATCAAAGGGACCTTGTCTCTTGTCTTAAGAACATTTTATCATGATTTTCAAAATACAAATCTTCTTTTGCTATGCATATCTTGACTAAGGGAGAGGAAGACAAGAACATGAGTTGTCTTCCCCCAAAAAGCAACCAAGTACATTCAAATTGTGATAAGGTAGACCAATGATTATGAGAGATGAAACAATTGATGATTTATTTAAGCAACAACCACCCTTATAACATTAAAATTTCATGTAAGTGAGGGAGAGGAAAAATTAGAAGCAGGTAGAGTGAGGAAAGGAGAGAAAGAGAGAAGAAGAGGGAGAAGTCTAGAGGACTAAGTACTCAAGGTAAGTTAGCTTGATCTCCACTTGAATCTATCTTTTATCTTCATCCTTGTAGTTTAAAAACTCACCCTCCTTCTCTTATTCAAGCTGCTAGAAAAGTTAAGGAAAAGGAGGAATCTTGACACTTCCTTCAAGAGGAAGCAAGAAAAAGAATTCAGTAAGTGAGCTAGGGAGATCTTTAGGTAGGTTTAACAATATCTCTTTTTGAAGAAAAACTTTGAAATTTGAAACACTTATATGGGATTTTAATCCTAGAACTTTGATGAAATTCATAATATTTTCTACTTTGATGATTGGCCATGGATGGTCCTATATCATGTTACCTGTTAATCTTGCATTTGGTGTACGTTTGAATACTTAAATTGGTGTGAAAAGTTCTGCATAGGCATGGCTATGGGTGGCAAAATTTTAGGGCTTTTATGTTGTTATTATATACATTTGAAAGTGGTGAAAATTGATGGGATATGGTTAGATGATAAAGTGAATATGGCTTTAAACACCTATAAGAAGATCATGAGAAATTTATGTTGGGTACACCCTTAATAATAAATGATGTGATTTCTGTTTTCTTGAGAAGTGGATGATGGAATATGTTAAATTAAGGGTAAGGAATTTAATTAAAATTTTGAAATGAGTAATCTTATGATTAGATGGAAATTAGGAAGAAAATGGAAGAGGATTTAATAAAAGGATGAACTAAAACCTTAAGAAGGGTTTGGTTAGAAAATTGGATTTCGGAGTAACTAAAAAATATTCTATGTTTGAATTTCTGGGAATTATCTATAGGGAATTAAAATACATGGTTAACATGAAAAATATATATATGTATGTCTAAAGGATATTTAGTCACTGGAATCACTCCATTTGGAGTCCATATGAGGTAGATATGAGCATATTAGTGAGCAATGGTCAAACATTGGTTAACTAAGAAAAAATCTGTTAAGTAATCTTCTTTGTTGGAATTTTTGGGAATAATCAGTAGGGAATTAAAATAAATGGTTAACATGACAAACATATATATATATATATATATATATATATATATATATATATATATATATATATATATATATATATATATATATATATATATATATATATATATAGTGATATTTGAGGGAGATATGGTCAAATTAGTAGGCCGAGGTCAGAACCTACCCAAGAAGGAATAACATTAAACTTAAGGGAATAATACCACCAATATTCCTTAAGATTTCGCTCACATGTTCAACATAAGAGTTTTATTATCTTTTTATGGACACTAAGATCATCTCAATCAGAGTTTAAATGATAGAGTTATACTCTGATTAGTGAGTAAAAATAGCCTTACTTGTTAAAAGACTTTAGGAAACATATATCCAAGAAAAATGTTTGTAAAAATAATGATTTTTGTAACACTAAACACCCTTTTCCTTTATTTGAGTCAACATGTGTTGAAAATTATGTAAGTAGGAAGAAAGTGATTAGAAACCAAGAATAAAGAAAATGAAGCGATAAAAATAAAGTTTTAGAAAGAAGAATCTTATAAATGAAAATAATAAATGACAAGTGTATACTCTAGCCATTGCCATTTCATGAACTTCTTACCATCTTAAGTGTGTAATTTTGACATGAAAATATTTTATAAAGTGATCTTTGTAAATGATTATGTTCAGAGCATGATTGCATTTTACCAATGATTTTTTATAATGATTATGCTTTGATGTTAAATTATGGCATACGAGCATAATGAACATACTTGTTATTGGAATCATATTTTTGGCTATTAATGTGAAAATAAAAGAAAATAAAAAATATGAGCACAATCACATGGCGGTCCGTGTGGTGCACCAGTAGGGGACTCCCTACTCATGGCTATGATTATCATAATGAGAAAAGAAAGAGAAAGTGTGCCATGTCAGACGAAGCAAGAATAGCTTGTACCAGAGAGTATAAAGTACTCCCCTTGGCTGGAGTAGCCTGAAATGAGGATAAGTTGATAGCCATCATATGATATTTTGAAAATAGTTATTCATATCATACATGTCATTTCTGCACAATTTTCATATGCATAGATAAAGTGCATTCATGGGACCTAAGAAATCTGCTGTAGTTTATACAAATGAACATGACATGATGAGCTATATTGATCATAATTATGATTTATTGTTGAACCTACTGAGATTTAATTCTTACTATATTTCCATATCATGTTCAGAAAACTAAATATGCATATATTCTCTATGACCTACTTTTTACGTATGTTAGGTCGAGTTGGCTAAGATCCGGGTGAAGGTGCAACTACCCGCACCCGTATCCCTAGAACTGGTCAATAGGGATGAATAAGATGTGTACATATATGTGCTTGATTTTTGTACAGATGTTTTTAATTAATGATGTGTATGTGAACCCAGAATTGTATCAGTGTTATTGATATACCATAAACCTTAATTATGCTTGGTTAATTTCATTAAATGTTATTATGAGTTAAATAATTAGAAGTGAAGAAGTAATGACTTCATGGGATTTTACAAATATATATGTGAAAAAATAATATGGAGTTGTTACATTTCGTATAATCAATTTTTTCTTTTTTAGTAAATCTCTTAACAACGAGTCTTGCTTTGTATCTCTCAATGTTTCCTAATGAATCATTCTTGGTCTTCAAGACCCATTTATAGCTAATAGCCTTCACCCCATTAGACAACTCTATAAGTTTCTAGACTCCGTTTCTTTTCATGGAATTTATCTCATCTTTCATAGAATCATACCACAAATTTGACTCTTTACAACTCATGGCTTTTGAAAATATTTCAGGATCATTTTTAACTCATATATTAAAATCAAACTCTTGCAGATACACTATATAATCACTAGGAATTACTTATCTTTTTTCTATAGTTAATCTTCTTAATGTTGTAACCTCATTTGCCTGTGGCACTTGTGGTTCAACTTGTTTAGAGGCTATTAATAATTCTTGAACATCTTGATCTAATTGATCAACTTGTGGAAACTCAATGACTAGTTGTTTAGTATTGTTTTATACTTTATGGGTGCTATGAATAATAACTAATCTTTCACTTGAAGTAGAAGGTTGAGACTCTATATGATCATGTGCAAAAACTTAGTTCTTGAACTTATCAATCCCACTAATCAAGTCATTCTCAAAAACTTAGCATTTCTTGATTCAACTATCCAAGTAGTGTGAGATGAATAATAAAAAATGTAACCTTTGTACCTTTTGGCATATACAACGAAATACCCACTAATGGTCCTTGGGTTTAGTTTCTTCTCTTGTAAGTTATACATCATCACCTTAGATAGACATATCCAAATATGTATATGTCACAAACCTAATTTCCTATCTTTCCATAATTCAAAAGGTGTCTTTTGGACGGCCTTAGTCAAAACTCGATTTAATATATACACAACCATCTTTAGTGCTTCAGTCTACAAGGATCTAAGAAGATTGGAGTTACTAAACAAAATCTGCACTATATCCAATAATATTTAGTTTCTTCTTTTTGCAATACCATTTTGGTTTGGAGAACCAGGCATAGGCTATTGGGCAATAATCCCAGGTTCTTGAAGAAACTTAGCAAAGGGACCAGGTGCTTGTCCATTCTCAGTGTATCTACTATAGTATTCTCTACCTCTATCTAATCTCATTATATTTGCTTTCCATCTTGGTTCTTAACTTCAACCTTAAAGACTTTGAAGGCATCCAATGCTTCATTTTTATTATGAAGAAAATAGATATTCATATATCGTGAGTAATCATCTATAAAGGTGATGAAATATTTTTGTCCATGCGCATCCATTTCTGGATAGCATATATCAATATGAATTATCTTTAATATGTTCAAACTCCTATTAGCATATTTCTTAGACATGTCGGTATTCTTTCCCTTAATGCAGTCCATACAAGTCTCAAAGTCAGTAAAATCTAGTGTATTAAGTATCTTATCTTTTACTAACCTCTTAATCCTCTCTATGGAGATGTCTCCTAATCTTTAGTGCTATAACATAGAGGAATCCTCATTAATATTATACCATTTAGTACTAGTCTGAACTTACATTGAACAATAAGTGGTATCGCTTTGTAAATTAAGACGATAAAGACTATCAGACAAAATATCATTCCCAATACAATCAAAATTATATAATAAATTGAATGATGTGTCTTTAAAATTAAAGGAATATCCAAACAGTACAAGTCTGGAAATAGAAATCAAGTTTCATGAGAAACTTGGTACATAAAAGGTGTTTTCTAACTTCAAAACAAAGCGACTACTTAAAGTTAAAGTGCAAGTGGCCTGAAAAGATGTTTTGCTCACTTTTCACTAGTTTCTAAGATTTTCCATACCCTGCAAGGAGTTTAGAATATGGATTTTTTATCCAGATTCAATCCACTAGGTCTTAATGTTAACATTAGCCATATTTGATTCATAACAAACAAACAAGATTGAGTTACCTTTCTTCTCAAGTTATTTTTGAAATTTTATGTATTCCTTCTTCATTTAACCCTTCTTTTTATAGAAGAAACACTTTGTTTCTTTCTCAAATATCAGCTTGAGATGCTATTTTACCTTCTCCCTTCTGATTAGCTACAGACTTGTCAAGTTTTTTAGCTGTGTTCTTTCTGCGAGCATTTTCTAGCAATGCACTCTCACCCAACACCATCACTAGCCTTTCTTCTTCTTGAACACACATGGTCATAATTCAAATTGACCATTTGTCTTTATGTGTGTTATAAGAAATCTTGAAAGGCATATACTCTTACGAAAGGGTGTTAAGAATGTAGTGTACCCAGAAAGACTTTGACATATCAACCTCAAGTTTCTTAAGTTGAGCTAAAATGTCACGTATTTGCATTAGTACAACTCTTACACTGGTGAGTCAGAGAAAAGAGAACTTATGATTAGGGTGCTTGCTAACACCTTATCAGAAGTGATGAACTATTCATCAATGAATTTTAGCAAATCTCATACTTTCTCGTGCTGGTCAATAGAACCATGTATACTGGTAATGATTTTTGTCTTGATGAACATTACACTGAGTCAATTAGATCACTCATATCGCTCATATAATGCGATATCAACCAAAGTGCTCTCATTAGAGATCACAGGTGGTTCGTCCTTCCTAATAACATAATCTATGTCCATCCACTCTAAATGGAGAAGAGTCCTCGCCTTCCATACCTTATAGTTATCTCCTCTAAGTTTGCGAATATCGCATTGGATATCAAAGAAATTAGCAGATTGAGAAACTATATAAAATCCAAAAGTTTATGTCAAAATTTTGAGGCTTACTAGTCTAAATTACATGTATTAGTAATGTAAACGTGTATAAATAAATCTAGTGACATAAAAATTGTGCGTGGGCTAAGTTTTTAATTCAAGTAGATACATCTATACTTTATGATAGAATTATCAAATTATGTACTTAACTTCATATCTTATGGGTGCATTATGAAAATAATTTGATTTTCTATCAAGATATCTTACTTCATGATAAAACTATCAAATTATGTACTAATTCATAACTTTTGTGGGTAAATTATGAAAATAATTTAACTTTTTATCCTAATTAATTATATAAATATAATAAAAATTCATGTAGGATCAATTTTATTATAATAAGTATAGTTAATCACAACATTATGTCTAATTCCTTATGTGATCCTAAAACAAAACTTAATATATTTTTAATTAATTAAAGATGATGTGGCTAATCTCTAATTAATTAAGATTATAACGATCACTAAACATATTAAATTTTTATGTACAAAATTAAGTTTTACGAGAATAATCCCAAATTACAAACATTATAATAATATCAAAGCTTAATGATATATTAGTGCATATAAATAAAATTCTCATAAATAAACCAAAATTGCATAATTAAAATATAATATTATGCACAAAATAAACTCATTCTTAATTGAATGAAAATTAAAAGCATGACATTTATTTATGAATCACATGAGTATGTAAACTTAAAATAATTCAAAGCATTATAAATTATGGTAGAAATGTGTTAGGACACCTAGAAAAGATAGTTAATATAATTTGCTGAATAATCTTAAACTAAGTAGCACCAGCAACTTAGTGGTAAAACATATAAATGCCACTTTGCAAATGTAGGTTTGAGTCTCTGTAGGTGCAGTCCAAAAAGTCAATAAATATTAAAACAACATATACATGACTGAAGATGCAACACTAGTGCAACAGTTAAAGCACATGCGCCATTAATTATAAGGCCTCGGCTAGGCTACCTACAACCTAAAGTGTTTTTTTCCTTTAAAGCATTGTTCATCATCTTCAACTTCTAGCAAATTGATTTGACCAGTTTCAAACTTGAACCTGTTTCCAACCAGTAAGAAAATCCAACTCTTTCTTATGTTTTTTACCTTTAAATATGACATTCTACATACCGAAATTCTTCGAAAACAATTTTCTAATGTTTTATAATCTCAGTTTATATCAAAAACTCCAAAAATTTTAGAAAATAATTTCAACAATATTGCTAAATATGAAAAAAGTAAGGCGAAGCCTATACATTGCTCTTATACCAACTAATAGATACTGAAAATAATATAAACATATATCTAAACTCAAAAAAAAATATTTAGATCAATCAAATGTGGAATTAGGAAATGATTAAATTAACCTCCTGCCATTACTACTCTTCAAAAGCTTTTTAACTCTCTCTGTCTCTGATTTTGGCTCTTCTAAGCCTTGTCTCCCTCACTAAAGATGGTGTAGAATTCGATGACAGAAGAAAGAATAATGCTTAGGGACCAAAATTATCCCATATATATATATATATATTCTACCATCATGAACAAATGCACCAAATAATGGCCATTCAAGGACATTAAACCTCAAAACGTTAAGACTCTTCAAGATCAAACGTTTGGATCACTCTTAATGTGAATTGTTTATGTTTTTGAATGAGAAATGATTACAACAAAATTACAATGGAGAATTTTCATTTGCATAAAGAATTATGAAAATCATAATAGTGGAGTTATTTATCACATTCTAGATCATAAATTGAACTCACATAGGATCTGGCTTAAAGGAATCAAATTAATCTTGGAGTTATTATTGTTGAATGGATGTAATGTTGTTGATTTGTGGTTAGAGAAAGCTACATTGTAGCAATCAATCAATATGGAAAAAGTCTACCATCTAATTTTACTGTTATGTGGGATGACATATGCAAGCTTAAACCTAGATTAAAAGTACTAGTTTTGGTTTTTATTTTCTAAGAAGTGGTGCTAGGTATTCCAGACACATGATTTTTGGTTGGTATATAACCTAGACTTTATCTCTGTTCTCTTAATCCAACAACAACAACGAAGACTTTTCTCACTATTATTTTCTTTAACCTCCTTCTACCTCTAACTATCAAGTTGCTCTCTATCTATTCTACTCTTCTTAGTAGGGCTTCAACAGGTCTCCTCTTCACATGGCCAAACAACTTTAAGCGAGATTATACCATTTTCTCCATGATAGGTGCTACCCCAACTTTCTCTCTAATACACTCATTTCTAATCATATCTCTTCTAGTGTATTTATACATCCAGTGAAATATTCTCATTTCTGTGACATTAAATTTATCTTTATGTTATCTTTTAACTACCCAACATTCAATACCATATAATATAGCAGGTCTTATAGCTGTACAGTAATGGTTACCTAATCATTAGTGACCCCTTGTCTTTGAATAAATATAAAATCAACCAAAGTTCATAAAATCGTATAAAGCTCCTAGCTAACAATTAAACTAATCAATCCATGTCAAATACTAATTCTCAAATTTATAACCTCTACTAAATGTGAATGTTGATATCTCATAAATTGTGTAAAACACTTGAGTCTTCTGCATGTTAACCAATGTTTATGTAAAATATTTGTAGACACATTCTCTCAGCAATTTTGAGTGTAAAAAGACACTAACATACCAAAATAAATAGGTGTGTCATTTTTATGTCCACAAAATGATAATAACATAGGAAATTAAGTAAAAATACAGTCAAATTATAATATTAGCAGGTTTTTTTTTGTAAACCTGATCATTTTTTAATGGTCATTATTGTAAATTTCATTATTGGTTGAGAAAATCACCCAACTCAAAAAAAAAGAGATTTTGCCCTTAAATTTGAGGTTTTAAGTCTTGGTTAGGCTCACACTTGAATTTCAAAATGGGTCTAAGTTTGACTCATCCTAATTTTTTTTTATAGAAAAAATGTATTATTATAATATATATATATATATATATATATATATATATATATATATATATATATATTAATTTAGCTATTTTTTGTCAAAAAGTTATATTATAACAGTAGTTAAGAAGCTTTGATGTTTTAGAGAGTGTATTATTTTATAGAAGTACTAGAAAGTCTTAATTTTCTTTTTCTTTTTTTAATTTTAAAAAGATTAATTAATTAATAATATCTTACTGAGTTAAATTGAGCCCTAATATTCCCCAAAAATTTCAATGGATGATATAAAGGGTGCTTCAGTGTTGACAAGTTCACAAACACGGTAAATACTAGGATCTTATATTGACAGTAATAGCAAGGAATGAAGAGAAATTAGGGAATTGATCAATAAGATAGCAACAAAGCTTGTTGGATGGAAAGCCCATCTTTTATCACAATCATGATGATTAATGTTGTTCAAATCTGTTCTATCAATTATTCTAAACTACCAAATGTCATGCTGGTAATCTATGAAAAAAGAGATAAATGAATGCAACTAAATGTTTGTTAATTTCTTCTGGGGTTCTAATCAAGATCATCATAGAGTACATATAAAGTCTTGGAAAGCAATGTGTCTACCTAAGGATAAAGGTGGCTTGGGAGTTTTAAATTCAAGACCAGAATCAGGCCCTACAAACCAAGCAACAATAGAGAAATTATAAGAAAGAGACCATGTATAGCAAATTAATATGGGCTTAATATGGCAGATATACATATAATAGAAAGCTTCGTTGCTCTAGCACTGCATCACAACCATGGAAAGGTATCTTTCCAGCAGCTTCCCTCACTAATTCTAAATCAGCATGGCACATCAAAGACAGAAAATCAATTAAATTATTGAATGATAAACGGTTTAACCAAAGTTAGATTTTTAATGATTGAGATATGAGAAATGTGGCTAATCTTATTATTAGTAACACCGATGTTTAGAACGGAAGATTAATACACAAGTTGTATGAACCACAAATTACGCAAAAGATGGTGTTCAAGATCAACCTATATGGCAAGGATCTCAATCAGGTAAATATTCCACGAAAGTTGGGTATGATACTCTTGCTGAGGTTGGTTGGGGAAAATATGCGCCTAACTTAGACATTAATTAGATTGGGATATGGAAATTACCATTGCCTCAAGTTTACAGTTATTTGCTTGGAAGTTGTGTATAGATTGTTGGTGTGTATTGTTGTAGGTACAACAAAATTAATATTGTACCTCTCAACTAACCTGTAGTAGTGAGAGTAAGGGTCGACCCCACAAAAACTGGAATTACCTTTTCTGAAAGCAAAATAGGGGATTGATAATTGCAAAAAAAAACAAAGTAAATAATAATGAAAGTAATTAAGAGAGGGGAATTAATAATAAAGACATTGGTTTCAAGTGATATACACCATTAAAGAAACGCATTGATCATTGACAACATAATCAATCTTAAATTAAATATCTATCATTGGGATTCTAACCTTGTTCCTCTTTAAGCCTAGTAATTGATGACAATCGCCTCAATTAAACCCTAATTAACAAGTAATCCTTTAGCACATCGATAAAGCATAACTTATTAACCGCATGAAGAACTAGAGAAACTGATAAAGCTAAACAAATATAGACACATTGACTATATCTAATTTAGTTAATTATTCATCATATGTTCAATGATTTATAATCCAAAATCCTCAAATCTATTTGCCACGTGAATCACAGAATTAAAAACTTTTTTCAAAACATAATTCACCAGTAGATTAAGATAGACAATATATTAGTAGGCCTCCTAGCAATTATATGAATAATCATTGAGAAGAAAATAATAGATGAATAATCAATACCCAATTAAGAATGAACTAGTAAAATTAAATTCAAATCTCACAATGCATTAAAATCCCTTGAGGTTTCAAAATACCTCAACCAACTAAAAGTAAATTAGACGCATATGGCCATAAGAAAATCTAAAGAAATATTGAATAAGGTAATTAAGAACTTGGATGATCATTTGATGCTTGCTTTTCTCCCCGTTTTATAGAATGGCTGCTCCTCATAGAAGTATGATTGTTTTTAGGTAAAATCCCGGCCCATCGAGCTTTATTTGGAGCTAAAAAGACCTAAAAATTGTGATTTTAGCCTTCTGATGCGACGGCAGGCACTGCGATGCTTCAAAAAATTCCTGACAGGGCGCGCGCAGAGCCTGTGCAGTACCACGGCGCTTTGAAAATCCTGGTACTTGGAGCGCGAGCACCGCAACACTATGAGTTATTTAGAATATGGAAACGTGGTCAACATGAAAGTTGTAGTCCTTTCTCTAATATTTCCACAACTGCTAGAATCACCTTAATCGCAGCTAAAAAGTGGGAGATATACCCATAGAAGTGACCAAAGCTCAAGATTCATCTTCTGCACTGCTATTTTGACTTTCAAGCTCTGTAACACTCCGACATCTGTTGAATTAGACAAAGTGTTCAACATAACAGTTGTAGATAATTGTATTATATTTTCATATCCACTTGAATCAATTTTTTTTGAGTTCATATGTGGGAGATATGGTCTAATTAGTGCCAAAAGGTCTAGAATCGCTACAATTTAAAAGTTTTCCATGAATTTCTTATCTTTTTCTCCTCTTTTCTTCTTCCTTGGTTCCTACAACACAAAACACAAAACTAAGCTAATTCCTAATCATGTTTTATTTAAATCAAACAAAAAGTAAGTTTAAAGGTATTATGTAACATCCCTAATTTTGTTTCTTTTATTGATAAAAGTACATAAATATTTAATTAAGGAAATAAAATTTATTAGATAATATTTTAGATATCTAAGGAAATATAATCCTTAGAAATTCTTCACCTTATGTATATGCACAGAAAATGTTTCTAACATTAAGAGAACAAATAAAGAGGGAAAACCTAATAGGAAAAAAAGTAGAAATAACATACTAAAGAGATGCAAAATTCTTAGATAAGGAAGGTAAATTTCAAGAACATTGGATTAGGGTAATTTTTCCTAATTCAAAAACTAGAGTTACTAAGTTTAAAATCTTTACCCATACATTGGGCTTTTACCTATGGACACTTCATATAGAGTTTTTCCACTTCACATAAGTTTCTAGCAAGTCCATTGGATAACCTAAGCAAGAAATAAAACATAGACTTGGACTAGGATATAGTAATTGGACCAATAGCCCAAAAATTATGAAAATGTGACCAAACCCTCCAAGAAAGGTAGAATTTTATCCAAAGCAAAGAAAATGGGTAGGAATAAGCCCAAATCCAAGAGGAAAAAAAAATAAATAAATTAGGTGATGATATAATAATGTAATAATAATAAAGATTAGGTTACATCGCATTAAGACAAAAATTTAGCAAGTGGTGTGATTCTACATTCATAATTTTGGCAAGTGGCATGATAATACAAGACTTTAGGACAAAAACATCTATATCCTACACTCATAATTTTACCAAGTGGTATGATAATACATGGCATTAGGAAAAAATATTCCTATCCCACACAAATAATATCAACCAAATAATGGAGATTCAAGGGCTAGAAATTTGCCACCTAAAAAGGCAAACCTATCATACTTGTTTAAGACAAAAGAAAATGGAAATGAATCCCTAAATCAAATGGACCTTGTCCCTTATCTTAAGAATATATCATCATAATTTTCAAAATAAAAATATCCTTTTTCCTATGCATATCTTGACTAAGGAAGAGGAAGACAAGAACATAAGTTGTTTGTTTTCCAAAAGTTCAACAAAGTGTATCCTAATTGTGATAAGGTAGACCCGTGATCATGAAAGGTGTATTATTTGGTGGTCTATTTAAGCAAAACCCATCCCTACAACATTTTAATTTCATCCAAGTCAGGAAGAGAGAGAAATAGAAGCAAGGTAAAGTGAGGACAGGAGAGAAAGAGAGGAGAAGAAAGGAAGGAAGAAGAAGGAGAAGTTTAGAAGGCTAAGTACTCAAGGTAAGTTACCTTCATCTCCACTTGAATCCATTTTTCTTCTTCATCCTTGAGGTTCAAAAACTCACCCTCCTTCTCTTACCTAAGTTGCTAGAAAAGCTAAGGGAAGGGAGGAATCTTGCTACTTCTTTCAAGAGAAAACAAGAAAACCAATTCACTAAGTGAGCTAGGGAGATTCTTAGGTAAGTTTAACAATATTTCTTTTTGAAGAAAACTTTTGAAACTTATAATATTTATATGAGATTTTGATCTTAGAACTTTGATGATTGGTCATGGATGTTGCTATATCATGTTACATATTGATCTTGCATGTGATGTATGTTTGAATACTTAGACTGGTATAGAACGTTCTGCATAGATATGGCTATGGGTGGCAAAATTTTTAGCTTCTGTGTTTTAATTTCTGGGAATTATCTGTAGGGAATTAAAATACATGGCTAACATAAGAATTAAAGATATATGTGTCATGGATTTTAAGCCACTGGAATCATTCAACTTGGAGTCCATATGAGGTAGATATGGTCCGATTGATAAGCAAAGGTCAAAAAATGGTTCATCAGGGAAGAATATGTTAGGATAGCTTTTATATTTTAATTTCTGATAATTATTTGTAGGGAATTAAAATAAATGGTTAATATAAGAATTAAATATATATATGTCACGGATTTTTAACCACTGGAATCATTCAATTTGGAGTCAATATGAGGTAGATATGGTCCGATTAGTAAGCAAAAGTCAGAAAATGGTTCATCAGGGAAGAATATGTTAGGATACCTTCTGTATTTTAATTTCTGGGAATTATCTGTAGGGAATTAAAATAAACGGTGTGTAGTTTGTAAAATAATGGTGTGTATGGAAACTCAGTATTGTATCACTGTTAATAACAATTATGCTTGGTTAAAGTGATTATTTTTACGAGTTAAGTGGTTAGAATTAAAGTAGTAATAACTTCATGGCATTTTACAAATATAAAAAAAATTGTTACATTTACATAAATGGAGTTGTTACATATTAAAATCATGTTTAATTATGAATACATCAAATAACCCTCATACTTAACATTTTGCTTGTCCTCAAGTAAAATAATCTCTAAAGGAAAAAAAACAAAAATCAATATATGTAGTGAGTGTTAGGCTTACTAAGATTTGCCTCATAACTTAAAAATATGTTCAAGAAAATGTTTGAAAGCTCATAACCATGCACAAGATCAACCCAAACTCAATCAATTATTTTATTCTCTTGAATCTCGAGTGTGTGTGTTTTTGGGTCAATAAAATTTCTTTTACCCGGATGAGTTTATATATCCCAAAATTTTGGGTGCAGATCTCTAATTAGTTTAGGATTTTCATAGGCTTATTTTTCATGCCACTCTCCACTAATGTAGGCCAAAACTACATCTAGGATCAATAGGGCTTTATTTAGCTTGTAATGTCATCAGGGTATAAGGTAAGATAAAAGATACAAATTTACACTCAATCACCCAACACCACATGATTAATATCTTGAGATTTTTCAAGTTTTCGGATATTTTCCCCCATACTCATTTTCTTGCTTCAATCAAATTTAATTCATTATTTTCCTTGGTTCTGCATATTTTTTTCTTTCACCCACAGCATATGCTTTTATCTTCTTTGGATTTTTCGTTTATTTCACTTGCATATTTATTTTCTTTCATTTGCTCCACCCTTTGGTCAATAAAGCTCTACAAAACAAATATTCAGAAGGATAATTATGGAGTTAGTGAATAGGGAAAAATGATATTAATCACACAATTTGGCTTTTGGCTCTTTTTTGAAAATAGAATAGAAAGTTAATTAAGCTCAAAATAGAGGAACTAAGGATATTGGATTAGGCTTGAAAGGCTCAACCTATCAAATAATGCCTAAATCATCTCTTAATCAATAGTATTAGCCTAGGATTTTGCCTCAAGTAGCATTCAAATAAATTCTAGAATCCAATTGAGATCATATACAATTTTTGAGGTATACAAACATTCTCTAAGTAAAAGACAAATTAAATGCCCAAAATTATTGTGAAAAAATATTTTAGGATTCTAAAGTCAAAAAATAAATTACAAATGGGTTAAAATTGCACACAATCATGAATTTTATACATTTTTCAAGAGTTAAAACAACTTGGATAGTCATATCATTGGCTATTGGTTGTGCCAAACAACACAAAACAAAAACTGAAACACTTACACAATCACACAACTTGCTAAACACAATAAATGCGCAATGATAGTGAAAATAAAAAAAAATTGATGCTTAGATAGGGTCACAATTATTCTAAGAAATATACTTTCACCCCCATACTCAAACTTTACATTGTCCTCAATGTAAAAGAAAGATAAAAATAGGGAAGGATATATGAAAACATATGAATTAAGCGAACTTCCTTGAATTTGTTTGGGGTAGAATAAGCGTGTTGCATTACTGGAACCTAAATTTTTTCTTATTTCCACCTCTCTCTTTTTTTGACTATGTTGGGTTGCCTCCCAATAAGCGCATTTGTTTAATGTTGTTGGCTTGACTCAAAGCTCCTTATATCATTCAAGGAGGATCCTTGATGTCCACTTTAATTTGAAACTTCTGGTACTGATTCAAACCTTGAAGTTCTACTGCATGACAAGCAACCACATTAGTAATAATAAAGGGTCCAAGCCAAAGGAGGGATTTCTTACCTTTGCGGGTCTAACCCCTTTGATCTCTAAAACTTGATGCACTTCTACAATTGGGTCTATGCCTTTAAGGTTTGCAATTATTTTTGTAATGGCACTTCCTTTTTCCTAAAGAATATGCATTAATGCCTTCTCTTTTTATGTACCTAGATTCTTGGCAATTATGATAGGTCGTGCATCTCCAACTTCCAAGTATTTTAGGTGATTGGAAAGAAGTGACAGATTTGATCCAGGGTCCTGCAAAACAGAAGGTGCACTTTTTTCATTAGTTTGGTACTGAGGTAGGAGGATCCTTACCTGTTTGATGCACTTTTGGATCTTCCTCATTATTCTCCTACAAGTGAACACTTAAGGCTGATTCTTCAACCTTTTTCTCTGAAGGCTCAACATCTTGTGCTATATAATCTACCATATTAA
The DNA here is from genome assembly GCA_037074535.1 of Gleditsia sinensis. Classification (NCBI taxonomy): domain Eukaryota; kingdom Viridiplantae; phylum Streptophyta; class Magnoliopsida; order Fabales; family Fabaceae; genus Gleditsia; species Gleditsia sinensis. The sequence continues at coordinate 47,455,405 of CM073470.1, forward strand.
TACCATAGGCAGTAAGATCTTTCATGGCACTGTAATTACTGAATTTCATAATTTTTCAATCAAATTCTATTGTCAGTGTGCCACTATGAACATCTATTATGGCCTTGGATGTTTTTAAGAATGGTCTCCCCAACAAAATTGGAGTGGTATGGCCACCACTCTCCATATTAAGTACATAAAAATCAGTAGAAAAAATTAGGTCACCAACTTGCACTAAAACATCCTTAACCACACCTTCGAGAAGGGTATTAGATTTGTCAGCCAATTGAATTATAACACTAGTTTCTTTCAAAGGTCCTAGTGCTAAAGATGCATAAACAAAGTATGACATGACATTTAATATATGCTCCTAAATATATCATGGAATTTTCAAATTTGGTATTGCCTATAGTGTAGAGAATGGAAAATATACATGGGTCCTTGCATTTAGTAGGGAGTTTTTTTTCTGAATAATTGCATAAACATGCTTACCTACTTTTGTAGGACCCCCAAAATCTAAATCGTAAATGTTCCTTATTATCTATAAATTCTTGGCAATGACCACCTACCCCATACATTAACCTATTAACTTATATTATTTGTTATCATTCTTGGGAAAGCATACAAGTACTTCAAGCTATTCCAAGCATTTTCAAATCTCATTTCCCTATAGACAACTAGCTAGGCATGATATGCATTATTTACAACATAAAGGATCTCATTCCATAAAGAAAAGGGGTATAATCCATAACTTATATTACATCACATTATCAGCTGTCTAAAAGGGACCTGGCACTCATCTAGGCTATCCCACATAAATGGTACACAACCAAAGAAAATACAATCATAATCATATGAGTCAACCTTGAGACCCCTATTGCTCACCTCTTGCTGGAGTACCTGGAATGTGATTATGTGAACATAAAAAGTGAGATGATAATCTCAATAGCTAGCAAATTTTTCAGAAAAATTAGCACACATTCCATTCCTTAAAACATCTCAAATTATTTCACTGAAATGTAAGAACTGACCATACATACATACGGCATCTTGGTCACACTAGGGACCCATAACATCATGGTCTACTTACCCAGTGCAGTCAAATATAGCCATACCTGCAAAGGGCTATGCATCTCCTATTATTGGCCAATCGTGAGGGAAATGAGGCTTACTTGGCACCCTTTTGTGCCCCCCCTTAATTCTTAAGAATGCATACATAACATATCTTTAGACCATCATTCATCATAGCATAAAAGTCAGGCAATCAGTGAAAATTCATAATTTCAAGTTCATAAGTATAAAAAGTGTTTTAAGGAAAAGCTAGCTACCTCAATTCCAGGACAATCACTTCCTTTCTAGGGCTGCCAATGTTATTACCAGCAACTCAAACTAAAACATATAAGAGTTCTTAGTTAATGCATGCATATTAGTATCTAAAGTCATAAATCTCTAGTTTAAAATCTTCTGCTCCTCAAAACAAAACTATGATTTTGTTGAGATTTGGGGTTATTATTAAATATGACAAAAGTCCTCTAAAAATTATAAAATTTTGTATGGAGGTACCTTTACTTGTTTATTTTATTTCGTAATTCTCTCAGCCCTTAACTCTTCCATTCAATCCTCAAAACTACCTCCATAACCTAGAACAGTGCAGATTAGTTTTAGTTCCATTTCTATTCCGTTTTACATTCATTTGAATTAGTAAAACTTCTTAAAAATTCATGATATTTTATATGGAGCATACTAGATATGTTATATAATCACCATAAAAGTTTCAAGTAAAAACTAAATCATTTGGCCCCTCGAATACCCCAAGATTTAAGGTTGTCTCCTGTTATGGTCTGTTCTACCGCATTTCCTGCCCTACCAAATTTATACATTTTATTATATGCCTTAACCTACCCATAATTTCCTAAAATTTGGTGAGATCCTTAATTAAGATTCCTCTAACATTTCATAAAATTTTCAAACAAAAATTCAACATCTAATCCCTTCAATATTTTGTCTTTCCATCAACAGTCTAAGCTGTCCAGCAAATTGTCCTCAACACTGATTTAATTGCAAAAGACCTAGTTGTAGGTTCTCAAAAATCACAAAAATTTCCAGAATCGATTATGAACATTTAATACTCTTCTCACCAAAAATTAGATAATTTAAAGGCCATTTACTAAATTTACTAAGCCAATATTTTTGGGTGCAAAAAGGTTTCCATTTTCTCAACCTAACTCTTCTATGCTCTATGAGCTTTACTCACTAATCAGACGCTAACCCACTCATATGGACTAGAAATTTTGTGATTCCAGTGGCTCTCTGACCGTGATAACTTTATCTACAACTTTTATGTTAACCACGACTTCATATTCCTTATGGATTACTCCCAAATATTCGAAAATAGAAGCTATTCTTCACCAACCTGGATTCCAAACCCGATTTTGACCTCTCATCACTCCATGGACTATAACTCTCTCATTTTATGTCCGATTGATATGATTCAAACTGCTATAAAAAGCTCAGAGATAGGTCTACAACGTATATGTTGAACACGTTTTCATATTTTAGACATAAATTCGTCCATGCAGGGTCAAAATTTAACCTAATAAACTCAAAATCGGATTTTTATAAGAAGCCAGACTTACCTTATGTAAACCTACTCCTATGGCTCTCAATTTGTAGCTTCCTTCTCCTCTTGGTTTCCTTTGCAACTTAGCCACGTTTCTTGTACCAAATATGGGGTGATCAAGGCTTCAAACCTGAGCACTCACTCTCACTCTCACTGCCTTATGGTGAGGGAAGGAAACTCTCCATTCTTTTCTCTAGTTTTTCCACTCTTTTCCTCCTCCCTCAACCTCCTTCTTCTTCCTGGCTACCCTCTCCCTCTTCCTTCCTCTTGCCTCTTGATTTTTTGGTTACTTCCCTCTCTCATTTTTTCTGCTGGCATGAGGCAAGGGTAGGTGTTTTTCTGCTGTACCATTTTTGAATGCAAGGAGGTGGCTGCCATGGGTGCAGGGATTCCTTCGTTCTACAGGGCAGGTGAGTGTGTTTTTCAGCTGCTCTCCACGTAGGTGCATGCATATTATAATATGCTCAGTGGGAGTGGGTGAATAACACATAAAAGGAAGACATGCTGCCACATACTTGCATGCATGGCTGTTTCTGGTTGTATGGGCGTGAAACTGCAACTTTCTTAGAGCGGATGGGAGCATGAATCCTGCAGGTGGGGTGTGCGTTTATGCTACAGTGGGTGGGTGTGTTTCTGTTGGGTTTATAGGGCAAATATGTGATGGTTTTTTTTCTACTTGGTTTAGGAGAAAATGTACCGTGAGGATGCTGCCATGTGGGTGTGTCTTTTTCTGCTGCATGTTGGGGTAGGTTTTCTGTTGGTTATTGGTGGAGCAATATGGCGTGAAGATGCTGGATGTGGGGCAAGGTTAGGTGGTGTTTTCAGCTGCCATGTGGGTGTGTTTTTCTTTTGTTTGCATTCCAACTCTTGTTTCTGCTTGTATTCCAACTCTTATTTCTGCTTGTATTGCCTATGTTGCACTCATCCTTTTTAACCTACCAAGGCTGTTGTGTTTTGTTTCAATTCATATGCATGCATGGTGGCTATATTATGATATGCATGGTTTAAATGAGGCAAGGGTACACATATACATAAAGCTTTTGTTCTTGCATGTGCAAATATATATATATATATATATATATATATATATATATATATATATATATATATAATAATGTGTATGGTGGAGGTGAGAGAAAATATGTATATATATTTATATTGCATCACATAATGTTTCTTCCTTCCTTATTATGTTGCTAATCCTAAATTAGTAGCATCCTAAGGAATATATTTGTATCTTATTCCTTTAATTTATGCTCCAAAAATATCTTATTTATATTACATCTAACCATGAAATGGTACCACATATTTTATGAAGTCTTTATTGTCAAACAAATACACATTTTAATTCTTGTTCCTTTATGTCTTAATTTATCACTAATCCTAGATTAGTAATGTCTAAAAAAATGTATTTGTGTCCTCTCTCCATCCATTATGATCCTAAGAATTTTATTTATGTAACTCAACATTAACTATGTTACCTATTTTATACTTACCTTATAATCATATAACTAAGCATCTTAATCACTTGTCTTATGTATTTTCTACTCATCGTTAAATTTATCTAACTTTATTAGAGGTTTAGGATGTTACAACTTTTACTTTCTCTTCTCCTTTCAAATTTTTCTTCCTCTGTTGGGTGTGTAATTCCCTTAAGAAATTGGCATAGAGAGGTTCCTAACTGATTACATTTAAAAGAGGAAGATTCACCTCACATTTTCTAAAGGTATCATATAATTCATAAGTTTTCTCATTCATCCTATTTTCCTTCAGAGCTTCAAGAAAGGGAGGTGCAGGTTCATATTCAAATAAAGGTGCAAACTTACCTTCTGGATGCTTACCTTTCATAGCAGCATTTTTTTTTCTTCCTCTTGCTTAATTAGTGTATGTACCTCTTGCATTGGGATATCATCTTCTTTATCACCTTGTAGCATGATGGCACTTACGTTTTCCCTTGGGTTTACCACAGTTTGAGAGGGTAACTTACCTGAATTTTGAGCCTCTAATAGGCTAACTGTGGTTGCTAATTGTCCCATTTGATTTGTCAGGTATTGAATACTAGCTCTTGTCTCTTACTGAAATTGCTGATTGTTGTGTGCAAGAGATTTAACAATATCTTCTAAAGAAGTACTTACCTAGGAATCCTAAGAAGTATTCTATCTAAGATAATATGCCTAATGATTATGTTAAAAAATTTGTTCTGCAGGCCTATTTTGTGCATTTCCATACCAGAAATTGGGATGATCCTTCCATCTAGGATTATATGTATTAGCATAAGGATCATACCTCTTTGGTTGGCCAGGGAAACCTCCTACAGTATTAGATTGTTCTGTGGATTTCTCTTGAAGTGTAGGGCACATATCAGTTGGGTGCCCCTTTGCTAAACATATTCCACATATTTTCACTTGTTGCGGTGTACTTGTAGAAATTTGGCGTACAAAAGAGGTTAATTCAGATATCTGTTGCTAAAAGGAGGAATTACATACCTCATGGGCATGTTAAACTTGAGAATCATGTCTAATGCCAAATTATTAAGAGTTGGCAGCCATGTTTGATATCAGGACTCTAGCTGCTTTAAGAGTCTTATCTCCTAGTGCTCCTCTACTAGCTGCATCTATCATGCTCCTATCTCCCTAAAAAAGACCTTCATAAAAATATTGGATTAGTAGTTGCTCACTTATCTGATGATGTAGGTAGTTTGCACAAAACTTTTTAAACCTCTTCCAATACTCATAAAATGTCTCCCCATATAATTTCCTAATGCCGCATATTTCTTTTCTTATGTTTGCGGCTCTAAATGTAGGGAAACAACATTCTAAAAATAACTTGGTCATGTCATTCCAAGTGGTGATAATTCCAAATGGTAAGTAATACAGCTAATCTTTGGCTGCATCTCTTAAGGAGAAAGGAAAAGCCTGGAGTTTAATTTGTTCTTCCGTTACTCCCGGGGGCTTCATACTAGTACACACCTGACATGCTGTAATTTAAGCATGTTGTTAGCATTATTTTAGTTAGTTTTTATTTAAATTAAGTATAAAATAGATATGAATTAATTGAGTTTTGTGTTTTATGTTTTAGGAATAATGAAGAATGAAAGAAGAGGAAAATAGAGAGAAAATGATAAAAAAAAATGCTGATTTCTGACCCTTCGTCACTAATTTAGGCATATCTCACTCATTTAGACTCCGATTGAGGTGATTCCAATGGTTATGGAAAGAAGAGACATAGAGCTACAACTTTTGTGTTCGAAACTTTGGCAAAATCTAGACGATTCTGGGGGCTGAGGCACCGCGTAAGGATGTATCCAGAGCGCCGCGGCGAAATTTGGTGCATACTTTCGCAGGTACACCCAAATTGATACCTTACCTCAAAACTAACATGTAGGAGTGGGAGTAAGGGTCGATCCAACAGAGACTAGTATTACCTTATGTGATTGAGAAAATGGAGGATTGATAGTTGCAAATAAAATCAAGTAAACAATAACGAAAGTAATTAAGAGAGAGTGATTAATGATAAAGACGTTGGTTTCAGTTGATATCCACCGTCAAGGGATTGCATTGATCATTGAAAACATAATCAATCTGTAATTGAATATCTATCATTGGGTTTCTCACCTTGTTCCTCCTTAACTCTAGTAAATTAAAGACAATCGCACTAATTAAACCCTAATTAACAAGCAATCCTTTAGCACATCGATAAAGCATAACTTATTAACCGCATGAAGAACTAAAGAAACTGACAGAGCTAAACAAATATAAACACATCGGTTATATGTAATTTAGTTAATTATTCATGATAGGTTCAATGATTTATAATCCAAAATTCTCAAACCTATTTGCCTCATGAATCACAGAATTGAAGACTTTGTTCAAAACATAATTTGGCGGTAGATTAAGACAGATAATATACTAGTAGGCCTCCTAGCAATCATATGAATAATCATTGAGAAGAAGAACAGATAAATAATCAATACTCAATTCAAATTGAAATAATAAATCAAATCCACATCTCACAATGCATGAAGATCCCTTGAGGTTTTAATCTACCTCAACCAACTAAAAAGAACTAGCCACGCAGGGCCATAAGAGAATTTGAAGAAGAATTGAAGAATGTAACTAAGAACTTGGATAAATGATTCAATGCTTTCTCTGCTTGCTTTCCTCCCCTTTTATAGATTAACTCCTCCTAATCGAAGTAGGAATGTATCTAGGTCAAATCCCATCCCATTGGGCTTCAATTGGAGTTGAAAAACCCTAAAAATCGCAAATTCAGTGACCTGGTGCGGCGCATGGCGCCGCGGCGCTCTACTCAGGCGCTGCGACGCGGCAGACTTTCAAAGAAATTAATCATAGAGTGAGTGAATCAGGTAAAAAAAAGTAAAATAAAGATATTAATCACAAAATTTGGTCTCGACTGTTTTGTGGGTATAGAATAAAATGTTTAATTAAGCTCAAAATAGAGATTCTAAAGATATTTACTTGCTTGGGTTAAGCTAGAAAGGCTCAATCTCATCAAGTAATTCTTAAATCATCTCCTAATTATCAATGTCAGCCTTGGATTTCGCCTCAAGTAGCATTTAAATAAGTTTTAAAAATTTAAATGAGATCATAAAATATTTTTGAGTTATATAATCTTTTTTTAAGTAAAAGACAAATTAAATATCCAAAATTATTGTGCAAAAGAATTTCAAGATTTTTAGAAAATAGGTAATAATAAATTGAAAAGAAATTAAAATTACACATAATTATAACTTTCCTACATCTCTCAAGAGCTATAAGCAATTTAAACAGTTATATCATTAGCTATTGGTTCAGCTAACACAAACTCATAGATTGAGATAAAGTTCACATGCTCACCCTGTTTAATAACTAGAATAAAAGTGCAAAGTTCATAGAAGCTTACTGTAGTACACAACAAAGTAAATAGTGCACAAATATTTATACAGTCATCCAACTGAATCATAAAGTGACTCCCCCACACTTAATGTTTTACATTGTCCTCAATGTAGAATAGAAAAGCATAAAATAAGAGAGACAAGTAATAAAAAGAGGAGGGTTCAGTGAAACTTCCCTGATTAGTTATAACCATCCATCTCATCCTGCTCAGGTGTAGGCCTAAAGGGCGGCTCAGGAGGTGCCGGGAATGCTATAGGAAGGTTCAGGGCATGGGCCAGCTGGCTGAAGCAAGCATTGTTGTGCTGTGCTATGGAGTATTGGTAAAGAGCTAAGTCATTCATCTGATGAGTAAGGACCTCTGTTCGCTCCCATAGATCTTCAATAGTGTGCTGGGCTGGTGGTGGAGCTGAACTGCTACAAGGTTCCTCTGTAATTATAGGCTGAATTCCTAACTCTTCTTCTGCTACTTCCTCTTGTCCCTTATATTTCTAAATGTCTTCGTAGGAAATAGGTTTCATTGGTTGAATGAGAGTCTCAATAGAATCCCAGCTAACTCCAGCCTTTCCACATAGACCAGTGATTAAATTGGGGGCAAAGAGGGATCCGTTTCTAGAATGAATGCAACCAAGTATCTGCCTGTGGATGAGTTTACCCACGTAAATGGAAAAACCTTTAAGTATAGCAAAGATTAGAATGGCTCTGTCCCTCCTGACCTGACTCATATTCAAGCTGGGCATGAATCATGCTGCCACAAAATAGTACCAAGCTTTAGCCACTTTATTCATGTCTGCCCTGGCAAAATACAGTGGCTGCCCATTGCTATCCAACTTCCAGGAAGCCCCTCTATAGCAAAGAATGGATATAATCTTTTCAAAGTCTATGTTTGATTGGATGAAGGTAGAGTACTCATCATCTTCAATGTCAGGTAGAGAGTAGAATTCATTGATAGCATGAGGATTAAAATTCACCATCTTGCCTCTAACCCATGCTTTGTGTAACATCCCGTAATTTTTAGATATTTTCCTTAGAAATTCTTCACCTTACATATATGCATAGAAATGTTCTAATATTAATGGAATACGTAAAGAAAGAAAACTTAAGAGGAAATATTAGAAATAAACATGTTAAAGAAAGGTGAAATTCTTAGGTAAAGAAAGATAAATTTTTGTGAAGTAAGTAATGGTCTTAAAATTTCAAGAAGATCGGATTAGGGTAATTTTTCTTAATTTAAGAGCAAAAGTTACTAAGTTTAGTATCTCCACCCGTAATTGGGCTTTAACCTATAGACACTTCATATAGATTTTTTCTACTTCACATGAATTTTTAGCAAGCCAATAGGATAGGCCAAGGAAGAAATAAAACATAGACTTGGACTAGGATATAGAAATTGGACCGATAGCCCAAAAATCATGAAAATGTGACCAAGCCCATTATGAAAGGAAGAATTTTAACCAAAGTAAGGAAAATGGGCAAGAATAAGCCCAAACCCAAGAGGAAAAATAAAAATAAAAATAAAATTAAAGTGATGAAATATTAGTGTAATCAAGATTAAGTGACATGGCATTAAGACAAAAATTTGACAAGTGGTGTGATTCTACATTCATCATTTTGGCAAGTGGCATAATAATACAAGGCTTTAGGACAAAAACATCTATATCCTACATTCATAACTTTAGCAAGTGGGTAATAATACATAGCATTATGACAAAACATCATTATCCTACACAAATAATTTTAGTTAAGTAAGGAAAATTCAAGGGTTAGAAATTTGCCACTTAAAAAGGCAAATCTATCATACTTGATTAAGACAAAAGAAAAAGGAAATGAATCCCTAAATCAAAGGGATCTTGCCCCATATCTTAAGAACATATCATCATAATTTTCAAAATACAAATCTCCTTTTTCTATGCATATCTTGACTAAGGAAGAGGAAGACAAGAACATAAGTTGTTTGTTTTCCAAAAATTCAACAAAGTGTATCCTAATTGTGATAAGGTAGACCCATGATCATGAAAGGTGAATTATTTGGTGGTCTATATAAGAAAACCCACCCTTACAACATTAGAATTTCGTCCAAGTGAGGGAGAGCAAAAATAGAAGCAAGGTAGTGTGAGGAAAGGAGAGGAAGAAAGGAAGAAAGAGGAAGGAGAAGTCTAGGAGACTAAGTGCTCCAGGTAAGTTTAACAATATTTCTTTTTGAAGAAAACCTTTGAAACTCATAATATTTATATGAGATTTTGATCTTAGAACTTTGATGATTGGTCATGGATGTTGCTATATCATGTTGCATATTGATCTTGCATGTGATGTATGTTTGAATACTTAGGTTGGTGTAGATAGTTCTGCATGGATATGGCTATGGTTGACAGAATTTTAAGCTTCGGTATTTTAATTTCTGGGAACAATCTATAAGGAATTAAAATATATGGTTAACATAAGAATTAAAGATATATGTGTCACGGATTTTCACCCACTGGAATCATTCCATTTGGAGTCCATATGAGGTAGATATGGTCTGATTAGTAGTCAAAGGTCAGAAAATGAATCATCAGGGAAGAATATGTTAGGATAGCTTCGGTAATTTAATTTCTGGGAATTATTGGTAAGGAATTAAAATAAATGGTTAACATAAGAATTAAAGATATGTGTGTCATGGATTTGTAGCCACTGGAATCATTCAATTTGGAGTTCATATGAGGTAGATATGATCCGATTAGTAAGCAGAGGTCAGAAAATGTTTATTCAGGGAAGAGTATGTTATTAATGCTTTAGTTTTTGAATTTCTGGGAATATTCTGTAGGGAATTAAAATAGCGCGCCAACATAACAATTATAGATATATGGCTCATGGATTTTTACCAACTGGAATAACACAATTTGGAGTTCAAATTTGGGAGATATGGTCTAATTAGTCAGTAAAGGTCAGAACCTATCCGAGAGGAACTATCATGTACTTTGAGGGAGTAATATCACCTTCGTTTCTTAATTTTTCGCTACAATGTTCAGCATAATAGTTTTAGATAATTGTTTTATCTTGAAATGGACACTAAGATCACCTACATCAGAGTTAAATTGAGGGAGTTATGCTCTGATTAGTAAGAGAAGGTTAGATAGGATGAAAACCTGCATCAAGAAAAATAAAGGAATAAAATTAGTATTTAAAAAAGAAGATGAATCTTAATAAATGACTAGTATAGCCATAACCATTGCCATTGTATGAACTTCTTACCATCTTAAGTGTGAAATTTTGACATGGAAATATTTTATAAAGTGATATTTGAAATGGTTATGTTCATGGCATGATTACCAATGATTTATGGTAATAGTTATATTTTGATGAACATACTTGTTATTGAAAGCATATTTTTGGCTATCATTATGAAAAGAAAAGAAATGAGCACGGTCACATGGCAATCCGTGTGGTGCACCAGTAGGGGACGCCCTACCAACGGTTATGATCATGATAATGAGAAAAGAAAGAGAAAGTGGGCCATGTCGGACGGAGCGAGAAAAGCCCGTACCGGAGAGTAGAGGATACTCACCCTGACCGGGGTAGCTTGAAATGAGAATAAGTTGATGGCCATCATATGATATTTTGAAAATAGTTAATCATATCATACATATCATTATAGTATGATTCTTATGTGCATAGATATAATGCATTCATGTGACCAAAGATATTTTCTGTAGTTTATACAGCTGAACATGACGTGATGAGCTTTACTGATGATAATTTATTGTTGAACTTACTGGGATTTAATTCTCACTATATTTCCATATCATGTTCAGAAAATTATTTATCCAGCTTTTGTTTCTAAGGCTCTGGCTTTTAGTGCACATTGGATCGAGTTACTTTATGTTGGGCAGATTTCAGAATCAAATAAGATGTTTGTGGTCGAGTTGGCTCAAATCCCGGTGAAGGTGCAACCACCCGCACCTGTATCTCCGGAATTGGTCAACCAAAATAAACAAGATGTAAATATCTATGTGTTTGATATGTTATACGTCTGTTTTGATTAATGACATGTATGTGAACTCAATATTGTATAATAATAAAGGAAAAAAGAAGAAGAGGTTGTTACATAATTGGTATCAGAGCAGGTCGATCCTAGATGGCCAGTGGGTGGATGGTTATCTGAATCGATCTTATAGTGTCTTGAGTATGTTGTGGTTGTACTGTGTAGGGGATCAGTGACTCATATAGGTAAGAAATTACTAGTGTTTCTTATCTATATGCCGAGGTGGTGTTATGACTGCTGTTAAATATTGTTTTGAAACTAACTATTGGGCTTGATCACCTCAATAGCAGCATAAATTTATTTTTCCCACAGTAGGAAATGGCACCACCAAGGCGGAATCCGGCAAACAATGCGAAGAAAATCTTGCACAACCTTGCCACAGCAATTCGAGAATTTGGTATTGATTTACTCCTTAGAACCCAACTAGTATCTATATCCCTATATAGAATGATATCGATTGAATTTTAAAAAAAATTGTGATTTGTGAAAAGTGCATGTCTAAGGAAAGCTCTGGCAAGGAAAGACTTGGTACTTAAGCGTGTCCATTAGTGACCCACCTCTCTTTCCTGGGAACTTTTCTGGTGCGCTATTTACAGACTACAATTACTATCCAGTTACCGAGATATTAGTGTGGAATTTTAACATGGAATTTACCCTAGTACTCATATAAAATTTCCAAGAAGTTTTGAAAGTGCCGGTTTTATTTGAAAAATCTTAGTATGCTCCGTGGTTGCAGTATTTCCACATCAGAAAAGAATTATTCTAGTTACTGGAAAAAAAAATTTACAAGACTTGTTAGACAAGGGATTTAAATGCCCTAGTACTTTTATTTGGAGTGCTCTAGTTCTATTTGTGAAAAAGAAAGATGGATCACTATGACTATGCATAGATTATAGACAGTTGAATAAGGTGACAATGTAAAATAGAAACCCATTAGCTCGTATAGATTACCTGTTTGACCAGTTATAAGGTGTTCAATATTTTTCCACAAATAGATTCGGGATATGAGTAACATTAATTAGGGATAAGAGAAGAGGATGTAGGACTTATTATGGCATTATGAGTTCTTGGTGATGCATTTAAATTGACAAACCTTTAGTTGCATTCATAAATTTAATGAATAGTAATTAGGTCATCCTTGGAACAATTTGTTATTATATATATGGATGATATACTAGAATATTTCAAAAGTTCAGAGGATCATAAGCAACATTCAAAGATAGTTTTACCAACTCTAAAGGAGTATGGTTGGTAAATATGGTATACAAGTAGAGTCTAAGAAAGTAAAAGTAGTACAATAATAGCTACGTTTTACTACATTTAAAGATGAAGATCCAAATCCAATTTACGCTTCCTGCGGTTATCTGCCGTCCATTCTACTGGAGTAATAGTTAGATCAGGTACATGAACATAGGCTTGTAAAGCATCAATCAACTCCTCAACATTTGAAGCTGAGATGAGAATTTGTCGTGCTGAGTGTGAGATAAACCTCTGTTCCACAGCTTGATCTAGAAAAGATAACAAACCATCAAAGAAGTGATTAACATTTAACAAACCTATCGGTTTGTGATGCATATTTAGTTGTGCCCAAGAGACTATTTGGAAAATCTCCTCTAAAGTACCAAAACCACCTGGTAAGGCAATGAAGGCTTCAGCATTGCTCATCATTCTAGCCATGCGTTCATGCATGGAAACTACCCTATATTCTTCCCCAATTGTCTTCCCTATATTGCTGGATGTAGCTAGAGCTGTAGGAATAATACCTAGAACTTGGCATCCCCCTGCATGTGCAGCTGTAGCCACACACCCCATTAACCCACAGTTACCTCCACCATACACTAAATGAATTTTTCTCTTAGCCAACACCATACCCAGATTTTGTGCTGCTTTAACATACTCCTCATCTTTTCCAGGACTGGAACCACAAAAGACACAGATATTTCGAAACTGACGGAATGCGGTTCCTTCCATAATTTCTATCACCTTAACTTTGAGAATAGACAAAGATACTAATGTAAGTATTTATAGAACTCAGAGAAGGGCATATTTATAATAGCTATGCGAATAGGCCGGGTATTATTAGAACAACTATGTGAGTGATTGGTGGATATCAACTAAATTAAAGGTAAATAAAAAAAAATTTCAAAAATGACGGCAAGCATGTATATGTATAGTAGTATGACTGTGACCCATATTAACCACATAAAGAGTATAAGATAAGATATCACTAGAAATCTGTCTTTATCTTATTGTCTTTGATGAAGCATTGATGTTTTGATTCTTGTAGAAAAGTTGTAGGTGATAGCCGTCATTGAAAAAAAAAAGTAAAAAAAAAAATGCAATCAAATGATTTATTTTGTATTCTCAATGTTTTCGCCAGTCGACTATCAGTATTATTAAGTCGACTAGCTATTTTGAGAAATTTTAATTTGGACTGGTTAATTTACAGTTGATTGATTACATCTATTTTGAAGCAATCAACTGCATCCTACCAGTTAACTACATATTCTTTGATTTTCACGGACTTTTATAAGCTCAGAAATGTTTCTTTTTCCATGTGATATCTTTCCACTGAATACCAATAGATTTAAAGTAGATTCTAACACATATATTCAAAATTTGCGGCCACCGATTTTTGCTAAAATCATAGATAGATTTTGTTTACAGATTTTCAAGAATTGCGGCCACCGATTTTAAGATTTTTCAATGCTTTGTCAAAACTTTTGACTTTCGCTTTTGGAACCATTCTCTATTATGCTTTTCGTCTGTTTCACTCATTAACGGTTGGCATTAAATGCAAGGTTATTTTCCCTCATTACAATTAAAGATAATTTCTTCCTTTGAAACTTGGTTGTTATGGTGTCTAAGTTGTTAATAGGTTAAAATAATGAAAGGTTTGAAAAGAATGGACGGATGATGGTCTTATGGTGTTTTGACGAATGTAATCAAGAGAATTAGTGGTGTTGAAGTTCTCGAGGAATAAAATATAGGAAGTAGGATTTAAGTTAGTCTTTGAACTCTTAATTTGGAAATATAGAGAATATTCTGAGAACCATGTCCGGAAATAATGTAGGTTATCAAGATATTTGTGTTAAAGGATTATATCATGCTAAATTGAGTCTAGTATCTAGGATGTGAATTATGTTGGAATTGAGAATTCATGTATGAGTAATTGTTAGGAAAAAAAAAACACAAATCTTCTTCAAATGATTGGGTGAATTAAATGGGATTGGCATAAGCTAGAATGAGGTGCTTTTGGATATGATAGAAGAAATAATTGAAATTTTTGACAATGAGTTTAATGGTGTTAATAAGCTTGTATAGAATTACTGTGTTGAGGTAAGTTGGAATTATTAGACATGCGTCAATGGTACATAAACGTTATTAAAGGTTTGAAGGATTTATTGCTACATATGTTTAACATATTGATTAAAGGATTTGAGGATAAAAATAGATGATAGAGTAAGATGATGATATTCAGGGGATGATGTTGATATATGAAAAAAAAAATTGACTTTATAGAAGTTTGGAATAAGAAAAGATAGTTACACAATATGAAGATGTATATGTTCCTTTATATGTGTGTTTTCTAATATCGACCCATAGATATATCCATACGGGCTAGAGGATATCAATTGAAGAACTTATGATTGAAAGAAATCCTTATGGTTAAGTTATATGGCAAAATCACTCAAGTGAATAGACATATTAAAAAGTAAAGATGTCATACAGAAAGGATATCTCTAATTATTTAGGTAATAAGCTTGGTAACTCTGAATAATGCCTTAATTTCATTCCCTACATGTGGTAGGATGGATTGAAATTCGGGGACCGAATTTCTTAAAGGGGGGAAGAATGTAACATCCCGTAATTTTTAGATATTTTCCTTAGAAATTCTTCACCTTACATATATGCATAGAAATGTTCTAATATTAATGGAATACGTAAAGAAAGAAAACTTAAGAGGAAATATTAGAAATAAACATGTTAAAGAAAGGTGAAATTCTTAGGTAAAGAAAGATAAATTTTTGTGAAGTAAGTAATGGTCTTAAAATTTCAAGAAGATCGGATTAGGGTAATTTTTCTTAATTTAAGAGCAAAAGTTACTAAGTTTAGTATCTCCACCCGTAATTGGGCTTTAACCTATAGACACTTCATATAGATTTTTTCTACTTCACATGAATTTTTAGCAAGCCAATAGGATAGGCCAAGGAAGAAATAAAACATAGACTTGGACTAGGATATAGAAATTGGACCGATAGCCCAAAAATCATGAAAATGTGACCAAGCCCATTATGAAAGGAAGAATTTTAACCAAAGTAAGGAAAATGGGCAAGAATAAGCCCAAACCCAAGAGGAAAAATAAAAATAAAAATAAAATTAAAGTGATGAAATATTAGTGTAATCAAGATTAAGTGACATGGCATTAAGACAAAAATTTGACAAGTGGTGTGATTCTACATTCATCATTTTGGCAAGTGGCATAATAATACAAGGCTTTAGGACAAAAACATCTATATCCTACATTCATAACTTTAGCAAGTGGGTAATAATACATAGCATTATGACAAAACATCATTATCCTACACAAATAATTTTAGTTAAGTAAGGAAAATTCAAGGGCTAGAAATTTGCCACTTAAAAAGGCAAATCTATCATACTTGATTAAGACAAAAGAAAAAGGAAATGAATCCCTAAATCAAAGGGATCTTGCCCCATATCTTAAGAACATATCATCATAATTTTCAAAATACAAATCTCCTTTTTCTATGCATATCTTGACTAAGGAAGAGGAAGACAAGAACATAAGTTGTTTGTTTTCCAAAAATTCAACAAAGTGTATCCTAATTGTGATAAGGTAGACCCATGATCATGAAAGGTGAATTATTTGGTGGTCTATATAAGAAAACCCACCCTTACAACATTAGAATTTCGTCCAAGTGAGGGAGAGCAAAAATAGAAGCAAGGTAGTGTGAGGAAAGGAGAGGAAGAAAGGAAGAAAGAGGAAGGAGAAGTCTAGGAGACTAAGTGCTCCAGGTAAGTTTAACAATATTTCTTTTTGAAGAAAACCTTTGAAACTCATAATATTTATATGAGATTTTGATCTTAGAACTTTGATGATTGGTCATGGATGTTGCTATATCATGTTGCATATTGATCTTGCATGTGATGTATGTTTGAATACTTAGGTTGGTGTAGATAGTTCTGCATGGATATGGCTATGGTTGACAGAATTTTAAGCTTCGGTATTTTAATTTCTGGGAACAATCTATAAGGAATTAAAATATATGGTTAACATAAGAATTAAAGATATATGTGTCACGGATTTTCACCCACTGGAATCATTCCATTTGGAGTCCATATGAGGTAGATATGGTCTGATTAGTAGTCAAAGGTCAGAAAATGAATCATCAGGGAAGAATATGTTAGGATAGCTTCGGTAATTTAATTTCTGGGAATTATTGGTAAGGAATTAAAATAAATGGTTAACATAAGAATTAAAGATATGTGTGTCATGGATTTGTAGCCACTGGAATCATTCAATTTGGAGTTCATATGAGGTAGATATGATCCGATTAGTAAGCAGAGGTCAGAAAATGTTTATTCAGGGAAGAGTATGTTATTAATGCTTTAGTTTTTGAATTTCTGGGAATATTCTGTAGGGAATTAAAATAGCGCGCCAACATAACAATTATAGATATATGGCTCATGGATTTTTACCAACTGGAATAACACAATTTGGAGTTCAAATTTGGGAGATATGGTCTAATTAGTCAGTAAAGGTCAGAACCTATCCGAGAGGAACTATCATGTACTTTGAGGGAGTAATATCACCTTCGTTTCTTAATTTTTCGCTACAATGTTCAGCATAATAGTTTTAGATAATTGTTTTATCTTGAAATGGACACTAAGATCACCTACATCAGAGTTAAATTGAGGGAGTTATGCTCTGATTAGTAAGAGAAGGTTAGATAGGATGAAAACCTGCATCAAGAAAAATAAAGGAATAAAATTAGTATTTAAAAAAGAAGATGAATCTTAATAAATGACTAGTATAGCCATAACCATTGCCATTGTATGAACTTCTTACCATCTTAAGTGTGAAATTTTGACATGGAAATATTTTATAAAGTGATATTTGAAATGGTTATGTTCATGGCATGATTACCAATGATTTATGGTAATAGTTATATTTTGATGAACATACTTGTTATTGAAAGCATATTTTTGGCTATCATTATGAAAAGAAAAGAAATGAGCACGGTCACATGGCAATCCGTGTGGTGCACCAGTAGGGGACGCCCTACCAACGGTTATGATCATGATAATGAGAAAAGAAAGAGAAAGTGGGCCATGTCGGACGGAGCGAGAAAAG
The DNA here is from genome assembly GCA_037074535.1 of Gleditsia sinensis. Taxonomy (NCBI): domain Eukaryota; kingdom Viridiplantae; phylum Streptophyta; class Magnoliopsida; order Fabales; family Fabaceae; genus Gleditsia; species Gleditsia sinensis. The sequence continues at coordinate 47,473,293 of CM073470.1, forward strand.
CCCGTACCGGAGAGTAGAGGATACTCACCCTGACCGGGGTAGCTTGAAATGAGAATAAGTTGATGGCCATCATATGATATTTTGAAAATAGTTAATCATATCATACATATCATTATAGTATGATTCTTATGTGCATAGATATAATGCATTCATGTGACCAAAGATATTTTCTGTAGTTTATACAGCTGAACATGACGTGATGAGCTTTACTGATGATAATTTATTGTTGAACTTACTGGGATTTAATTCTCACTATATTTCCATATCATGTTCAGAAAATTATTTATCCAGCTTTTGTTTCTAAGGCTCTGGCTTTTAGTGCACATTGGATCGAGTTACTTTATGTTGGGCAGATTTCAGAATCAAATAAGATGTTTGTGGTCGAGTTGGCTCAAATCCCGGTGAAGGTGCAACCACCCGCACCTGTATCTCCGGAATTGGTCAACCAAAATAAACAAGATGTAAATATCTATGTGTTTGATATGTTATACGTCTGTTTTGATTAATGACATGTATGTGAACTCAATATTGTATAATAATAAAGGAAAAAAAAAAGAGGTTGTTACACTTTGTGGCGGTCATGGACTGTAGCATTAGAGTAAAACTCCTGTACCACGGGAATGACTCCTGGTTCGGGGATCTTGCAGAAAATCTCCCAATGCCTGTGGAGCATATTGTCTCTATGAGGAAACCCAATGGTGACAATGAAACCCCTCTCAGGAATGATTGATTTATGAACCACCACCATACTATGGTGTTGATAGACTACTTCACTCACAAATGTCATGCTATTAAATGTTGGAGGGTCCTCTGCTCTGTTCTTCCTCTTTGAGAGACCTAATTTTGAAGTTTTTGGAGCCATGGCACTTAGCAAATTCACTGGGGCATTTTTATCAAACACCTGGTGTGCACTCATACAATGTAAGTAAAATGGGTGGTAGATTCTCACTGTGAAGTCCAAATTAAATGCAAACAAGTAATAATAGAGTATGGAGATCAATCTACAGTAGAAAGATGAAGAAAATCGTACCCAATTGAGCTTGAATTGTGGCTTAAACCTGCAAAATCAAATTTGGCTTAGAACTCTAAAAAATTTCTATTGAATCTAATCCAAAAGCTGAAAGAGCTGTTAAATCTTGCAAAAGAAGATGAAAAACCATGTAATTGAAGCAAGAAAATGTAACGATAGGTTGTTATGGGTGATTAGAGGCAGGAATTTGTATGTGGGAATGAGGGTGATGCAAAACGCAGCTGTTTGGAACAAAAAATCGTGTAATTGAAGCAAGAAAATGTAATGATAGGTTGCTATGGGTGATTAAAGGCAGCAATTTGTATGTGGGAATGAGGGTGATGCAAAACGCAACTATTTAGAATGAAGAGGTCCGCGGACCTCTTATAGAGAGCGCCGCGACCCTTTCTGATGAAACACGGGGCACCGCAATGCCTTGGGGGAGCGCCACGGCGCTCGCCCAATCTTGGTTCCTAGCGCCATGGTGCTACCCGATCTGGGTTTAAAGCGTCGCGGCACTGTTCTTAAGCGCCGCGGTGCTCACCCGATCTGGGTGATGGGCGCTGTGGCGCTTGTGCGTCCGTAATTCTACCAATTTTTTTTCAAAAAATTTATATATAAAAAAAACTAAAAAGAAAAAGAAAAAGAAAAAGAAAATATGTTGTTGGGTTGCCTCCCAACTAGCGCCTTTGTTTAACGTCTTTGGCTCGACATAAACTAAAAAAATCAAGGAGGGTCTTGAAGAGTTGTCCATTGTGATTCTTCTTGCTGAAATCCTTCATAATATGGTTTAAGCCTATGCCCATTCCATCCTATTGTAGATTTGTACTTTTGAATTGATTTTTCCTAATAGGGGGTATTTCTACTTTCCCCAAAAACACATATTGGAGAGGATCAGGAAGAGGCTTCAATTCAGGAGTAGGAACCTGTACAACAAAAGGTAAAAGAGTGGTATCAGTAAGTGTTTATTCTATGTAAGCAGCCTTACCTGTTGGTGGTTCTACTGAGAAATTATTTAGTGCAACCGAGTCCTCTTTTGTTTCTATATCCTGCTCTATCTCACCACTATCTTTCTCTATGAATTTGTTCACAATCACTTCCAATTCATCCTTTCTATATACTTCATGTGTCAAAGAATTAATGACATTAATGGAATAAATAGGAGTATCATCACCTGGGTGTTTCATGGATTCATACATATTGAATTTTATTACATCACCATCAAATTCCATAGTGAGTGTACCATTGTGAACATCTATATTGGTTTTAGAGGTTTTTAAGAATGGTCTCCCTAATAGTATTGGAGAAGTAAAATCCCCATTGTCTATGTCAAGCACATAAAAATCTGCAGGGAACACCAAATAATCAAAGATGTATACACAGAATATGGCATAACATTGATGGAAGCTCCTCAATTATTCCCTTAGGATATGCAGTGGACCTGTCTGCTAGATGAATTATTAGATTTGCAGAGTTCAATGGTCCCAAATTCAAAGATGTATACACAGAATATGGCATAACATTGATGGAAGCTCCTAAATCTAACATAGCATTTTCAATCCGAGTTCCCCCAATTTTGCATGGAATAGTAAACATACCAGGATCATTGCATTTAGTAGGGAGTTTCGTTTATATCATAGCAGATACATTCTGACTCATATGAACCTTTTCAAAATCCTTTTATTTTTGCCCTTCTTTTTTAGTACATAGTTCTTTCAAGAACTTTGCATATCTTTGCACCTATTTAATGGTATCTAGAAGGAGGAGATTAACTTCACATTTTCTAAAGATATCATACAATTTAGAAGTTTTCTCATTTAGCCTATTCTCTTTAAGAGGTTCTGGAAAAGGAGGCATTACTTCATAATTTGGAGTAGATAGAGAATTACTTGTAGATTCTTCTTTCTCCTTATTTAATTTCTCATGCATTTTAGGAGAAGAAAAGGATGGTAAACCTTCAATTTCCTTACCATTCATTGAAATAATTACACTGACATTTTCTCTAGGATTTACCACAGTTTGAAAAGGCAACTTACCTGAGTTTTGATAATCCAATTGACTCACTGTGGTTGCTAACTGACCTACTTGAGTTGTTAGGTTTTGAATGCTGGCTTTTGTCTCTTGCTGAAATTGATGAGAATTATGTACAAGAGTTTTGACAACATCTTCCAAGGAATTACTTACCTGGTGATCCTGAGATGTATTCTATCTAGGATAATAGGCCTGTTGGTTATGCTGAAAATTTTGTCCTGCATGCCTATGTTGTGCATTCCCATACCTAAAATTTGGATAATCCTTCCATCCAGGATTATATGTATTAGCATATGGATCATACATCTTTGTTGGCCAGGAAAACCTCCTATAACATTTGCTTGTTCTATGCATTCCTCTTGAAGTGTAGGACACATGTTAGTTGGGTGTCCTGTGACTGAACATAGTCCATAGACTTTAACTTGCTGTGGTGTACCTGTAAACATTTGGTGCATAAGAGAAGTAAGTTCAGATATTTGATTCTGAAGAGAAGTAGTACTTACCTCATAGGCATGCCTAATAGGAGGATCATGCCTAATGCCAAATTATTGGGAATTGGCAGCCATATTTGATATCAGGACTCTGGCTGCTTAGAGAGTCTTGTCTACTAGTGCTCCTCCACTAGCTGCATCTATCATGCTCCTGTCTCCCTGTAAAAAACCTTTATAGAAATATTGGATTAGTAGCTGCTCACTAATCTGATGATGTGGCCATCTTGCACAAAGATTTTTAAACCTCTCCCAATATTCATAAAGTGTTTCTCCATGCAATTGCCTAATGCCGCATATTTCTTTCTTGATAGTAGCGGCTCTAGATGCAGGAAAATAACATTCTAAAAACATTCTCTTCATCTTATTCCAAGTAGTGATAGTACCAGAGGGCAAATAATACAATCAATCTTTGGCTGAATCTCTTAAAGAAAAAGGAAAAGCCTTGAGTTTTATTTGTTCCTCAGTTACTCCAGGGGGTCTCATACTGGTACATACCACATGAAATTCCTTTAAATGTTTATGTGGGTCTTCACCTGCAAGATCATGAAAATTATGTAAGAGATGAATTAATCAAGATTTTAACTCAAAATTAACATTGTCATCAAGATTAGGAAAAGTAATGCATAAGGGTTGTTAATGCAAATCTGGAGCTGCAAGCTCCTTCAGAGTGGGGTGTCTCGCCATGGTTACTTCTTCCTTTTCTTGATCAATGTCCTTTTGAAGTTCTCTTCTGTGCCTGTATACAGATTTTCCAATATCTGGATTGAACTATAAATTTTGAGAATTAGAAGAACGAGTCACAAGCATAAATCAAAATAAAATCACAAAAAGTAATTAGAAGAACTGTCGTAGGTACACCCAAATTGATACTTTACCTCAAAACTAACCTGTAGTAGTGGGAGTAAGGGTTGATCCCACAGAGACTGGTATTACCTTATGTGATTAAGAAAATGGGGGATTGATAGTTGCAAATAAAATCAAGTAAACAATAACGAAAGTAATTAAGATAGAGTGATTAATGATAAAGACGTTGGTTTCAGTTGATATCCACCGTCAAGGGATTGCATTGATCATTGACAACATAATCAATCTATAATTGAATATCTATCATTGGGTTTCTAACTCTGTTCCTCCTTAAGTCTAGTAAATTAATGACAATCGCACCAATTAAACCCTAATTAACAAGCAATCCTTCAGCACATCGATAAAGCATAACTTATTAACCGCATAAAGAACTAGAGAAACTGACAGAGCTAAACAAATATAAACACATCAGTTATATCTAATTTAGTTAATTATTCATCATAGGTTCAATGATTTATAATCCAAAATCCTCAAACCTATTTTCCTCATGAATCACAGAATTGAAGACTTTATTCAAAACATAATTCGGCGGTAGATTAAGACAGATAATATACTAGTAGGCCTCCTAGCAATCATATGAATAATCATTGAGAAGAAGAACAGATAAATAATCAATACTCAATTCAAATTGAAATAATAAAATCAAATCCACATCTCACAATGCATGAAGATCCCTTGAGGTTTCAATCTACCTTAACCAACTAAAAAGAACTAGCCACGCGTAGCCATAAGAAAATCTAAAGAAGAATTAAAGAATGTAACTAAGAACTTAGATGAATGATTCAATGCTTTCTCTGCTTGCTTTCCTCCCCTTTTATAGATTAAGTCCTCCTAATCGAAGTAAGAATGTATCTAGGTCAAATCCCAGCCCATCGGGCTTCAATTGGAGTTGAAAAACCCTAAAAATTACGAATTCAGTGACCTGGTACGGCGGCGCGGCGAACTTTCAAAGACGGGGCACCACAGTGCCTTGGGCCAACGCTGCGGCACTCACCTTTCGACGTGCTCAGGAGCTGCAGCGCACTGGGGTAGACACTGCGACGCTCCTATCTGGGGCGCTGAGCGCCGCGACGCTCCGGATACATCCTCACACAGCGCCGTGGCGCTCTCTTGTGAACCTAGACTCTTCTAGAGTTTGCCAAAGTGCTAAACACGAAAGTTGTAGCTCTATGTCTCTTCTTTCCTTTGCCACTAGAATCATCTCAATCAGAGTCCAAATGAGTGAGATATATCTCAATTATTGACAAAGGGTCAGAAATCAGCAATTTTCTATCATTTTCTCTTTATTTTCCTCTTCTTTCCTTCTTCATTATTCCTAAAACATAAAACACAAAACTCAATTAATTCATATCTATTTTCTACTTAAATTAAATAAAAACTAACTAAAATAATGCTAACAACATGCTTAAATTACAGCATGTCAAATACCCCCACCTTACTCTTTTGCTTGTCCTCAAGCAAACATTGATTCATGTGAACAATATTCAAAATATGATACGAGTGAATGGCTTACCAATGCGCTGCCTCATAGTAAAAATTGTATGCTCTTAAAGAAATTTCAGAAAATGATCATGTGTAAAATTTAATTCAAATGCAATTTATGATTTTATTCTCTAAAATCCTTAGTGTGTGTGTGTCTTTGAATGATTTAATTTCTTTTACCTAAATAAGTTTATATATCTCAAGAATTAGAGCATGGATCTCTATTTAAGATTTCCATAGGCTTATTTTTCATGCTACTCTCCACTAATGTAGGCTTAAACTATTTCTTAGGATCAAAAGGACTAAATTCAACTTGTAATGTGGCTAGGTTATAGGGTGAGATATAAGATATAGTTTGAAGCTCAATCACCCAACACCACATGATTAACTTTAATCTATTTGAGCTAATTCTCAAGATTAGGGAATTTTCCCCCACACTTATTTCCTTACTTTACTGCATTTTACTTTTCATTGATTCTCTATTTCTTTTCTTTCAATCACTGAATAGACTTTCATTAGTCTTTTGAGACTTTTTCTTTTCTTTTGATTTTTTTTCCTTTCTTTTGTCCTTGCTCCACCCTTCCACCCTTTTATTAATGTTGATCTACAAAACAAGCATTCAGAAATTAATCATCGAGTGAGTGAATCAGGTAAAAAAAAGTAAAATAAAGATATTAATCAAAAAAATTGGTCTTGGCTGTTTTGTGGGTATAGAATAAAATGTTTAATTAAGCTCAAAATAGAGATTCTAAAGATATTTACTTGCTTGGGTTAAGCTTGAAAGGCTCAATCTCATCAAATAATTCTTAAATCATATCCTAATTATCAATGTCAGCCTTGGATTTCGCCTCAAGTAGCATTTAAATAAGTTTTAAAAATTTAAATGAGATCATAAAATATTTTTGAGTTATATAATTTTTTTTACTTAAATTAAACAAAAACTAACTAAAAGAATGCTAACAACATGCTTAAATTACAGCATGTCAACACCACATGGAATTCCTTCAAGTGTTTATATGGGTCTTCACTTGCAAGACCATGAAAACTGGGTAAGAGATGAATCAGTCTATATTTTAATTCAAAATTAATGTTTTCATCAAGGTTAGTAAAAGTAATGCGTAAAGGCTGATGGTGAAGATCTGGAGCTGCAAGCTCCTTCAAAGTGAGGTGCCTGGCCATGATTACTACCTACTTCTCTAGATGAATATCCTCTTGAAGTTCTCTTTTATGCTTGTGAATAAATTTTCCAATATCAAGATTGAATTGTAAATCTTGAGAATTAGAAGAACGAGTCACAAACATAAATCAAAATAAAAATCACAAAAAGATAATAGACGCAGTCCCTGGCAAGTACAACAAAATTAATACCTTACCTCTCAACTAACCTATAGTAGTGGAAGTAAGGCTCGATCCCACAGAGACTAAAATTACTGTTTGTCAAAACAAAATAGGGGGGATTGATAATTGCAAATAAAACAAAGTAAACAAGAATGAAAGTAATTAAGATAGGGTAATTAATAATAAAGACGTTGGTTTTGATTGTTATCCACCATCAAGGAATCGCATTGATCATTGAACACATAATCAATTTTAAATTGAATATCTATCATTGGGATTCTAACCCTGTTCGTCCTTCAGCCTAGTAATTGATGACAATCGCCTCAATTAAACACTAATTAACAAGCAATTCTTTAGCACATCGATAAAGCATAACTTATTAACCACATGAAGAACTAGAGAAACTGATAGAGCTAAACAAATATAGATGTCATGCCCCTAATTTTAGGGCACGTGAAACACATACTTTACGATCATATATTTTCCATAACATGTATAATATACTCTTTTATAGACATGTATTCTCATGTATACACAATATATAAACCAAGTCTATAAACATCAAAGTACAACAGAAGCAGGGATCCTGCCTGTGGCGTTTATAGCATACTCTAGAATACAAGTATAAAATAAATTAAACACTGTGAGCTATGGAAGCAACGTAGGCTCATCCAGAAAGTATGACACCTAGTTAATCATGTAGTTGTAAGACCAAACTCTGTATCTTTATCTAAAAAAAAATGTAAGTATCATGTAGTGAGTTTGACAACCCAGTGAATAGATAAAACCTTCTATGACCTCTTAGGTCAACATATGGATGTACACATATATTAAAATTTATCACATAGAATATTACAGTTCAGAGGTACATCCATATGGGACCCGCATATCAAATTTTCTCAGTTCATATCATATTCAGATATTCAAAATCATATGTAATACTATATAATCATTAATAAAATAATGTTATGCATCAAAATATTTCTCATAAAAATATTAGGAGGATCCCATATCAGAACCACCATATCAGAGTTCAACCCCTTCTGTACTTTGTTGGTGTAGGATTTGCCTATACTTAGCATCCCAGCTAAGGTTTGCCCTACCATCATTCAAGAGGACACGTGAAGGGACTTTAATATAGACAATTTCCCAAGCACAAAGCAAGGGAAGGAAAATCACATATCATATAGTCAGCATATCGCCCAGATAGGAGGCATCCCGCTCTCCATCACATATCATATCCTGTGTGTTGGCCCTCACATGAGGCTTGCACCACCCCTACTGGCTGAGTATCTAGGTGCACCAGGGCTAACATCACCTATTGTTAGCAAACAGTATTTTCAATAGAATTTCTCCACAAAAAATATCATATGCACATATGCTATATCATCAAATATAGAGTTTTCAGTATAATATAGACTTTCAGTCTCAGTACAGATTCATTTGTCATAAATTTCTCAATCAGAGTTTATCACATATACATGCCTTTTTTCAAGGCAATCCATATAACTTTATAAAACAATGCCACGTGCATAAATGTTCATTATACCATATGATGCGAAATATATTTAGTATCAGATATACAATGAGATCAAAAATCCTTTTTCAAAACTATACTCTTCTTGAACTATATTCTAGATTGTAAACAATTCACATAATTTAATCCATTTCAAAAACATATAAAAGCATAAATAACTTATAAGTATAATCAATTACACATTTAAAGATCAAGAAGAGTATAGGGCAAGTCATAGAAAGAATTATCTACTGGCATGGTAAGGGCTCCAGATTGGATAACCCCAAAATGCACTTTTCCAATCCACATTTGACTAAATAGACCTCAAAAACGTGTTTGGAGGGTCCAAAAACCTAGAAAATGACTCAGAAAGCTTGATCACTATTTACGGCCGAAAAATATTGTTCACGCCAATCGAAATCACTATTCACCACCGAAAAATACTATTCACCGCCTGAAATCACAATTCACAACGAACAAAAAGTTGTCAAATGGCTGAAAATTTTCATATTCTAAGGTTTATCGAACTCTTAAATCAATCTACGGTGTCAGATTTTCAATTTGAAGTCTCTAAATAGAAGTTTCAGAACTTACTTTTTTTTAAGATTTTCTACTTCCGATCTGCGGCATTTCTATGGCTGATTTGAAAAATTGTTCGGTCAAAATCATAGTACTCTCCATCCTGAATCCAGTGGTACCTTTAGGTTTGAAATTGGAGGCCTATAGACACTCTAGATCTAGAGAGAAAACATTGAGGTTACTATTCTTACTATTCACATTATTTATTGAAATTCTATAGACTCTCTCGGTTCGATCTCCCCCACCCCGTTTTCCCTTTTCTCTTATTTATTTATTTATTATTATTTAATAATTAAATATTTAGGATTATTATTTATTTTCTTTTATATATATTCATATAAATATTTTTTTTCATCCTAAAACATCCCAAAAATTTCTAAAAATGTACATTATTGCTAAACTTTAGTTGCACCCTTAAATCATGATTTTCCTTAATAAAAATTTTAATAAAACAAAAAATTATTAGAGGCCAATATAATTATTTTAAACAAAACAATAATTATGTAATTAAAAATATACTTGCTTTTAGCAAAACATAATCATTTTTAAAAAAATAAAAATATATTTTTTATAGAAAAATATTATTATTTAAAAATAAAAATTACAGGATATTACATTCTTCCCCCTTAAGGAATTCGGTCCCTGAATTTCAACCCATCCTACCACATGTAGGGAATGAAATCAAGGTATAATTCGGACTTACCAACCTTATTACTCAAATAATTGGTGATATCTTTTATGTATATCATTTTTACTTTCTAAGAAATCTCTTCACTTGTGTGATTTTGTCATATAACCTTAACTATAGGGATTTCCTTCAACCATAAGTTCTTCACTTATCAATCAACAATAATCATTGGATTTTCCTCATAATTAAGCTAAGTTTATGTTCAATTGAATTTCTTGAAATCCGATAACATGAGAAGAATTTGATAGGTACTTCCTTAACATTGATGCAAGAAAGACTGTATCCACATTACTTAATTCTGATGGCAAGGCTAGGCAGTGTACTACTATGCCTGCTTTGTTCAAGTTTTCAAAAGAGTCTATATACTAGAGCTTAACTTTTTCTTTCTTTCCAAACTTGATTACCTCTTTCATTGGTGAGTCCTTCAAGAATATTTGATCACCAACTCATAATTTATAGTGCTCAACATTCATGGTCCTTATAGACTTTTGTCCTTTATTGAATTGTTTGTATTCCTTTTCTAATCAATTTCACTTTATACAAAATACTCAACAGATTATATATATACATATAAGGAACTCTTAAACCATTGTGTATCTCATTCCTTTATATCCTCAAGCTTGCATGCATATATCTATAAGTCGATATTAGGAAACACACACATAAAAGAACATATTCACATCCATATTGGGTAACTATCTTTTCTTATTTCAGACTTCTATCAAGTCATCTTTGATTCTCACATGTCAACATCCTCCAATGAATCTCAAGCCTTTCTTAGTTTCATTTTTAAAAGCATATCATTCTAGTTCCTATCAATTCCATTTAACTAGTCCGTTCGTTCTAAGAAGACTTTTCTCAACAATTATTCATACATGAATTTCCAATTTCAACATAATTCACATCCTAGATACTAGACTCAATTTAGCATGGTATAAACCTTTAACACAAATATCTTAATCACTTACATTATTTTTCGGATATGGTTCTCAAAATATTCTCCATATTTTCTAATTAAGAGTTTAAAGATTAATTTAAATCCTAGTTCTCATACTTTATTTCTCAAGAACTTCAACACCACTAATTCTCTTGATTACATTTTTCAAAACACCATAAGGCCATCATCCGTCTATTCCTTTCAAACTTTTCATTACTTTAACCTACTAACCACTTGGACATCATAATAACTGAGTTTCAAAGAAAAGAAATTAACTCTCCTTGTAATAAGGAAAAGAACCTTACATTTAATACCAAACATTAATAAGGGAAAATGCAGTAGAGCAGACGAAAGCATAAAAGAGAACAATGCCAAAATAGAAAGTCAAAAGTTTGGACAAAGTATTGGAGAAAGTTAAAATCGGTGGCTGTAATTCTTGAAAATTTGTAAACAAAACTTAGTTGTTATTTTGGCAAAAATTGGTAGCCGCAAGTTTTGAATATATGTGCCAAAATCTAATTTAAAACCTGTTGCTATTCGATGGAAAAATAGCACATGAAAAAGAAACATTTATGAGTTTATAAAAGTCTGTGAAAATCAAAATACGTAGTTAACTGGAAGGATGCAGTTGATTGCTTCAAAATAGACGTAATCAATCAACTGTAAAATAAACTAGTCTATATTAAAAATTCTCAAAATAGCTAGTCGACTTAATAATACCGATAGTCGACTGGCAAAAATATTGGAAAACAAAATAAACCATTTGATTGTCCCTCTTCAACAATTAACTGGTTTGCATCTTCACTATTGTTTTTTTTACAATGACACCTATCATCTACAACTTTCCTACAAGAATCAGGACATCAATGCTTTATCAAAGACAATAAGGAAAAGACAAATTTCTGGTGAAATCTTAATATTATTCTCTTTATATGCCTAATATGAGTGACTATCACAACTATTGTACATATACATGCTTGCCATCATTTTTTGAAAATTTCACCTTCAATTTAGCTGATATCCACCAATCACTGACATAGCTGTTCTAATTATTCCTAGCCTATTTGCATAGCTATCATAAGTATGCCCTTCTCTGAGTTTTATAAATGCATACATTAGTATCTTTACTTTCATGCTCAAAGTCAGGGTGTGTGCAGCTATAGATGGAACTTTATTCTGTCAATTTCGAAATATTAATATCTATTGTGGTTCAATTCCTGGAAAAGATTGAGATTATGTGAAAGCTACACAAAACCTAGGTGTAGTGTTGGCTAGGAGAAAAATTCATTTAGTCTATGGTAGAGGTAACCGTGGATTAATGGGGTGTGTGTCTACAGCTATACATGTAGAAGGATGTCAAGTTTTAGGTATTATTCCTACAGCTCTAACTACATCCAACATCATAGGGAAGACAATTGAGGAAGAATTTAGGGTTGCTTTCATGCATGAGGGCATGGCTAGAATGATGAGCAATGCTGACGCCTTTATTGCCTTACCAGGTGGTTTTGGTACTTTAGAGGTGATAAAAGAGAAATTTGAGTGTTTAGTGGTTATATTTTATCCCCTAATTCATAGTAAACTTGTGGTTATTTCTCTGCTTTTGGTTATACTTTGCTCTGGATACTGCTTTGGTTTGTTTTATGTTTGTAGGAGAGCAAAAGAGGCCAAGAAGCAAGGGAAAACAATCATGAGAGGAGCCATATGGAATTAGAATATGCTAAGAAGGAAGCAAGGAGGCAACACACCAAAAATTGGCAAGAAAGGATAATGGTAGCCCTCAACATGGCCAGGCCATGCTCTATGCGAAAGATGCAAAAAATTCCCAGAATCCAGCACGAAGCACGGTCGTGCTTCATGTTCGTACACCACATGATTTTTAAGGTTTTGAGCAACCAAGTTGATACATATACATGAGGAAACGCAGAGGAACTCATTCAGACCTAGACAGACATCTTAGACTTAGTTTTTAGGCTTAGAAAACACTCTTAGATTAGGTTTTTACTTGAATCATTGTTGATTTTATGTTCTATAGTAGAATTTACAGCATTTGAAGGTTGTATTTCATCTTTACTTTTATGCAAACCAGGTTACATCTTTCTACTTTAATTCTCTACTTCTACTTCTACTCCTTCTCTTTAGATTATACTGAACTTGAATGGTTTACTTAATAGATATGAATTTGGTTTCTGTTTATATGATGTATGACTAGATTTGATATAGGGTTTTGGTAAACCCACTTATGGTATGATGATGTTGAACTATTGAATTAAATTGTGGAACCCTAATTGTATTATCCATGGTTAATTAGGATTGACTATTATGCATTAATAATAGAATTTGATGAATGTCTGGCCAACATTTTATCACGTCTTAGGATATTAATTGATGAGCTGAAAGGTGAAAATTAATACCATAACCTAATAGTTAATTAGAGATATCTTAATCACAAAAGTAGTTTAAGATTCTCTATGAATGAATCAATTAGTGGGCACGAGAAACCGATTAATTGAATTCCTTGGTTGGCATAGAACTTAATGAACCTAGGTTAAATTAAGAACCACGAAAGTAGGAAATTAAATTAACCTAAGTACGATTAGTAATGCTTGAAAGAGGTTACTAATTAATTAAGGCTAAACCATCCCCAATTACCTAGATAATTGCAATTAGAGGTACATGCTGAATGTTGAATATCATAAGTGTGGTAAACCCTAACCCTAGGCTTTTGTTAATTGAATTCTTAATTTACTTAATTGTGATAAACTCTCTATTGAAGTACATCGATTTAGATAGCATATTTCGTATCATTCTAGTAATTGACATTGTTCTTTGTGGGATATGACCCGTACTCGCCGGACTAGTTATAGCTACGTCGTGCGCTTGCGGTTAATTATAAAACAAATAGACAACAAGTTTTTTGGCGCCATTGCTAGGGAAAAATTGTTAATATTAGATATATTACGAAATAGTTAGACTAGATCACTTTCTTTTAATTTTTCTGCATAATTTTATCTTGTTGATTTTTGCCTTTTTTCTTCCTATATAGGTTTGTTTCTCTTTTATCCGAAGAGAACGTGAGTTCATTTCTGAATTTGATCCAGAAATTGAACGCACACTATGAAGGATAAGAAGAAGACAACAGCAAGAAAATTTGCACCTACCATGGCGGAGAGAGATAACCGATCTCTTAAGGATTTTCTCACCCCGGATACTCATGGCTTAAATCCCAGCATTGTCAGACCGGTTGTTGAAGCCAACAACTTTGAGCTGAAGCCTTCTCTTTTGCACATGGTTCAGCAGAATTAGTTTGGAGGGTCACCTACTGAAGACCCTAATCTCCATCTTTCAGTGTTTTTAGAGTACTGTGACACATTGAAGTTGAATGGAATATCTTCTGATGCCATCAAACTGAGACTTTTCCCTTTCTCTCTAAGGGACAAGGCCCGTGCATGGTTGCATTCTCTTCCATCAGGGTCCATCACCACATGGCAGTAGATTTCTCAAGCTTTCCTGGCCAAGTATTTCCCACCAAGTAAGACATCCTATCTTAAAAATCAGATAACTACCTTTGCTCAGAAAGATGGGGAGTCACTATATGAGGCTTGGGAGAGATTTAAAGAGCTCCACATAATATGCCCACGCCATGGGTTGGAAAAGTGGCTTATAGTCCATACATTCTACAATGGACTGATTTACAACACCCGTATGTCTGTGGATGCTGCAATTGGAGGAGCCATTATGAACAAAACAGTTGATGAGGCCTATGAGCTGATTGAAGATATGGCTCAGAACCATTACTCTTGGTCTAGTGAGAGGCAGCCAAGAAAACCATCAGGTATGTTTGAAGTTGATGCATTTAATCATCTAACTTCTAAAGTTGATGCCTTATTTCAGAAATTAGATAAGTTGAGCATCAATGCTGTTGGCTCTTCTTCATCTTCATCATGTGAGATTTGTGGAGGTGTTGGTCATGTGGCTAATGAATGCCAGCTTGGAAACTTTTCACCTTAGGATTGTGAGCAAGTAAATTTTGTGAACAACCAAAGAAACAATCCTTATAGCAATACCTACAATCCAGGCTGGAGAAATCACCCAAATCTGTCATACAAGCCGAATGCAAATTAGTAGCCTTAGAATAGTTTTAGGCAACCTCCTGGGTTTCAAAATCAAAGTCCCTTCAATCTACCTCCTCAACCAAAGTCAAATCAGGAAGCTCTGATGGAGAATTTTGTTGTGAGTGTTTCACTAAATTACCGTAAGCGCACGGCGTAGCTGTAGCTAGTCCAGCGAGTATGGGTCGTATCTCACAGAGAACACTGTCAATTACTAGAATGATAAAAAAATATGCTATCTAAATAGATATAATTCAATGAAGAATTTGTCACAGTTAAGAAAATTAAGAATTCAATTAACAAAAACTTAGGGTTAAGGTTCACCACACTTATGATATTCAACATCCAACTTATACCTCTAATTGCAATTATCTAGGTTATTGGGGATGGTTTAGCCTTAATTAACTAGCAACCTCTTTCAAGCATTACTAATCGTACTTAGGTTAATTCAATTGCCTACTTTCGTGGTTTTTAGTTCAACCTAAGTCTATTAAGTTCTATGCCAACCATGGAATACAATTAATCAGTTTTTTCATGCCCACTAATTGATTCATTCCTAGAGAACCTTAAACTACTTTCGTGATTAAGATATCCCTAATTAACTATTAGGTTCTAGTATTAATCTTCACATTTCAGTTCATCAATTAATATCCTAAGACGCGATAAAACGTTGGCCAAACATTAATCAACTCATATAATCAATGCATAATAGCTAATCCTAATTAACCATGGATAACACAATTAGGGTTCCAACAATTCAATTATCACAATGTATCATCAAATCATAAGTGGGTTTACCGAAACTCTAAATCAAATCTACTCAAGTATAATAGAAAGATAAATCAAAAGCATAATCCAATTCATTAAGTAAAGTTATTCAATACAAACCAAGAGAAAGGGTAGAAGTAGAGATGAGTGTAGAGATAGAAAGATAGAACCTGGATGAAGAATGTAATGATGAAATACAAACTTGAATTGCTATAAATTCTACTCTAAGAACATGAATTAAACATTAATCCTACTCTAAAACCTAATCTCATGGTGTTTCCTAAGCCTAAAACAGAGTAAAAGAAGGTCTGAATGCATCTAGATATGTTCCTCTGCATTTCCCTATGCATATGTATCAACTTGGATGCCTAAAACCTTAAAAATCACGTGCTGTACGGACTCGAAGCACAGCCGTGTTCTAGGACACCGCCTGGCCGTGCTTCGGGCTGGATTTTGGGAGTTTTCTGCATCTTTCACACAGAGCATGGCCTAGCCGTGTTGGGGGCTGCCATGCTCCTTTCTTGCCAATTTTTAGTGTATTGCCTCCTTGCTTCCTCCTTAGCATATTCCAAGTCTATATTGCTTCTCTCATGATTGTTTTCCCTTGTATCTTGGCTTCTTTTGCTCTCCTACAAACATAAAACAAACCAAAGCAATATCCAGAGCAAAGTATAACCAAAAGCAGAGAAATAACCAAAATTTTACTATGAATTAGGGGATAAAATATAACCACTAAACACTCAAATTTCCCCTTTATCAAATTTCATCACCACACAGAGTAAACAAAATGATGAATTCAGAGCCCAGAACCATTCTATGAATGAGGCTATAAAAGATTTATCCTCCAAGGTAGACTCGCTTGCTACTCATAGCAAGATGTTAGAAACTCAGATAGCACAGCAAGCGAGCTATTCTAATAGAAACTTTGGCAGACTTCCAAGCCAGACTGAGAACCCTAGAGAGCACTATAATGCCATTACCCTGAGAAGTGGCAAACAATTGGCTAAATCAGAGAGAAGATGAGAGATAAAAGAAGATGAACCTCAGGCTTTATTAGAGAAGAAAAGAGAAAAGGAGTTAGAAGAAGAGGAAAAGAAGGAAGAAAAGCCCAAATATATGGCTCTTGCACCTTACAAGCCACCAATCCCTTTTCCTCAAAGATTGGTTAAGGCTAAGTTATAGAAGCAATTTGGGAAGGTTTCTGGATGTTTTGAAAAAGTTGAACATTAATATTCTGTTCCTAGAATCCATCTCCTAAATGCCTTCCTATGCGAAGTTTCTGAAAGAAATCCTCTCAAATAAGAGAAAAATCGAAGAGCATGCCGTTGTGGCATTAATAGAGGGATCTAGTGTTTTAATTAAAAATAAGCTGCCACAAAAGCTTAAGGATCCCAAAAGCTTCTCAATTCCTTCCTCTATCAGAGAAATGAAGATTGACAGAGCCTTATGTGACCTTGGAGCAAGTGTGAGCCTCATGCCTCTTTCAGTTTGCAAGAGACTTCAAATGGGTGACTTGAAGCCTACCACTCTTTCTCTTCATTTGGTTGACCGATCCATCAAGCATCCGATAGATATTTTAGAGGATGTTCCTCTCAAGGTAGGTAAATTTTTCATACCTATTGATTTTGTTATTTTAGAGATGGAGGAAGATGATAAAATCCCCATCATTCTTGGAAGGCCTTTCCTAGCTACGGTTGGTGCCAATATAAATGTGAGAGATGGAAAGCTTTCTTTGAATGTAGGGGATGAAAAAGTGGAATTTAATTTGAATGATACAATGAACCCCTCATCTCTAAACGAATCTTGTTGTATGACTAGTTTACCTAAACCAAATATGGATGATTATATCATGAATTTTTCTCTTTCTAACCCACTTGAGTTATGCTCTGTGGAAATTTCTTTTGTTTATGATAAATAAGGGAAAGAAAAGCAGACTGTTAAGGAGGAAATCCAAGCTCCAAAATTAGAACCTGAGCCACCTCCTCTCAACCTCAATGGAGCTAAGGAGGAAAAGAATGGGCCAAGAGGATCTTTGAAGGCTATTAGGCAAAGCCTCAAGCACCATACTAAGGGGAAATGGATTAAAAAGAGAGCTATTCAAACTCTTTTCAAGCCTCCTTGAGTGGAAAGCATGAAAAGGGACTCGAGCTAATAACTTTAAACAAGCGCTTTGTGGGAGGCAACCCACATTTTTAATTTTTAAGTTTCTTATTTTGTTTTGATTTCTTGCTTTAAGATTTAGTTTTCATCTTTAATTTTAGTTAATTTCTTAGGTTATAAGTTTAATGAGTGTTTTCATTTGATTTTCAAGTCAATTCCCATGTGCCCAAGGTAATATAAAAGGATTAAAATCAAAGGAAATCAAAGAGAATAAAAAACTGAGGCAAAATTTGAAGAATTAGAGGGTCCAGCATCAAACACGGGCATCCTGTGTCACATAACACACCTGTGCTTCAAGCACGGGCCAAAAAAATGGAGAAAAAGGGGCCACTCGCAGCCAACATGAGCAGGCTGTGTCAACATGGGCAAATTTTGAAAATTTTGGAATTCCAGCAGCAAGCACGAACACGCCATATTCTGGAACACGGCCACGCTCCAAACCCAAGTCCAAGCACACCTTGGCCGTGTTGCTTAACACGAGCTTTTTCTAGGAAATTCCAAATTTTAGTGCCAAGCACGAGTAAGCTATGCTATGAAGCACGATTGTGCTCCAAGTAAAAAAAAGGGAAGAAGATAAAAGGATCTAGCAAGAAGCACGGGTATGCCATGTCTTATGACACGGCCGTGCCTCAGTCTCTCATCTAGTACACCTAGCCTATGTTTCTCAACACGGGCCTAATCCTGGAGGATTTGAGCATTCTAGCCTGAAGCACAATCGTGCTTCGAGCCCAAGTACATTTTTTCCCCTTATTTTCTTCTCTTTCCTTTCCCGTGTTCATTCTCTTTTCTCCCGTGCCCTAACCTGCGTCTCTTCCCCTGCACCCCGTGCTTTCCTCTCCCTTCTTCCCTCTAATTTCCTTGCCATTCTCCACTTCAAGCTTTCATCTTTCCCATTCCCAAATCGTGCCCTAGCCAGAAAACCCGAATCCCTCAATCCCTTCTACTACCCGTACCCATTGCTTCAATCCTGGAAAAATTTTCCCGACATCAAGACTCCCCCATCCATCCCGTGCCTCAGACCACCATCTCTACATCCGAACCCGCAGTCCTTGCCAACCACATCACCCAGCCCATCCACTTTACCTACAGCCCAACCCGAATCCCCCTGCATTACCCCTGCTGCATTGAATTACTGGCTGCTGGATGCTCTTTCCTGCCTCTCCATCATACTTCCATCCAGGTAATTTTTGATTTCTTGCCATTTGTTTAAATTTCTGGATTGGGCATTCTGAATTGGTGATTGCACTGGTTTAAGTTTCTAAATTGGGCTTGTTTTTGCTTTCTGTAATTGGTTTCACAGCTGGTTTATGCATTGAACTTTCTAGACTTGATGGTTGTACTGAATTGCTCTGTTTTGTTGTCTAAATTTTGAGCTTCAATTTGCTGGTTTACTGCACTAACTATTCTGGCCTTGTTAAACTCGCTGAATTAGAATTTCCCTTCTCATTGTTAGACTTGCTGGATGGTTTATCTGCATCAGTTTCGTTAGCCTGGCTTTGCCTCCAATTAACGGGCATTGTGTTGAATTCATCTGAAATTGGTTAATCTAATTTAGGCTGGAAACTCATATACTCTTGTGATTACTTGGACTGGTTTTGAAAATTTCTACATAAATTGGATTACTTCATTATTGCATTTTCTGGTCGATTAGTAAACTGAATTGCCTTTGCTTGCTAATCCTTGGAATTTCTACTATAATTTTTGCATGCTTGTGTGCTTAAATTTTTGAATTTTGCATTAGAGAATATTTCTAGTTAAGTGGCTAATCTTGTCTTCATTGGTTTGCATGGGACCTTCTGTTTAATTTGGACTTGAACTTGAATAGGTTGGTTTAAGCTTGTATTCAATTTACTAAACTTGAGCTGGAATTAATTAGCTACATAATCAAAATTCTCTGTGATTCAGCCTCTAGACATTGAAAATTTTGCATTTTATTTTGCTTTGCATTCTGATCTCATTCGTCTGTTCATTGGGTTTTAGACCTACTCACCCACTCCCTTTTATATCTTACATTGCATATCATCACATATGGGTCCCAAAAGAGCCAGAACTAGCCAATTATCCTCCCAATCCCAACAACCACGTAGAGGACGAACTCAACAACTGCCCTAACTTCCTCACCAAATAAATGAGTATGGTATTGTGTTTGTTGATAATAGTCAACGGACACGATACGATACTCTAATTAAATGGGGAATGCTGAGTACCCGCTACATGGATAAGGAATGTTTAGACTGGTTAGGTCTTCGAAATAGCGTCCACTACTTAGTTGATAGGATTGGGTGGAATACATTCATCACACTACGATACCCGACCTATCTTAGGACTACCTTAAAGTTTTTTAGCTCAATTAATGTAGTCTTATTTTAGAGTCCTAACGTCGATCAGGGCCATGTTAATTTTAGAATGTTTGACTGTACTTTTAGCTTAACTCAATTTCTGTTAGGGGCAGTATAGTGCATCAAGTTCAAAAGCCTCTTTCATTTGTAACCCCACTTTTAGATATTTACAGCGCCTGATGGCCCATACTATTTTTGGTAGGGTTGAGAGTGATGAGGTTGCAAATCAAAGGGAGCTTTACTTTCTTTATGCCATGCTACACAGTATTAAGGTGGATACTGGAGCCTTCATGGCCCAACAGATAGCCCGGTTAGGTAGTGCAATGAATGGTAAGGTGGTCATAGGGGGTCTGGTTACTACAATAGTTAGAGGGCTGGGATTTGAGGTAAATCTCCAAGGAATGCAACCAGTAGTTGGCAGCAACAGGATTGATTTGGAATCCTACCTGCACATGAAACTCATTGTCAAGAAAAATGCTTACTATTGGTTGTATCTCAGAGGACATAGAATCTTCCACCTCCCTAACCCTACTAGGACTATAGTTACCAGTGAGGAGAACTGGTTATATCCTTTAGAGGAGGGTCGAGAAAGTGATGAGATTCCACCAGAAGGGGATCATTTCCCCCTTGAGCCACTTTTGGCTCTCCCACCCCCAGCTCATTCCCATTTTACTGACCGTGCAAGTACATCATAAGCTCCCCCAGAGGATCAGGACTCCATCTCTTCAAGACTCAGCCGCATTGAGGCAGAGCAACTATCACATAGAGTTACCCTGTATGCCATGCAAGATTCCATCCAAAGCATGCAAGGAATGATGCAGGCATGGTACACCTGGCACTTAGGTCAGAACCCACCTCTACCTCCTCCAGACGACCAGTAAGCATGTAAGTCAACTATCCCTTTGCCTCTCCTTTCATTATTACTAACATTGAGGACAATGTCAATCTTAAGCATGGGGGAGTAAACTTTAGCTTTTGTGTTTGCACTGGATGAACTTATGATCTACACTGGTTATTTTCACTGACTGATATAGTTGTCTTTTGCATGTATATATTGTATATATCACATCTCTCTTGTTCCATAGCATAATCACATAGTTCGCTATTTTGGAAATAGATTGATGTAATATAGGCTAATTTTAGCTTATGAACATGTGATGCACAATAAGATATAAAATAGGTAGTTTAAATTTTAGTCTCTCTCTTATAGGATTAAACCTCTAATTTTTTGAAAAATATCTCTCCTATTGTGTTGTGAATTGTATGTCTTTATTGATTTTTAATACTATGAGAGTGTGAAGGCTGGGAGAGGTGAAAAATGAGGGAATGTGGATCTCAAAAAGTTTTCACTCTAAGTACCCCTTCAAGGCACCAAAAAAGCCCTAGTATGAGTACCTAGTTGCCTTTACCCTAGTGAGATGGAGCATAAAATGCACTCATGACATATTTCTATAAAAGAAAAAAAATGATGAATGAAATAGACAAAAGAAAAAAATGAGGAGAAATAAAAGAATTTGAGTGAAAAAATAAATGAAAATAGAAATAAGGGTAAGGCAACATAGAGAGATCTAAAGGATGAGGTGGCCTACTTGAGTGTCTGAAAATCAATTAGATGCATACATTCAATGGTATCAATAGAAGCAAATATATAATAGGAGAATTTTGGTTTAGTTTTAGAAGAATAGAGACTATCTGGTAAATGTCTATTCATATATCAACTGTGTGCATACTAATTAAGTGAAAAATTACCTGTATTGCATTTTTCTATCTTCTGGAATTTGATTGCATATTCCCCTTTCCTACTAGTATAATATGTTATTTGCTTGAGGACAAGCAAAGGTTTAAGCATGGGAGAGTTGATAAAGCAAAAATTTGAGTGTTTAGTGGTTATATTTTATCCCCTAATTCATAGTAAACTTGTGGTTATTTCTCTACTGTTGGTTATACTTTGCTCTGGATATTGCTTTGGTTTGTTTTATGTTTGTAGGAGAGCAAATAAGGCCAAGAAGCAAGGGAAAACAATAATGAGAGGAGCCATATGGACTTGGAATATGCTAATGAAGAAGTAAGGAGGCAACACACCAAAAATTGGCAAGAAATGAGTATGGCAGCCCCCAACACGGCCAGGCCATGCTCTGTGCGAAAGATGTAGAAAATTCTTATAATCCAGCATAAAGCACTACAGTGCTTCGTGTCCAAACACCACGTGATTTTTAGGATTTTGAGCAGAAAAGTTGATACATATACATGGGGAAACGTAGAGGAACTCATTCAAACCTGGACAGACATCTTAGACTTAGTTTTTAGGCTTAGAAAATACTCTTAGATTAGGTTTTTACTTGAATCATTATTGATTTTATGTTCTAGAGTAGAATTTACAGCATTTGAAGGTTGTATTTCATCTTTACTTTTCTGTAAACCAGGTTACATCTTTCTAATTTAATTCTCTACCTCTACTTCTACTCCTTCTCTTTAGATTGTACTGAACTTGAATGGTTTACTTAATAGATATGAATTTGGTTTCTGTTTATATGATGTGTGAGTAGATTTGATATAAGGTTTTGGTAAACCCACTTATGGTATGATGATGCTGAACTATTGAATTGAATTGTGGAACCCTAATTGTATTATCCATGTTTAATTAGGATTTACTATTATGCATTGATCATAAAAGTTGATGAATATCTGGCCAACGTTTTATCACGTTTTAGGATATTAATTGATGAACTGAAAGGTAAAAATTAATACTGGAACCTAATAGTTAATTAGGAATATCTTAATCATGGAAGTAGTTTAAGATTCTCTAGGAATGAATCAATTAGTGGGCATGAGAAACCGATTAATTGAATTCTTTCGTTGGCATAGAACTTAATGAACCTAGGTTAAACTAAGAACCACAAAAGTAGGCAATTAAATTAACCTAGGTACGATTTGTAATGCTTGAAAGAGGTTGCTAATGAATTAAGGCTAAACCATCCTCAATTACCTAGATAATTGCAATTAGAGGTACATGTTGAATGTTGAATATCATAAGTGTGGTGAACCCTAACCCTTGGCTTTTGTTAATTGAATTCTTAATTTACTTAATT
The DNA here is from genome assembly GCA_037074535.1 of Gleditsia sinensis. Lineage (NCBI taxonomy): Eukaryota > Viridiplantae > Streptophyta > Magnoliopsida > Fabales > Fabaceae > Gleditsia > Gleditsia sinensis. Next base: position 47,496,693 of record CM073470.1, read on the forward strand.
GTGACAAACTCTCTATTGAAGTACATTGATTTAGATAGCATATTTCATATCATTCTAGAAATTGACATTGTTCTCTATAGGATACGATCCGTACTCGTCGGACTAGCTACAGCTATACCGTGCTCTTGCGGTTAATTATAAAACAAATAGACAACAAGAGGAGATTTTCCAAATAATTTCTTGGGCACAACTGAATATGCATCACAAACTGATAGGTTTGTTAAATGTTAATCATTTCTTTGATGGTCTGTTTTCTTTTCTTGATCAAGCTGTGGAACAAAGGTTTATCCCACACTCAACACGACGAATTCTCATTTTGACTTCAAATGCTGAGGCATTGATTGATGCTTTACAAACATTTTTTTTATGTATCTGATCCAACTATGGCTCAAATAGATTGGAAGACAGACAACTGCGAAAAACGCAAGTTAGACTTGGATCTTCATCTGTAACTGTAGCAAGACGTGGACATTGCTCTACCTCTTCTATTTTCTCAGGGTCAACTTGGATATCATCTTGCTAGCCACATACCTTAAGAAAGTAACACTACTAAGTTAGAATTCGTATTTTGAGAACTTAGCATATAGCTGATACTCCCTTAGAATTTGTAAAACTATTTTTAAATATTACTTATTATCCTCTGAACTCTTGGAATATTCCTGTATATCATCAATAAATATAATAACAAATTGATTCAGGGACGGATTAATTACTATTCATTAAATCTATGAATGCAGCTGGGGCATTTGTCAATCCAAATGACATCAGTAAAAACTCATAGTGTCCATGCCGAATCTTAAAGGCAATTTTTGGAATATCCTCTTTCCTTATCCTTAATTGATGATATCCATATCTCAAATCAATTCAATTTTTGAAAAAAGTTGAGCACCCTGTAGCTGGTCAAACAAATCATCTATATAAGGTAATGAGTATTTATTTCACACTGTCACCTTATTCAATTGTTTATAATCTATGCACAATCGCAACGATCCATCTTTCTTTTTCACAGATAGAACCGGAGCACTCCAAGAAAAAGTACTAGGGCATTTAAATCCCTTGTCTAACACGTCTTGTAACTAATTCTTTTTCAGTTTCTTAAGTTCAATGGGTGTCCTTCTATATGGGAATATAGACACTAGTTGGGTTTCAGGAAGTAAATCAATACCAAATTCTATTTATCATTTCGGGATAATCTTGGAAATTCCTCAGGGAATATATTAGAAAATTCTCTAATCACTAGAACTTGATTTACACTAGTATACTTTATGTCAACATCTCTCACCACTGTCAAATATTCTTGGCACCTTTTTGTATTCACTTATGGGATGTTAAAGCAGAGATTAGATTACTAGGTATCTCACTACGATCTTCTTGTGTCAAGAAAGAAAATTCTCTAGGAATATTAAATTTAATTGCCTTAAAGTGACATTTCAAAATGGCATGGCATGATGCCAACCAATCCATTCTAATATCACATCAAAGTCTACCATATCTAGATAATCAGGTAAAACAGATATCACATTCAGAAACCATCATATTTGGTATATGTCTCAATTCTTTAAATTCTTTGGCACGCCTATCCTTTTCACTTCCAAGCAAAAATTGACCCATAAATATTTTTTTTTAGATGCTACAATATTCAATCTATCTTATACTAAAAACTTTAGCAACTTGGAAAAGAAAAGAATTTGAAACCCTATAGAATCCCTCAGCAGCACCTGAAGTATAAATATGTCCAACTCATATCCATATTAAAGGTCCTACTAAAGAATCCTTTGCTCCGATAGACACAGGAAAACCTAATGCTCTGATACCAACTTGTCACACCCCTAATTTTAGGGCACGTGAAACATATACTTTACGATCATATATTTTTCAAAACATGTATAATACACTCTTTTACAGATATGTATTATCATGTATACACAATATATAAATCAAGTCTATAAACATCAAAGTACAGAAGAAGTAGGGATCCTGCCTGTGGCGTTCAGAGCACACTCTAGAATACAAGTACACAATAAATTAAACACTGTGAGCCATGGAAGCAACGTAGGCTCACCCAGAAATATGACACCTAGTTGATCATGTAGTTGTAGGACCAAACTCTGTATCTTTATCTGAAAAAAAAATATAAGTATCGTATAGTGAATTTAACAACTCAATGAGCAGATAAAACCTTCTATGACCTCTTAGGTCAACATATGGATGTACACATATTTTAAATTTTATCACATAAAATATTATAGTTCAGAGGTACATCCATATGAGACCCGCATCTCAAATGTTCTCAGTTCATATCATATTCAGATATTCAAAATTATATGCAATATTGTATAATCATTAATAAAATAATGTTATGCATCAAAATATTTCTCATAAAAATATTAGGAGGATCCCATATCAAAACCACCATATCAGAGTTCAACCCCTTCCGTACTTTGTTGGTGTAGGATTTGCCTATACTTAGCATCCCAACTAAAGTTTGCCCTACCACCATTCAAGAGGATACGCGAAGGGACTCTAATATGGGCAATTTCCAAAGCACAAAGCAAAGGAAGGAAAATCACATATCATATAGTCGGCATCTCGCCCAAATAGGAGGCATCCCGCTCTCCATCCATCACATATCATATCCCATGTGTTGGCCCTTACACGAGACTAGTACCACCCCTGCTAGCTGAGGTATCAAGGTGCACCAGGGCTAACATCACCTGTTGTTAGCAAATAGTGTTTCTAATAGGATTTCTCCACAGAAAATATCATATGCACATATGCCATATCATCGAATATAGAGTTTTTAGTATAATACAGACTTTCAGTCTCAGTACAGATTCATCTGTCATAAATTTCTCAATCAGGGTTTATCACATGTACATGCCCTTTTTCAAGGAAATTCATATGACTTTATAAATCAAAGCCACGTGCATAAATGTTCATTTTACCATATGATACAAAGTACATTTAGTATCAGATATACAATGAGATCAAAAGTCATTTTTCAAAATTATACTCTTCTTGAACTATATTTCATATTGTAAAAAATTCAAATAATTTAATCCATTTCAGAAACATATAAAAGTATAAATAACTTATAAACATAATCAATTACACATTTAAAGATCAAGAAGAGTATAGGGCAAGCCATAGAAAGAATTATCTACTCACAAGGTAAGGGCTCCAGATTGGATAGCCCCAAAATGCATTTTTCTAATCCACATTTAACTAAATAAACCTAAAAAAATGTGTTCGGAGGGTCCAAAAACTTAGGAAATGACTCCTAGAGCTTGGTCACTATTCACGGTCAAAAAAAACTATTCACTCATGTAGAAATCACTATTCATCACCGAAAATCACTATTTATGACGAACAAAAAGTTGTCAGATGGCTGAAAAATTTCATATTCTAAAGTTTATCTAACTCCTAAATTGATCTACAATGTCATATTTTCAATTTGAAGTCTCTAAATAGAAGCTTCAGAACTTACTTTTTCTAAGATTTTCTACTTTTTATCTACGGCATTTCTACGGCTGATTTGAAAAATTGTTTAGTAAAAATGGTAGTACTATCCCTCCTGAATCCAGTGGTACTTTTAGTTTTGAGATCAGAAGCCTGTAGACACTCTAGATCTAGAGAGAAAATATGGAGGTTACTATTCTTTCTATTCACACTATTCATTAAAATTCTACAAACTCTCTTAGTTCTGTCTCCCCCTCCCCGTTTTCTCTTATTTATTTATTTATTATTATTTAATAATTAAATATTTAGGATTATTATTTATTCTATTTTTTATATATTCATATAAATATCGTTTTTCATCCTAAAACATCCCAAAAAATTCTAAAAATTTACATTATTGCTAAACTTTAGTTGCACCCTTAAATCATGATTTTTCTTATTAAAATTTTTAATAAAACAAATCACAAAATAAATATCTTTATGTATGATAAAAGAAAAAATATTTCTAAAAATAAAACAAAAATTTATTAGAGGCCAATATAATTATTTTAAACAAAACAATAATTATTTAATTAAAAATATACTTGCTTTTAGCAAAACTTAATCATTTTTTAAAAAAATAAAAATATACTTGTTTATAGAAAAATATTATTATTTAAAAATAAAAATTACGGGATATTACAATAGACATATCGGCTGTATATAATTTAGTTAATTATTCATCATAGGTTCAATTATTTATAATCCAAAATCCTTAAACCTATTTGCCACATGAATCACATAATTGAAAACTTTATTCAAAACATAATTCAGCAGTAGATTAAGACAAACAATATACTAATAAACTTCTTAGCAATTATATGAATAATCATTAAAAAGAAAAGAGTATATTAATAATCAATTCCCAATTAAGATTAAACTAGTAAAATCAAATCCAAATCTCACAATGCATGAAGATCTCTTGAGGTTTCAATTTACCTCAACCAACTAAAAGTAAATTAACCGCATAGGGCCATAAAAAAATCTAAAGAAGGATTGAAGAACGTAATTAAAAACTTGAATGATCATTTGATGCTTGCTTTCCTCCCCTTTTTATAGAATGACTGCTCCTTATTGAAGTAGGAATGTTTTTAGCTCAAATCTCGGTCCATCAGGCTTCATTTGGAGCTAAAATGACATAAAAATCATGATTCAGCATTCTGATGCGACGGCGGGCACAGCGGCACTTTGAAAAATGCCTGAAAGGGTGTTGCGGCGCTTCAGAAATCTTGGCACTGGGTGCACCAGCTCTGCAGTGCTGATTTCCTAGTACTGCGATGCTATGATTTCTTTAGAATCTAGAAAAGTTGTCAACATGATAGTTGTAACCCTTTCTCTTATCTTTCCATAGCCCCCAGCATTACCTTAATCGGAGCTACAATATGGGAGCTATACCCATATAAATTACCAAAGGTCAGGATTCATCTTCTGCACTGTAATTTTGAATTTCAAGCTCTATAACACTTTGAAATCTCCTGAATTAGACAAAGTGTTCGACATAAGAGTTGTAGATAATTGTCTTATCTTTTCATATCCACTTGAATCAATTTGTTTGGAGTTCTTATGTGGGAGATATGGTCTAATTAGTACTGCAAGGTCTGAAATCACTGCAATTCAGCAGTTTTCCATGAATTTCTTATATTTTTCTCCTCTTTTCTTCTTCTTTTGTTCCTACAACACAAAACTAAGCTAATTCTTAATCATATTTTACTTAAATCCAACAAGTAATTTTAAAGGTATTAAAGTCATGCTTAATTATGAATACATCAATTATCTACCCTTACGTTCTAATTTACATAACAATGGTTTAAATGTGGAGACAACTTGTCCGTTTGGATGTTTAGAATTTGAGGACATGAATTGCCTCTTTGTTAATTGTTCATTCTGTATAGCAGTGTGGTTTAGAGTAGATTTTCCATTAGAACGGATTATATCTTGCCCCAAAGAATTCAAGCTTGGATTGCAATTCTCGAGAAGCAACATGACAGACATGAGAAGCAACGTCGTCAAGAGATGCTTACTCTAGCATTGATTGCTTACTCTAGCATTAATTGTTTACTGGTGCATTTATAATCACAAAAATTTCGTGATATTTGAGTATAGTGAGAAAGTGACCGAGTGAGTGTGAGAAGAAAATTAAGTAGGGACTCTGTCTCGGGAGAGAAAAATAGAGTAAGTTGAAACACAATACTTAGAAGGAAATTCTTAGCAAAAGTTACTATTCTCCCTTAGGCAAATTCATTTATATATTTGTTTACAAATACAATACACCATTAAGGTGATGCCACGGGTCATAACAGATTTAACAAGTTTGAAAGCGTGGAAGGTGCTGCTTAGAACTGACTTGCTAACCATACAGTTTTCCACATTATACAGCCATGCATGCATCAGTGCCAATGCATAAGTAGCTTGTACAATATATATATATATATATATATATATATATATATATATATAATTAAGGTAACGTCCTAACATCCCCCCTCAACCGAGAGAATCTGCAACAAACTCCGAGTTTGTCCCTTATGGCTGAAAACTGAGAATGGCTAAGAGATTTGATTAGACAATCTACAATCTGATCTAAGGAAGGCACGTAACAAACTAAGAGTTGATTAGCCAGAACTTTGTCTTGAACAAAATGCACATATATTTCTATGTACTTAGTTTGTGCAGCAGTATAGGATTTGAAGCAAGTGCATTAGTTCTTGTGTTGTCACACCAGGCAATAGGTATACTTGACGTTGGAATTTAACTTCAGATAGGAGAGACTAAAACCTTGAAATTTTTGCTGCCAAATTTGTAAGAGATCTATACTCAGATTTAGTGCTAGATCTAGCTGTGGCTTTTTGTTTCCTAAATGACAAGGAGATCAAAGTATCTCCAAATAAGACATAAAAGCCTCTAATGGACTTACGATCATCAGAACATGATGCCCAATCTACATCCGAGTAACCAATGAGATCAAGAAAGTTGGATGGTTTGATATGCAACCCAAATTTTACTATTCCTTTTAGATATCAAAGTACTATTTTGGCAGCTTGCCAATGAGCTGAGGTGGGATTACTCAAAAATTGGCTCAGCTTGTTTACAATGAAGCTGATATCAGGATGGGTATGTCAAATATTATAGGGCTCCTATAAGACTTCGATATTGACCAGAATCCTTAAGCACTTCACCATTAAATGTTGAGTGTTTTCCTTGTTGCTACAGGAGTAGGAGCAACTGAGGCATCACTCATGTGGAACTTGTCAAGGATATCTAGTACATATTTTTCTTGTTTGAGGAACAACCCAAATTTGTCTCAACAAGCTTCAAACCCCAAGAAATAATGGATAGGTTCAAGATCCTTTAGTGATAAGAGAGCATGTAATTTAGAGACAGGTTCTTATGGCTGTCACATTGTTACCAGTCACCAAGATGTCATCTACATAGATTAGGATAAAAATGACTAACACTTTTTCACGATACACAAAGAGTGAGGAGTCACATCTTGTATTGAAGAAATTCCACTTAAGCAGGGTGTCTCTAAGTCGTTCAAACCAAGCCCTTGTGGCCTGTTTAAGCATGTAGATAGATTTGACTAACTTACAAACATGTTAAGGTTTTTCAGGGTCAATAAAGCCAGCTGGTTGTTTCATATAGAGATTTTCTTATAAGTAACCATTCAAGAAGGCATTGTTGACGTGTAGTTGTTAAATCTTCTAGTTAAACAAAATGGCAAGGGTCAAGATTAACCTAATGGTGGAAGCTTTGACGACGAGACTGAAGGTCTCGTTAAAATCAGTCCCAAGAGTTTGTTGAAACCCTTTGGCGACGAGCCTAACTTTGTACCGAGAAACAAAGCCATCAAGATTGTATTTTGTTTTAAACACCCACTTGCCGTTGACTAAATGCTGCTGCTAGAAGAAGGGAACTAACACCTATGTTCTGGTTTTAACAAGAGCATTGTACTTTGTGATCATTACTTCTTTCCAATTGGAATCCATTAAGGCCTCTTCTATGTTAACTAGTTCTTTGTCTTGATTTTTCTAAATTGCACCAATAAAGGGTGTCTTGGGTTTGAAGATACCACTCTTAGTTCGGGTGATCATTTGATGAGTCCTTAGTTGACCTTGTTCAAAAGATTCAACACTTTCACTATTGCTTCTTGTAGGTACTAGTTACTAGATGGCATTATCTGAATTTTGAATGTCTATTGCTGCACCTTGTGCAATGATTGGAGCATTTTCTTCCTCTTGATAATCAGACACAAAATCAGGGGGTGTGTTTGTTGGAGATACATTGTTATTTACTACTAAATCTCTAGCATCACTGCTTACTTTTCTGGAAATAATGGAAGGAAAGAATGATACAAGAACAACCTCAGTATTAGTACTTTGTGATGAGATCATGGCTAAGGCTGACAAACGAAAATAGAATGTGGACCCACTTTAAGACCCAATTGGATCTATCACAAGAGCTCAGACTAAAATATTGAAAGAATCACTTAATGGTCTAATTTTAGAGGCCCATCAACGAGAAAACTGCATTACGACTAAAAAAGAGCAAAGACTGGTCTATGTCATTAAAATCTACTTAAATAAGGGCCAAGACCAACCAATCTGAATATGGACATAAAGTAAAAGATTAAAGGCTGAAGACTAAATATAGGCCTAAAATAAAGGATTTATTTAATGGCCTAATTTAGGCTACGTTTTTATTTATTTATTTACTTTTAGTGTTTTTTTATTTGACTAGGAAAGTTTTTTATTTTTAATTTTCCTTGCCCTATAGGGTTTTCTATGTAGTTTTCCTTGTTTGTTTAAGTAATTGGCCTATAAATAGGCATGTATGCTCTTGAACAAAGGGAGATTATCATTAATAATATTGAAAGTGTTTTCTCTTTAGTTCTTCAAAGAACTTTGTCTGAACTTATCAAGATTTTCTTGTGGCGTTCAAGCAAGACTTATCGCTCACAATCCTCTTCTCCTTTCTTGGGTGTGGCATCTAAAATATTTTCTTACACCTTTGGTTCTTATCTCTTTATAGATAACGGGTCAATGTCATTTTCTTTAATTTATTTTGTTATAAATCTGAATTAGAACACAATCCTTATAATTTGATCCCATATTTTGAGTCTCACTACTCTTGGTAAAGTTCATATTAGGGGTTCACATCATTTGGTACTAGAGCCTAAGTTCTAAATCAAGTTTGATCTATCTTATTTATTTATTTTCTTGTTATTATTCCTTCTTGATATCTTGTATTTTTTTGGTGTTCTTCATTCTTCTTATCTTATTTTGATTTCTTGTGTTCCTAGTTCACGTGCATATCTTAAAAACACACACACACAAAATTCAAAAAAAAAATTCAGAATAAAAAAAAAAGAGTGTGTAATTCTGGAAAAAAAAAGTAAGTTCGAAAAAAAAAAGTTAGAATTCATTATTGTTAAAATTCAAGTTTTCCACCTAGATTTTGCAATCTGGTCTTTAAAAGAAAAGTGATCCAATAATTCTAATTGCATCAATTATTTTTTCTTTCTTTGATCTTTTATTTCATTTGCTTTTCTTACTTTGGTTATTTTTTCTATCTCAATTGTTTTCTTTCCTCTAGTGATGAGTGATTTTTATACTCATAAATTAAATATTTTCGTCTTATCTTTTTGCCATAATTAAGCATATATCTCGCTTACTTGTCGTTAGTTTTGTGTATTTCTTACAGATAGAGAGAAGAATAGAAAATGGACTCAATTGGAGGAATCATAGCTAAATTGTGGTTCTTTGAGAATTATGTCTATAAATCAAGCAGATAAAACAAATCCATTAAGGATGACTGAGTAAGGAGCATTATCATATTGACTCCTGAGATGCATCCTAATGGATATATGCACAAATTTATTCTTGATTTATGATCACATTTCCAAAAGAACTAAAACATAAAGATTTAAGGCAAAACACTTAATGTTGAGAATATGTTTGATGTTTGTAGTCTAGCCCAACCTTGCTATAGTACTTAAGCCATATCTCAGAAAATACATATCCAATATGTATGAAATTTGGTAGGTGGGTAGTTGACACAATTGGGTACAACTTTTATGTTTAAGTGGTCAAAAAATTCGGACATTAAAAGGTCTAAAAGTGGGCTAGAATAGAATCTATCTGCTACTGCAGTCCAGCCCGACTTTGCTCTAGTATTTTGACCATAAGTCACAAATTACATATCTAATTTGTCCACAATTTTTCTTGATGGAAAGATAATGAAATTTTCTACAACTTTCATGTTGATGAGCAAATTCTGCGGATTTTAAAAGATATTCAAGGTTCAATTTCAGTGCACATGATGGAATCCAAATTGTCAACTTTGTACAACTTCCTACCTAACAATCTTGACAATTACCATACCTACCACACCTAATTGTATCTATAAATAGAGGGTTAAAGGAGTGAGTGGAGGAGCTGGAGAGAGAACTTGGGAAAGCTTTGTTTTGAGATATTGTAATATTCTTCTTTCTATAGATATTTTGTCACTTTCTTTTATAATATCATCATGCTAAGGTGAAAGGATGAAACTCTTGGTAGAGAAATAATGACTTATTTAACTCTTGTGAAAGTATTTAATGTTTATATTTGATATTGTATTTACCTCATCATTCTCTTATTTATGTTTCAATGGCTGGCTGTACCACCTACTTCTTTTTCTTGTTGTTTAATGGATGGCTTTGCCGCCTATTTCTTATTGTTATTGTTCATGGTTGGCTTTGCCACTGATTTTATTTTATTTTATTTTGTTATGTTAATTAGCTTTCTACCTTTCTTTTTTTTTTTTGCATATTTTAATCTTGTAAAATGTGAATTTTAATATATTGTAGACAATACAACAATTGGCACAATATATGTTTAACTCTGTTTACAAGTTACCTTTCTCATTTTTATATTTTTCTTTAAACTTGTAAAATGTGAATTTTGATATATTGTAGACAATATGATAATTGGCACAATGTATGCTTAACTCTATTTACAAGTTTTCTCTTTTATTTTTGCATTCTTCTTTAAACTTGTGAAGTGTGAATCTTGATATATTGTAGACAATCTTTGGCACAATAAATGCTTGAATCAATCTTGATTTATTGTAGACAATATAATGATTGGTACAATTTATGCATGAATCCATTTGCAAGTTATCTTTTGTATCTCTACATCTTTAATCTTGTGAAATATAAATCTTGATATATTGTAGACAATTTCATTGGCACAATGTATACTTGAATCTATTTTACAAGAACATCTTAATTATTAGTAATATAATACAAAGGAGGTAAATATGATTCATGTATAAATAAAAGAGAGTTTAAATGGATATATATTCCAATTAGAATCTCATTCATGTAAAGATTTTAATTGAGTAATAAAAGAGTTAAATTTATCTTTATTTGATATACCAATAGTGGATCTCCTAACCTTAGCATGTATTTTTATTTTGAAAGCATTTTTAATTTAAATTAGTTTCTTGCATATTTAATTTAATATTTTTCTCACAAACAAACAATATGACAACTAGGTTAGAATTATTTATTTTGGATCTAAATTAGATTTTTCTCTCAATTGGCAATCCTCGTGGGATCGATTTCGTACACCACTAAATCTATACTCCAATAGATTCATATACTTGCGAGTTTTAATTAAAACAACAACATCTAGTCATTGATTTCTTTATATTCTAGTTGCTTCTTGATGTGATTTACTTATTCAATTGCTTAAAAACTGAAAGAAGGGACTAAGAGAGGAAAAATGCAAGAGAGTGTGAGCTTATAAGAGGGTAAAAGCCAAAATTTGAGTAAACACGAGTGTGAGTGCCATTAATCTTGAGATAAACATGTGATTTAATGTTGTGAGATTTGTTTTAATCTAACAATATTTTGCAGGAAAATCATGTTACAAAACAAAGACAAAAATACTTCCGAAGGTGTGTCAGGAATGGTGGATCCAAAGTTGATGATGGAAGCTTTAGTAAATAAGATGAGAAGAGTTTTGAGAGTGGAGATAGAGTAGGTTCATGAACGAATAGATAGGGTAGAGAATGCACGTGTGGAGGAGTCACAAAATGCTCCTAAAATATGTAAGAGAAAGAGAGTTCAATCAAGGGAGAGTGTTAAAGATGAAGAGTATTATAGAGATGGTTTTGATGAAGATGACAAGGACTTGAGTGTTAACAATAAGAGATATTGTGGGAGGTTTAGAGAAGTTAGGAATCGGGTTGATAATAATTTAGAAAGTATTAAAAATGAAAATTCCACCCTTCCAAGGTAAAAATGATCCAAAAATTTATTTAGAATAGGAGAAAAAGATGGACTTTGGTGTTTGATTGTCACAACTATTCTGAGTTAGAAAAGGTAAAATTGGCTGCCATTGAATTTACTGACTATGCTATTATTTGGTCGAGTCAATTGACTTTAGGCAAGAGATGAAATGGAGAAAGACCCATTAAGACATAGGAGGAGATGAAAACAATTATGAGGAGGCAATTCATTTCAACCCACTACCATAGGGACTTGTTTAAGAAATTTTAAAGCCTTACTCAAGGGTCTAAAAGTGTTGAATACTACCATAAGTAGATAGAGATAGACATGATTCAAGCCAATGTGGAGGAGGACCGAGAACATATAATGGCAAGATTCTTAGTTGGCTTAAACCGTTATATATTAAATGTGGTAAAGTCACAAAATTATGTGGAGTTGGATGACATGGTGCACATGGACATAAAGGTAGAGCAACAACTAAAAATGAAGGGATCCTTACGAATGGGAGAAAATTCGAGTTCTTTTTCAACATGGAAGTCGAATTGGAGTAGCAGGGATGACAAACCCAAGGTGAACCTTCCAAAGAAAATAAAAATGGAGGCGCACCAAACCAAGGTAAAACTATTTCCCAACCTTCTAGAAATAGACATGTTAAATGCTTTAAGTGTTTGGGAATAGGTCATATTGCTAGTCAGTGTCCAAATAAAATATTAATGATATTGAAAGATGATGGTGACATTGAGACCGAAGGTGAGTCCGATAATGAGTTTATGCCCCCTTTAAAGGATGTAAGTGACGTTGAGTATTTGATTGATAAAGAACTTTTAGTTACAAGGAGATCCCTTAATGTGCAAATCAAACAAAATGAAGAGGTACAACAAGAAAATATTTTTAATACTAGATGTCATCTTAATAATAAAGTATGTAGCATGATTATTGATGGGGGGGAAGCTACACTAATGTAGCTAACACTAGTTTGGTTGCAAAATTGAATTTGGCCAATTTAAAGCATCCAAATCCATATAAGCTACAATGGTTGAATGACTGATGAGAAATTAAGGTGACTAGAGAAGTGTTGGTGTCAATCTCTATTGGAAAGTACTAAGATGAAATTTTGTGTGATATGGTGCCAATGCAAGCGGGACATATTCTTTTGGGAAGACCATGGCAATTTGATAAACATGTAATTCATAATGGTTATGCCAATAAATACTCCTTTGTACATGATAAAAGAAAAATCACTCTTGTACCCTTAACCCCAAAGCAAGTGTTTGAAGATCAAGTGAAATTAAAAAAAGAGAGTGATATAAAAAACGTGAGTGATGTTTCAAAAGAAAGAGAGGATGAATCAAGAGAAAAAGAGAGATATGTTGAAAAAGAAAAAGAAATGTTAGCTAATAAGAAACGAAAAGAGAGAAAACAAATGAATTTTTATGCAAGAGAGAGTGAAGCCAAAAGAGCATTGTGTTTAAATAAGCCTTTAATTATATTCTTTTACAAAGAGACTTGTTTAAGTCTTAATGAACTTAACTATTCTTTGCCTAGTGTTGTAGTTTCTCTTTTGCAGGACTATGAGGATTTATTCCTCGAAGAAATACCCAATGGCTTACCACCAATTAGGGGAATTGATCATCAAATAGATTTTATACCCAGAGCATCAATTTTAAATAGGCCAGCTTATAAAAGCAATCCTGAGGAGACAAAAGAACTTCAAAGGAAGGTTGGAGAGCTCATGGAGAAAGGGTATGTGCGAGAAAGCATGAGTTCTTATGCAATTTTAGTGTTACTTGTGCCTAAAAAGGATGGGACATGGAGGATGTGTATTGATGTCGTGCTATTAATAATATCACTGTAAAGTATAGACATCCCATTCCTAGATTAGATGATATGCTTGATGAATTGCATGAGTCTTGTGTTTTTACCAAAATTGATCTTAAAAGTGGATATCATCAAATTAGGATGAGAGAAGGTGATGAATGGAAAACTACTTTTAAAACAAAATATGGTTTATATGAGTAGTTAGTTATGCCATTTGGATTAACTAATGCACCAAGTACTTTCATGAGATTAATGAATCATGTTTTGCGTGCTTTTATTGGAAAAAATTTTGTTGTATACTTTGATGATATTCTGATTTATAGCAAAACCTTGAATGAACATGTTGAGAATTTAAAACTTGTTTTAGATGTTTTAAGAAAAGAAAAGATGTTTGCTAACTTCAAGAAGTGTACCTTTTGAACTGATAAACTTATATTCCTTGGATTTTTATTGGTGCTAAAGGAATTAAGGTGGATGAAAAAAAGGTAAAGGCAATTCAAGATTGGTCAAGTCCTACAAGTGTGGGTAATGTTAGAAGTTTCCATGGGTTGGCTAGTTTTATAGAAGGTTTGTAAAAGATTTTAGTAGCCTAGCTGCACCTTTGACTGAAGTTATAAAAAAGAATATGGGTTTTAAGTGGGGTGATAAACAAGAAAAGGCATTTAATTTGATTAAAGAAAAATTGACTAATGTACCCTTACTTGCTTTACCTAACTTCACAAAAACTCTTGAAATTGAGTGTGATACCTCAAAAATAGGTATTGGAGCTATTCTAATGCAAGAAGGGCGTCCCATTGCCTACTTTAGCAAGAAACTAAGAAGAGCAATCCTAAACTATCTGACATATGATAAAGAGATGTATGCATTGGTTAGAGCATTAAAAACTTGGCAATACTATATTTGGCCAAAAGAGTTTATGATTCACACTAATCATGAATCTTTGAAGCATTTGAAGGGTCAACATGGGTGGAGTTTATTAAAACATTTTCTTATGTAATTAAATACAAGAAAGGTAAGGAAAACATTGTGGCTGATGCATTGTATTGAAGGAATGTTTCACTTTCTACTTTAGATGTAAAATTGCTTGGGTTTGAATATATAAAAAAACTTATATGTTGATGATTCTGATTTTAGTAATGTATTCAATACATGTGAGAAAGTGGTGTTTGGTAAGTTCTTTAGGCATAATGAATTTTTATTTAGAGAAAATAAATTGTGTATTTTGTATGAACATTTCTTTAGGCCTCATATGAAATATGATGTAGAACGGATATGTGAAAAGTGTATCATTTGTAGACAAGCTAAGTCTACAACTAAACCTCATGGATTCTATACTCCTTTGCATATACCTAGTGAACCTTGGATGGACATATCAATAGATTTTGTGTTAGGTTTACTTAGGTAAAAAAGGGGTAAGGATTCTATATATGTAGTTGTTGATAGGTTTTCTAATTTGGCACATTTCATACTATGTCATAAACTGATGATGCATCATATATTGCTGATTTATTTCTCAAAGAAATTGTGAGATTGCATGGCATGCCTAGGAGTATTGTGTTTGACAGAGATGCAAAATTTTTAAGATATTTTTAAAGACTTTGTGGGGTAAGTTATGGATGAAACTTTTATTTTCTACTACTTGTCAACCACAAACTGACGGTCAAGCTAAAGTAGTTAATAGGACTTGATCTACTTTGTTACATGCCATAATACAAAAGAATCTAAAATCATAGGAGTAATGTTTGCCACATGTTGAGTTTGCATATAACAGGAGCATACATTCTGCAACTAAGTTTTCACCTTTTGAAATTGTGTATGGGTTTAATCCATTAACTCCCTTGGATTTAACTCATTTACCTATGGCTGAGCGTGGTAACTTAGATGGAAAGAAGAAAGCTAACTTTGTTTGGCAAATTCATGAAAATTCTCGACAAAACATTAAGAGAAAATTGAGCAATATGTCAAACAAGCTAATAAGGGGGCAAGAAAGTTGTATTTGAACTCGGTGATTGGGTTTGGTTGCATATAAGGAAGGAAAGGTTTCCAAATCAAAGGCATTCTAAATTACTTCCAAGAAGGGATGGTCTGCCTCAAGTGATTTAAAGGATCAATGATAATGCCTACAAACTAGATCTTCCAAGTGAGTATAATGTTAGTGCAACTTTTAATGTTTCTGATTTGTTTCCTTTTGATGTAGGTGATGATTTGAGGACAAATCAATTTCAAGAGGAGGGGAATGATGAGATCATGGCTAAGGTTGACAAACAAAAATGGAATGTGTAACAACCTCTCTTTTTTTCCTTTATTATTATACAATATTGAATTCACATACATGTCATTAATCAAAACAAACGTATAACATATCAAATACAGATATTTACATCTTGTTTATTTTGGTTGACCAATTCCGGAGATACAGGTGCGGGTGGTTGCACCTTCACCGGGATCTGAGCCAACTCGACCACAAACAACTTATTTGATTCTGAAATCTGCCCAACATAAAGTAACTCGATCCAATGTGCACTAAAAGCCAGAGCCTTAGCAACAAAAGCTGCATAATTAATTTTCTGAACATGATATGGAAATATAGTGAGAATTAAATCCCAGTAAGTTCAACAATAAATTATCATCAGTAAAGCTCATCACGTCATGTTCAGCTGTATAAACTACAGAAAATATCTTTGGTCACATGAATGCATTATATCTATGCACATAAGAATCATACTGTAATGATATGTATAACAGGATTAACTATTTTTAAAATATCATATGATGGCCATCAACTTATTCTCATTTCAAGCTACCCCGGTCAGGGTGAGTATCCTCTACTCTCCGGTACGGGCTTTTCTCGCTCCGTCCGACATGGCCCACTTTCTCTTTCTTTTCTCATTATCATGATCATAACCGTTGGTAGGGCGTCCCCTACTGGTGCACCACACGGATTGCCATGTGACCGTGCTCATTTCTTTTCTTTTCACAATGATAGCCAAAAATATGCTTTCAAAAACAAGTATGTTCATCAAAATATAACTATTACCATAAATTATTGGTAATCATGCCATGAACAAAACCATTTCAAATATCACTTTATAAAATATTTCCATGTCAAAATTTCACACTTAAGATGGTAAGAAGTTCATACAATGGCAATGGCTATGGCTATACTAGTCATTTATTAAGATTCATCTTCTTTTTTAAATACTAACTTTATTTCTTTATTTTCTTGATGCAGGTTTTCATCCTATCTAACCTTCTCTTACTAATCAGAGCATAACTCCCTCAATTTAACTCTGATGTAGGTGATCTTGGTGTCCATTTCAAGATAAAACAATTATCTAAAACTATTATGTTGAACATTGTAGCGAAAAATTAAGAAACGAAGGTAATATTACTCCCTCAAAGTACAGGATAGTTCCTCTCGGATAGGTTTAGACCTTTACTGACTAATTAGACCATATCTCCCAAATTAGAACTCCAAATTGCGTTATTCCAATTGGTAAAAATCCATGAGCCATATATCTATAATTGTTATGTTGGCGTGCTATTTTAATTCCCTACAGAATATTCCCAGAAATTCAAAAACTAAAGCATTAATAACATACTCTTCCCTGAATAAACATTTTCTGACCTCTGCTTACTAATCGGATCATATCTACCTCATATGAACTCCAAATTGCATAATTCCAGTGGGTATATTTCCATGAGACATAGATATATAACTTTCATGTTAACCATTTATTTTAATTCCATACAGATAATTCCCAGAAATTAAAATACAACAGCTGTCCTAACATAATCTTCCCTGATGAACCATTTTCTGACCTTGGCTTACTAATCGGACCATATCTACCACATGTGAACTCCAAATTGAATGATTCCAGTGGCTAAAAATCAATGACACACATATCTTTAATTCTTATGTTAACCATTTATTTTAATTCCCTACCAATAATTCCCAGCAATTAAATTACCGAAGCTATCCTAACATATTCTTCCCTGATGATTCATTTTCTGACCTTTGACTACTAATCAGACCATAGCTACCTCATATGGACTCCAAATGGAATGATTCCAGTGGCTAAAAATCCGTGCACATATATCTTTAATTCTTATGTTAACCATTTATTTTAATTCCTTATAGAGTTTTCCCAGAAATTAAAATACCGAAGCTTAAAATTCTGTCAACCATAGCCATACCCATGCAGAACTATCTACACCAACCTAAGTATTCAAACATACATCACATGCAAGATTAATATGTAACATGATATAGCAACATCCATGACCAATCATCAAAGTTCTAAGATCAAAATCTCATATAAATATTATGAGTTTCAAAGGTTTTCTTCAAAAAGAAATATTGTTAAACTTACCTGGAGCACTTAGTCTCCTAGACTTCTCCTTCCTCTTTCTTCCTTTCTTCCTCTCCTTTCCTCACACTACCTTGCTTCTATTTTTGCTCTCCCTCACTTGGACGAAATTATAATGTTTTAAGGGTGGGTTTTCTTATATAGACCACCAAATAATTCACCTTTCATGATCATGGGTCTACCTTATCACAATTAGGATACACTTTGTTGAATTTTTGGAAAACAAACAACTTATGTTCTTGTCTTCCTCTTCCTTAGTCAAGATATGCATAGAAAAAGGAGATTTGTATTTTGAAAATTATGATGATATGTTCTTAAGATATGGGGCAAGATCCCTTTGATTTAGGGATTCATTTCCTTTTTCTTTTGTCTTAATCAAGTATGATAGATTTGCCTTTTTAAGTGGCAAATTTCTAGCCCTTGAATTTTCCTTACTTAACTAAAATTATTTGTGTAGGATAATGATGTTTTGTCATAATGCTATGTATTATTACCCACTTGCTAAAGTTATGAATGTAGGATATAGATGTTTTTGTCCTAAAGCCTTGTATTATTATGCCACTTGCCAAAATGATGAATTTAGAATCACACCACTTGTCAAATTTTTGTCTTAATGCCATGTCACTTAATCTTGATTACACTAATATTTCATCACTTTAATTTTATTTTTATTTTTATTTTTCCTCTTGGGTTTGGGCTCATTCTTGCCCATTTTCCTTACTTTGGTTAAAATTCTTCCTTTCATAACGGGCTTGGTCACATTTTCATGATTTTTGGGCTATCGGTCCAATTTCTATATCCTAGTCCAAGTCTATGTTTTATTTCTTCCTTGGCCTATCCTATTGACTTGCTAAAAATTCATGTGAAGTAGAAAAACTCTATATGAAGTGTCTATAGGTTAAAGCCCAATTACGGGTGCAGATACTAAACTCAGTAACTTTTGCTCTTAAATTAAGAAAGATTACCCTAATCCGATCTTCTTGAAATTTTAAGACCTTTACTTACTTCACAAAAATTTATCTTTCTTTACCTAAGAATTTCACATTTCTTTAACATGTTTATTTCTAATATTTCCTCTTAGGTTTTCTTTCTTTACCTATTCCATTAATATTAGAACATTTCTATGCATATATGTAAGGTGAAGAATTTCTAAGGAAAATATCTAAAAATTACGGGATGTTACAGAATGCAGACCCACTTCAATTCCCAATTGGACCTATCACAAGAGATCGAGCTAAAATATTCAAAGAAGCACTTAATAGTCTAATTCTAGAGGACCATCAAAGAGAAAACTGCATTACCACTAAAGAAGAACCAAGACTGGTCCATTTCATTAAAATATACTTAAATATGGACCAAGACCAATCAATCTGAATAAGAACATAAAGTAAAATAAGATTAAAGGGTGAAGACTAAAGATAGGCCTAAAATAAAAGATTTATTTAATGGCCCAATTTAGGTTACGTTTTTTCTGATTTATTTACTTTTAGTATTTTGTTTATTTGACTAGGAAAGTTTCCTATTTTTAATTTTCCTTGCCCTATAAGAGTTTCTTATGTAGTTTTCCTTGTTTGTTTAGGTAATTGGCCTATAAATAGGCATGTATGCTCTTGAACAAATGGAGATTATCATTAATAATATTGATAGTGTTTTCTCTTTAGTTCTTCAAAGAAATTTTTCTGAACTTATCAAGATTTTCTTGTGGCGTTCATGCAAAACTTATCACTCAAAATCTTCTTCTCCTTTCTTGGGTGTGGCATCTTATACCTTTGGTTCTTATCTCTTTATAGATAATGGGTCAAGGTCATTTTCTTTAATTTATTTTGTTATAAATCTGAATTAGAACATAATCTTTCCAATTGGATCCCCTATTGATTCTGGGTCTCACTACTCTTGGTAAAGTTCATATCAGGGGTTACATCACTTTGTCTAGTATTTAAGAAACCATGAAGAAAGGGAAACTCATGCTCATTAAAGATCACATAGCGAGATATAATGACTTTCCCAGTGGAGGTGAGGCACTTGTAACCTTTATGCGAGCCACTATAGCCAATGAACACACACTTCTGTGTATGAAAATGAAGTTTGTTTGCATTATATGGACAACGACAGGGGTAGTATGCACCCCCGAAGATTCTAAGGGATTTGTAATTTGGCTTGGTTTTATAGTGTATTGAATAAGGTGAAGAGCTTTGGATAAACTGTGTGAGCATTATGTTGATCAAATATATTGTTGTTTGAAAAGCCTCAAGCCAATAATACAAAGGCATATGCGATTGAGCAAGGAGAGTTAACCCACTTTCCACTATGTGTTTGTGCTTTTGCTCTGCTCTTCCATTCTGTTCCGAAGTGTGTGGACAAGGATGTCTAAATTTAATCCCACAATCTAGCAAGAAATTAGCAAAACTTCTATACTCTCCACCCCAATCACTCTGGACTGTTTTGATTTTACTGTCAAACAAGTTTTCTACTAGCTTCTTATACTAAACAAAAACAACAAAGGGTTCACCCTTAGTTTTTAAAGGATACAACCATGTATATCTACTATAATCATCAAGGAATTGCACATAATATATATGTCCTCCAGTGGATTCTATAGGAGCAAGCCCCCAAAGATCTGTGTGAATTAGCTCTAGCGGTTTAGTAGCCTGTGACTCAAAGAGATTAAAGGGTAGAGAGTGAGATTTTCCCATTTGACATACTTCGTAAAACATGATAGTTTCATTCTCATTAGTTTTAACATTACATTCTTCTAGAATTTGACATAATATTCTTTCATACGGATGTCCTAATTTTTGGTGCCACAACTATTTTACTATAAGGAAAACTCAACAATTATTCTTCTAGAGGTTGAGCAATTGTGGATCTACTGCTAAATGTTCAACTTCGTACAACCCATCCTTGAGAGTTCCTTTAGGCAATGTCCTCCCTATCTGTTTTTCCTTCATATAGCAACCAGTAGAATCAAATTCAATCAATATATTGTTATCTCTAATCAATTTGGATACACTCATCAAGTTCTTAGTCACCTTGGGCACATAAAGGATTTCTTTCATTTTTAATGAATCATCTGAATTATAGCAATCAAGTAAGGAATTTCCAAATTGAATAATTTGAGTAGTGTCACCATTACCTACTATTAACTTGCTCTTACCGTGGTTGTTAGTAGGAATTTCAATTTTATGGGGATCATTGGTCACATGATTCGTAACACCACTGTCCATAAACCAAGCAGGATCATTAACATTATTGAAGGAGACGAAGTACGTAGTTGCATTGTTCTTTTGGTTTTGTTGAAACCCTTGAGAGTTTCCTTGAGAAGATCCTTGGGTGTTCCCCATATAGTTTATGTCATACCGATAATAGCAGTACGCAGCAGCATGGCCGATTCTATAACATACTTAGCAAGTAGGTTTGCTTCCACGACCTCGAGGATTTCTATTACTTCCACGTTCAAAATTCTTCCAGTTACCACGATCCCCTTGGTAGTTCTCTGTCATAACAACATTCTAGATGGATTATTAAGAGATAAACCAGAAAGAGAATTTAATTGTTTGAGTCTGTTTTCATAAGTCATCAACGCAGCTTGTAAATCGATCCAGCTTAAGTCATCCTTATCAGCTGAAGATCCCAACATCATCGCCATGCTCTAATACCAAGTGGGAAAGTAACCGAGTGAGTGTGAGAAGAAAATTGAGTGAGGACTCTGTCTTGGGAGAGAAAAATAGAGTAAGTTGAAACACAATACTTAGAAGGAAATTCTCAGGAGAAGTTATTATTCTCCCTGAGGCAAATTTGTTTATATATTTGTTTACAAATACAATCCACCATTAAGGTGATGCCAAGGGTCATAACAAATTTAACAAGTTTGAAGGGGTGGAAGGTGCTGCTTAGAACTGACTTGCGAACCATACAGTTTTCCACGTTATACAGCCATGCATGCATCAGTGCCATCGTATAAATAGTTCGTATAATATATATATATATACATGCAATATATACATATATATAATTAAGGTGACGTCCTAACAGTGAGCCTTCTCCAGAGTCTATGTTAGCTAGCATCAACCACTTTAGGCAAGCTGTTAAGCGGGCCCAATTCCATTCCATTACAAGGATGACCTCCAACACTAACAGGAAAGGGATGTTGTCTTTTGAATCTTTAAGGAACTGTCAAGCAATTATTAGATGCTTTTGCTCAAAGCAGTCAGGAAAAGGGGGGGCAAACTTTTATCCTTCATCATGAACAATTTGATTAATGCTTTCCAATTAATAGCTTCTATTATAGGTCATGAAGAAGGAAAAGATAGAACATGGCCGGAAGGCATTCGTGGCACTCTTGAGATTCTATAACAAAGTCATCCGTATGGGTGAATTGCGCCTGTCATCCACAAAAATTGCGCAAATTTACAATTAAGGGCGTTGGTGTGTCCGTAGAATTATAGACTATTGTAGAAGATACAAGTGTGGTTAAGAAGCGTTTGTTGATGTTCAATATAGTTTGTATGTTGGAAGATGAATGTAATATGATAAACAACCTTTATTAAGCCGGGTATATGTCACCTGGCTAGTATGCAAGCTCTTAAACTATTTTATGTTACATTAATTATAAAAAAATTAACAAGGATTGCAACCTCTTTTTTTCTTTCCATTAACAATGATTGTCACTTACAAACACTTTCAATTCAAAACCATTGGTTTATTCTACCTTGAATTTTGAGAAGGGCTATTTTTGTAATAATAAATTATCATTAGGTAAAAAGAAAATCTAAAATATTTAATTTATTTTACCTTTTGAGTAAGTTGCCTTTGGAAAAGAAATAATGGTTCAATTTAATCTTGAGAAACTGGAGGGTTAATATTGAGTCAATGTTTAAATATACTTTTAGTCTTTATGTTATGATAAATATTTCAAGTTAATCTCTTTATTTTAAAATGAAGCAACGTGCCATTAGCATGACTTGTTTTTCTATCAAATGGACTATTTACATAATATCCCAACAACTGAAATCATGAATTTTTTTTAATGAAATGTTGCTCCACTGTGCCATTTCCTCCAACTAAAAGCACTTTATTTTAATTACTTAAATGTTATTCAAATAGTTCACATGAAAAATAATACACCTTAGTAACTATTAATGATTTAGCATTCACGTCAACATTTTTTATTAAAATAATAATAACTTTGAATACAGAATTTAATTGCAACTTTTTAAAAAAATTAAGAAGGTAACATCATTTTGTTTTGAATAGAATGAACTAAATTAAAACATTTATAATACTATAAAGACCAAAAGTGTATTTAAATTTATTTCCCGAAGGACAATGTTAAAAAACATTTTGTTGCTTTAATATTGATGGTGATATACAATAAAATTCAATTTTTTTTTAAATAAAAGTTCATTGAAAAAATATGGAATCCAAAGCACTAAATGTGAACTAAGTGAAACTATTTAGTATATTATTATTATTATTATTATTTGGAAAAGACTAAAACATCACTCTACGAAGGTTTACTATTCCATTACGATTTTTATTTTCAAATCAAATTTGGTATTAAATAATTGTAAATATTAAATGCTTATAAGCTAGTTTTCTTTGCTTCGGAATATACCCTTGGTGTTTGGTACTTCAAATTGAGTAGCATGAAATATCTTCGCTCATCCAGATTCATAAGAAATTGAGGAGCTTGCCATTTTTCAAAATTCATTTTATTAAATTCTCTTCGAAACTAGAATAGATGTCCGGAAGAAATTTCAGGCGTCTAATTGAAGCCCAAGATATCTATCCCCAGCTTGAAATTTCGCCCCAAACAAAACAAACACAAGCCTAGCCAACCTTTTTTCTCGCATCAATCAAAATACAGTTTGTTTGTCAAAAAAAAAAAAAAAACGGAGCAAACCTAATAGAGGGGAGAGGGTGGAAGTTATGTACAATCCTAAGATTCCTCCACCTCCAAAAGATGAAACAAATATACTGAAGGGGGAAAGACATTTAGGGATCTGAATTTACAAAACAGTGTTTATATGTAGAGCTTTAAGTAATGAAGTAGCCATCTGTTTGACCAACACTGGGCCTCCTGAGCTTTTTCCATCTCTCCGTTCCTCTATTAAGTTCTGAAGTTTCTGAGGCAAATCATTCTCCACAATCAACTTCTTCGGCTGCGGGTGATGTTCATAAACAGCCTGCCAAAACAATTTTAACAGATCCTTTCAGTGTTGCTCCCGGGTTGTTATATACCAAAGTTAGTCAAACAAGTATGTTAGTTGGGCTGAGATGGCTGGTATAAAAAGAGTTAGTGAGTGGTTTGGGAGATTTGTACATGTCAGCAGGCTGTTAGATGTTAATTGGTCAGAGTATAAATAGATCTATTGCAATATAATATGCAGGCTTGTTGATAATTAGACAGTTTCCGGATTTTTTCTCCATATTTCTCTCTCTCTTCTTTACTATAACAGGAGTCAGGCACATTGTCCGAACACAAACTTACATTCACATTAAAATATATTTTTTAATCCTGAGAAAAGCAAATAATAAAATAATCACGTTCAAGAAAAATAAAAATATCATGGATAAATGATTCCAAAAAAAAAAACAACTTAGAGCAACGAATAGATTCCAGATAAGACATTGAAATGGGCACCACCTGGGCATCTTAGAAATATATATGAGAAAGAAATCAAGATCTGACAGAATAAGATAAACACCACATATGCCCTTAGAAACACGAACGAAGTAAAATTAAAGACATTTGTAGTTTCAGAAAATGATGATGCATAAGCAAGAAGTCTTCACCACAAAACTACTTCCAAGACATAATGAGGGTTGACAGAGAAAAGAGCCATTAAGGAATCATTTTTCTGCTGAAAAAATTCCAAAAATAATAAGTGAACTTACTTTACAAAAATATGGGCACAATTTTGAACAAGATTGTGAGATCACAGAAGGAAATAATATATTCCACATGTTGAGAAGGATCATTCATTCTGTCTATGAATCATTTGTCAAAATCAAACAATACAGATAATTATTTTTAACCATTCATAAATGAAACAAAATCCTATAAAACATTTTCAATTTTGAATAATACTTGATGAGGAAATATATTTCAGAAAAATAAAAAGATTAATATCACCTATGATTGAACTCTAGTCATTAGGGTTTATTAACTCAAGACTATGGATATATAATGTTTAGGGAAACTATGGACTAAGTTTCTCGAGGATATACAGTATCATTGCATTACAATCTTAATTTATGGACCAAAACAGATTGTAATTAATAACTTAATGCACGTGAAGCTACAGTATAACATCCTATTTTAAGTTATTCATAATTCCAAAAGTAAAACCCTGCGGCCAAGTTCATTCATGATTCATCTTATTTTCGCACTTTTTTGCTTAATGACTAAAAATCCTCTACTATTTTATTTAAGGCAGTGCAAAGCCAGGTTGACCTATACAGTAGGAGGTTGTAAACACCAGAAACTTTAGTATGCATATACATAAAAAAAAATAATATATACATTCCGGTGAAACAAATATATACCTTTATCAACTTGAGTAAATTAAGCCGTGCTATGGCATCCTGGTGATCAAGCCTTGCAATGAGCAACGGTGTTAATCCATTAACAGCTAATGTAGTATTAATCCGTGCAGATTTTCTGCAACGAAGTAATATGATCACACTAATTAAATGAAAATATAATAGCAAATAAACAAAGGAGGGGGGTAAAAAAGGGAGATGAAGGCACAAAATTATTTTCTGACAGATATATACCCTCCTCTAATATTTCATAGCAAAGTTCTCAACGTATTGCTGTTATAAGAATTGAGAAAATCAAGAGCAGACTTTAGGGAGAAAAGAAAGGGGCACCAAAAAATATATGTTAATGATTGACTCAATTAGACAGACTCACTCCCTTTATACTAATATTATAAACACAATGAAACGTATACCCTTTACTTTGGTGCACCAAGTAACTATTTCCTTGACCTGCAAGACTTTCCTAAATCTTAAACCTCTTAATATGGTAACTCTTTTCTTAACTAACTAAATATCTCTTAACACCCCCTCAAACTGAAGTTTACAAAGCTTCCAGCTTGTTACAAGTAACACCCAATTTAAAAAAAGAACAATAATTAACTCATAAAATAAATTAACCATTGACTTACAGACTTAAGCAACTAGCATTTTTTCTGATAATGTCCTCAACAAACAAATAGCTTCCAAAATTATTTGATTTGCTTTCCATGAGCAACTTCCTCGACATTCTTCTAGCTGATCTCCTTGGAAGTCTTCGATGTAACATCCCATAATTTTTATTTTTAAATAATAATATTTTTTTATAAAAAAATATATTTTTATTTGTTTAAAAATGATTATGTTTTACTAAAAGGAAGTATATTTTTAATTGAAATAATTTATGTTTTGGTTAAAACAATTACATTGGCCTCTAATAAATTTTGTTGTATTTTTAGAAATATTCTTTCTTTTAATATGAATAAAGATATTTATTTCAAGATTTGTTTTATTGCGATTTTTATCAAGAAAAATTATGATTTAAGAGTTTAACTAAAGGTTTATGAAAATGGAAATTTTTAAAAAAATTTGGGATATTTTAGGATAAAAAACAAAATTTATATGAAATAAAATAAGAATAATACTAAATATTTAATTATTAAATAATAATAATTAATATAATAAAAAAATAAAACAATGAAAGGGGGAAGGAGAATCGGGAAAAGGGACGGAGGCCAAATTCGAAAAAAAAATGGAGAAAATGCATAGTGAGTGAATAGTAACCTTTAATTTTTTTTCTCTAGATTTAGAGTGTCTATTGGCTTCCAATCTCAAAACTGAAGGTGTTATTGGATTCAGGACGAAGAGTACTACGGTTTTGACCGATCAATTTTTCAAATCAACCGTTGAATCGCCGTAGATCTAAAGTAGAAAATTTCGGTAAAAGGTAAGTTTTGAAACTCTTATTTAGAGACTTCAAATTAGAAATCTGACTCCGTAGATGGATTCAGAAGTTAGATAAACATTAGAATATGAATTCATTTCGGTCATTTGGTAACTTTTTATGTGGCGGTGAATAGTGATTTCTGACGTGAATAGTGGCAGTAAATAGTGTTTTCCAGCGATGAATAGTACCAAGCTCCCGGAGTCATTTTCTAAGTCTTTGGACCCTCCGAACATGTTTTTGAAGTCTAATTGGTCAAATTCAGCTTGGAAAAGTATACTTTATGGCTATCCAATCTGGAGCCCTACCTAGGTGAGTAGATATTTTTTTCTATGACTTATCCCATGTTCTTCTTGAATTATAAATGTATTATTGTTTTTTGTTTATAAATTATTTATATTATTATAAGTTTATTAAATGTGTTAAATATCTTTTATATTTACGAACTGGCACATAGTTCAAGAAGAGTATGGTTTTAGAAATGTATTTTGGAACTCATTGAATATGTGGTTCTAAATGTATTTATCATTATTTGATAAAGTGAATATTATGTGCACGATGCATTGATTTGTAAAGCGATATACTTGTGAAAATTATGCATGTTATATTATAAATGAGATTGAATGGCAAGCGTAAAGCTCATGGCGAGTTGCTTGATATTTTACATGTATATATATGTATTGATGTATATCGGCTGGTTGTATGGCTTGTGACGGTACCGAATAGGGGACGCCCTATTAGCCTGAGTGAGCTGGGGGAGGGCCGCTCCAACCGGGTGACAGTGGTAATGTGATGAGGCAATTGGGTGATGTACTCACATTCCCTGATCACTTATTGTGACTAGAGTCGAGGTCACTATGCGTATAGCATATTTTCATCCGGGTGACAGTGGTAATGTAAGGAGGCAGTTGGGTGATGTACTCACATTCCCTGATCACTTATTGTGACTAGGGGGTCACATATGCGTATAGCAAATGAGTTATATTTTCAATGCATTGATCAGATTTCCGAGTGAGGCAGGTGCATTAAATATTTTCATTGCATTGACCAGATTACCGAGTGAGGCAGGTGCATTAAAAGTGATGATTTTATCCCAAATCATAATATTTTACTATAGCTTATACAGCTGAGCATAACAACATTGGTTTAATGATCATACCATGGTGCATATGGTTTTGGATATCTAAATATCCTTTGATTTGAGAATATTTAAAATACGGGTCCCATATGAATGTACTTCTGAACTATATTTTCTATCTAACAAATTTTAAAATATAAGTACATCCATATGTTGACCTAAGAGGTCATAGGAGGAATTATTTGCTCACTGAGTTGTCAAACTCACTACACGATATTTTCACATTTTTCAGATAAGAATATCAGAGTCTAATTCGGCAGATAGGTGATATATTCTATGGGTGAGTCTACGTTGCTTCCAAGACTCATGGTCTTTGAATTATACTGTGTTTGTATTCTAGAGTGCTCTGAACGCTATAGGCAGGATCTTTATTTCTGTTGTACTTTAATATTTATAGACTTGATCTATATTTTGTGTATACATGAGAGATCCTATATGTATTCGTTTCCTTGATAAAGAATTGAATTATGTATCTTTCTGGGAAATATTTGATTGCGAAAATAATTGTAGGAAGGAAAAAAATGTTTATTTTACGTAACGTAAATTGGGAGCGTTACATTCAACCTACTTCCCGCAAGTAATCCTCTTGAGATTTTCCCAACTAGTATCCACTACTTGGTTTGCTCTCCCAGGCACCCAACAACAACTTTCTTACTATTGCTAAAGTCTTCAACATGCAACTTTCAAAATCTCCATTCTTTACAACTTCCCAAGTCACACTAAGCTTGATAGCAAAAACAATTAGGCAACAATAAAACCCACTGCTACAATCGCCATAGTCAAACTCAACATCAAGAAATTAATCATAAAAAACAATTCTTTCAATATTTAAATCCTATAAAAGAAAGGCAAAACTCTATGAAACGGTGGGTGATACTGAAGCTCTGATACACCATATTAAGAAAATGAAGAGAGCAAAAGCTAGGGAGAAAAAAAAGAGACACCAAACAAAATTTATTATTAATCACTCAATTACGGTAAAGACTAACTCCTCAGACTCCATTTATACTAATGCTATAACCACACACATGTTAAGAAATATAGGGTCTTTATTTATTTATTACTTATTAAGGGTAGCATAGTCTTTTCTTAATTTAGTTAGCCTATATATTGTTTCTTTGTATTTAGATTATTATTCTATTGTATTCTTTCAACATCAATAAAACCCTAGTTTTCTTCTTTTTTGTATTTCTCTAAATTCTTTAACATTGTATCAGAGCATGGTTTCATGGCACAAGGCTTAATCCTAAACACAGCTTTCGCGGAGTTCATACAATTTCGTTTGACTCAATTTCGTACCGTACAGTTTTTCTTTGACATTCTGGTTTTCTACGCATTTTGATTATGGCTACCGAAAGAGACGATTTGCTTCAATCTGTGAGTGTGAGGTTGGACGGAAAGAATTATTCGTATTGGAGTTATGTGATGAGAAATTTTCTCAAGGGTAAGAAGATGTGGGGATATGTTAGTGGAACTTTTGTGAAACCTGGGGCTATTGATGAGAATTATGCTATTTTAATCGAGGCGTGGGAAGCAAACAACGCAAAAATTATTACTTGGATTAATAATTCTATTGAGCACTCTATTGGTACACAGTTGGCAAAATATGAGACAGCAAAGCAGGTTTGGAATCACCTACAAAGGTTAGTCACCCAATCGAATTTTGCAAAACAATATCAATTGGAGAATGATATACGAGCCCTTCAGCAGAAGAATATGAGTATTCAAGAGTTTTATTCTGCTATGACTGATCTTTGGGATCAATTGGCCCTTACAGAATCGACAGAATTAAAGGCATGTGGTGCCTATATTGCTTGTAGAGAGGAACAATAGTTGGTACAATTTTTAATTGCACTTCGTAGTGATTTTGAAGGACGTAGAGGTTCAATTCTACATCGTTCTCCACTTCCTTTCGTTGATTCAGTTGTCAGTGAGTTATTGGTTGAAGAAATACGTCTTAAGTCTTATTCTGAAAAGGGAATTCTTTCTGCTTCGAATCCTTCTGTGTTAGTAGTACATTCTAAGAATCAGAATAAGCCTTACACAAGGGCTGCCTTCGACGAGTGTAGTTTCTGTAAGCAGAAAGGTCATTAGAAGGCTCAGTGTCCTAAGTTGAGAAATCAGAATCAATCTCAACAGCAATCTCAATCTTGGAAGCCTAGCAACCAGTTACAGAAGTTTAAAAACAAATCCTCATTGTCCAATACTGCAGCAGTAGTTTCATCAGATCAGTTCACCGATCCTAGTACTCTGGCTGAGCAATTTCAGAAGTTTCTCTCCTTACAACCACAGGCCATGTCTGTTTCTTCTTCCATAGGTCAGTCGCCTTATAATTCTTCAGGTATGTCACATACTGTATGGGTCTTGGACTCTGGCGCTTCACATCATATGTCTCTATATTCTTCATCTTTTACTTCTGTGTCTCCTTCATCTTCGATTCCTGTTATGACTGCTGATGGCACTCCTATGCCTTTAGCAGGTGTTGGTTCTGTTGTCACACCTCACTTGTCTTTACCTAATGTTTATCATATTCTGAAACTAACATTAAATCTTGCTTCTGTTGGTCAATTATGTGATTCTGGTAATTTAGTCACATTTTCTTCCTCTTCTTGTTATGTGCAGGATCTGCAATCTCAGAAGCTGATTGGGACAGGCCGTAGAAAGGGAGGACTATATGTTTTGGATGAGTTAAAAGTGCCAGTTGCTACAGCTGCTACTACTAGTGTTCATTTATCTTCTTTTCGTTTGAGTTCTTCTTCTTCTGTTTTTTATTTATGGCATTCTCATCTAGGTCATGTTTCGTCTTCTCGTTTGATATTTTTAGCATCCACAGGGGCATTAGGAAATTTACAAACCTGTAATATTTCTGATTGTAGTGGATGTAAACTGGCAAAATTTTCAGCCTTACCGTTTAATAAAAGTATTTCTGTTTCTTCCTCTCCATTTGATTTAATTCATTCTGATGTCTAGGGACCTTCTCCTGTTGCCACAAAAGGAGGGTCTCGATATTATGTTTCTTTTATTGATGATTATACTCGTTATTATTGGGTTTATTTAATGAAACATCGTTCTGAATTTTTTGAGATATATACAGCCTTTCGAGCTCTTGTCAAAACTCAACATTCTACTATTATTAAATGTTTTAGGTGTGATTTGGGTGGAGAATATACCTCTAATAAATTTTGTGAGCTACTTGCCTTAGATGGAACTATTCACCAAACTTCGTGTACAGATACTCCTAAACAAAATGGTATTGCTGAAAGAAAACATAGACACATTGTTGAAACTGCTCGTTCTCTCTAGTTGTCTTCTTCTGTTCCTAGTGAGTTTTGGGGTGAAGCTGTTCTTACCGCTGTAGGTTTGATTAATACAATTTCATCTTCTCATACTTCAGGTATTTCTCCTTTCGAAATGTTGTATGGGTATGCCCCTGATTATTCTTTCCTTAGAGTTTTTGGTTGTACTTGTTTCGTACTTCATCCTCATGTAGAACACAACAAGTTGTCCTCTCGATTTGCTATTTGTGTCTTTCTTGGTTATGGTGAAGGTCAAAAGGGATATCGTTGTTTTGATCCAATCGCTCATAAGCTTTATGTGTCTCGTCATGTTATGTTTCTTGAGTATATACCTTTCTTTTCTATTCCATCCACTACTCATAGCTTGACTAGATCTGATCTTATTCGTATAGATCCTTTTTCTGAGGATTCTGATAGTTTGTCATCTCCAGTTTCTAGTACTGATAATTCTGCAGGTACTGACACTTTACTCTCCAACCCTCCTGAAGCTTCATCTGAGATTGTGGATCCACCTCTACGTCAATCCACACGCATTCGTAAGTCCACAAAGTTACCAGATTTTGTTTATTCTTGATATTCTTCATCTTTTACTTCCTTTTTAGCTTTTATTCATGGTCTCTCTAAGCCCTCTTCTTATAAAGAGGCAATTCTTGATCCTCTTTGGCAGCAAGCCATGGATGAGGAACTTTCTGCTTTGCATAAGACAGGTACTTGGGATTTGGTTCCTCTACCTCCTAGTAAGAGTGTTGTTGGTTGTCGTTGGGTGTATAAGATCAAGACAACATCTAATGGATCTATTGAGCGATACAAAGCTAGATTGGTTGCAAAAGGGTACTCTCAACAGTATGGTATGGATTATGAGGAGACATTTGCTCCTGTTGCAAAAATGACTTCTATTCGTACTCTTATTGCAGTGGCTTATGTTCGTCAGTGGCCTATTTCTCAACTTGATGTTAAAAATGCCTTCTTAAATGGAGATCTTCAAGAAGAAGTTTATATGGCACCACTTCCTGGTGTTTCGCATGAATCTGGGTATGTTTGCAAGCTCAAGAAAGCATTATATGGTCTTAAACAAGCACCTCGTGCTTGGTTTGAGAAATTTTCTGTTGTGATCTCTTCCCTCGGATTTGCTTCTAGTAGTCATGATTCTGCTCTTTTTGTTAAGTGCACTACTGCAGGACGTATTATTCTGTCTTTATATGTTGATGACATGATCATTACTGGTGATGATATTGCTGGTATTTCAATTTTGAAGATAGAGTTAGCTAGACAGTTTGAAATGAAGGATTTGAGTTCTCTGCAATATTTCTTGGGTATTGAGGTAGCCTACTCACCTAGAGGTTATCTTCTTTCTCAGTAGAAATATGTTGAAGATATTCTTGATCGGGCTAGACTTACTGATAATAAGACTGCAGATACTGTAACACCTAAATTCTAGCGTCATTTTCTTATATCTAGACCGTAGAATGTTCCTTATTATTTATAAATTTTTGGCAATGTCTAACTAGCCCATAATTTTACCTATTCATTTATATCATTTGTAATCCTTCTTGCATAAGCATAAATGTGCTTCAGGCTATCCTAAGCATTTTTCAAAATTCAATTCCATCTAGGCAATTACCTAAGCATGCTATGCATTACTTACAACATAAAGGATCTCATGCCATAAAGGAAAGGAGTACAGTCCATAATTCACATTACATCACATTATTAGCTGTCAAATAGGAACTGGGCACATAACTAAGCTGTCCCACATAAATATTACACAACCAAAGCAATTACAATCATGAACATATGAGTCAACCCTGAGACCCCTGTTGCTCACTCCTGGCTAGAGTACCTGGAATGTGATTATGTGGACATAAAAAGTGAGATGACAATCTCAATAGCTAGCAAAGTTTTCAGAAAAATAGTGCACATTCCATTCCTTAAAACATCTCAAATTATTTCACTGAAACATAAGCACTGACCATACATCATACATACGGCATCTTGGTCACACTAGGGACCCATAACATCATGGTCTACTTACCCAATGCAGTCAATACGGCCATTCTTGCAAAGGGCTATGCATCTCCTATTATTGGCCAATCATGAGGAAATGGGGCTTACTTGGCACCCTTTTGTGCACCCCCTTAATTCTCGAGAATGCATACATAACATATCTTTAGACCATCATTCATCATAGCATAAAAGTCAGGCAATCAGTGAAAATTCATAAATTCAAGTTCATAAGAATAAAGAGTGTTTTAAGGAAAAGCTAGTTACCTCAATTCCAGCACAATCAATTCCTTCCCAAGACTGCCAAAGTTACTACCAGCAACTCAAATTAAAACATACAAGAATTCTTGGTTAATGCATGCATATTAGGTCCTAAAGCCATAAATACCTAGTTTGAGAGCTTCTGCTCCTCCAAATAAAACTATGATTTTGCTTAGATTTGGGGTTATTATTAAATATGACAAAATTCCTCTAAAAATTCTAAAATTTTGTATGAAGGAACCTTTACATGTCTATTTTATTTTCACATTCTCTCAGCCCTTAAATATTCCATTCAACCCCAAAAACTACCTCCATACCCAGGACAGTACAATTTAGTTTCAGTTTCATTTCTATTCGGTTTAACAACCATTTGGATTAGTAAAACTACTTCAAAATTCATGATATTTTATACGAAGCATTATAGACATGTTATATAATCAACATAAAAATTTCAAATAAAAACGAATTCTTTTGACCTCTCAAATATCTCACGTTTTAAGACTGTCCCCGGTTATGGCCTGTTCTGCCTCATTTTCAGACTACCAAGTTTATACATTTTATTATGTACTTTAAACAGCCCATAATTTTCTAAAATTTGGTAGAATGATTAATTAGTATCCCTTTAACATGTCATAAATTTTTTATACAAAATTACAACATATAATGCCTTAAAAATATTGTCTTTCCATCAGCAGTCTGAGCTGTCTAGGAAATTGTCCTCAACATTATTTTAATTGTACAAGACCTAGTTTTAGGTTCTCAAAAATCATGAAGCTTTCCAGAAATGATTATGAATATTTGAAGAATCTTCTCACCAAAAATTTGAGAATTTAAATGTCATTTACTAAATTTACTAAGCCAATATTTTCGGTGCAAAAAGGTTTCTATTTTCTCAACCTAACTCTTCTATGGTCTATGACCTTTACTCACTAATCAGACCCTAACTCACTCATATGGATTAAAAATTTTGTGATTCCAGTGGCTATGTGACCGTAAGAAATATATCTACAACTTTCATTTGAATTATGACTTCATATTCCTTATGTATTAGTCCCAAAAAGTCAAAAACCGAAGCTATTCTTCACCAGCCTGGATTCCAGACCCGATTCTGACCTATTTTACTCCATGGACTATAACTCTCTCATTTTATGTCCGATTGATGTGATTCAAAATTCTATGGAAATCTAAGACATAGAGCTACAACTTCTATGTTGAACATATTTTCATATTCTCGACAGAAAGTCCTACATTCAGGCCCAAAAATTGACCTAATAAACTCAAAACTGGATTTTTGCAAGAAGCTAGACTTACCTTATGTAGACCTACTCCTATGGCTCTCAATTTGCAGCTTCCTTCTCTCTCAACCTTCTTCTCCTTGCTGGCTACTCTCTCCCCCTTCCTTCCTCTTCCTCTTCAGTTTTTGTTTTGGACCTTTTCTCTCTCTTTTCTCCTGCTGGCGTGAAAGCAATAGGGAGGCTGGTTGCTGGGCGCTGGAATCCTTTGGATTCAGCAAGGGAGGGAACGGTTTTCTGCTACTCTCCAAGTGAGTGTGTGCATGGGTAGCTCTAGTGTATTGTGGTCAGTGAGAGAATGGGTGTATGACACATCAAAAGAAGAATTTTCTGGCTGTATGAATGTGAGTGTGAGCTGTAGCTTTCTTGGGCAGAGGGGGAGCGTGAGTTTGCATGTGGAGGCATGGGTTTCTGCTGCAGTGGGTGGGTGTGTTTTCTGCTGGGTTTATGGAGCACATGTGGGTGTGGAGATGTTGTCATGTGGGATGCTTTCTACTGGTTGATGTGGCGCTGAACATGCTGGATGTGGGGCATGTTCCAGCTGGATTTTTTTTCTGGTTGCATGTGGGATCAAGGGTGGCATGAAATGCTGTCTTGTAGGCCATGTTTCTGCTGGTCTCTTAGAGCAGATGGGGGGTTATTTTTCTACTATGTAGGGCAGGTTTCTGCTGGCTGGGTGGAGCAAGAGTGGGTGTGTTTTTGCTGCTTGGTTTAGGAGCAAGTGTGGGGCATTTTTTCTCTTCATGTGATGCATGATCTTCTGCTGGTTTTGGTGTACGTTTCAGCTTGTATTCCTAGTTGCATTCATGCTTTTTAACCTACCATGTCTATTGTGTTTCATTTCAAAATTATGTGCATGCATGGGTGGCTATATCTATTATGCTATGCATGGCACAAATGAGATAAATGCATATATATATATATATATATATATATATATATATATATACCTACGTAAATCTCCTCCTTTTACATGTGCAAATATATATATAATAATGTGTATGGTGGAGGTGAGAGGAAATATGTATATATATATTTATATATCATCACATAATGCTTCTTCCTTCCTTATTATTTTTCCTAATCCTAAATTAGTAGCATCTTAAGGAATATATTTGTATCATGTTCCTCTAATTTATGCTCCAAAAATATTTTATTTATATTACTTCTAACCATGAAATGATTCTACATTTTATAAATATTTTTACTATCATCAACTATACATTTTAATACTTGTTCATGTATATCTTAATTGATCACTAATCCTAGACTAGTAATATCTAAAAAAATGTATTTGTGTCCTCTCTCCATCCATTATGATCCTAAGAATTTTTATTTATGTGATTCAACATTAACTATGTTACCTATCTTATGTTTGCCTTATAATCATATAACTAAGTATCTTAATCACTTGTCATATGTATTTTCTATTCATCCTTAAATTTATCTAACTTTATTAAAAGCTTAGGATGTTACAGATACTCCCATTGAGGTTAACGTCAAGTATTCTTCTTCTGATGGTTTACCTTTGTCTGACCCTACTTTATATCGTACTATTGTTGGGAGCTTGGTATATCTCACTATTACTCATCCATACATTGCATATGTTGTTCATGTTGTTATTCAGTTTGTTGCCTCTCCTACTACAGTTCATTGGTCAGCTGTTCTTCGTATTTTACGGTATCTTCGAGGTACAGTATTTCAGAGTCTTTTACTTTCATCCACCTCTTCCTTGGAGCTGCGTGCATACTCTGATGCTGATCATGGCAGTGATCCCACAGATCGCAAGTTTGTTACTGATTTCTGTATATTTTTGGGTGATTCTCTTATTTCTTTGAAGAGCAAGAAACAATCTATTGTTTCTCAATCTTCAACTGAAGCAGAATATCGTGCTATGGCATCTACTACTAAAGAAATTGTTTGGTTACGATGGTTACTTGCCGATGTGGGAGTTTCTCTTTCTCACCCTACTCCTATGTATTGTGACAACCAGAGTTCTATTCAGATTGCTCACAACTCAGTTTTCCATGAACGAACTAAGCACATTGAGATCGATTATCACCTTACACGTCATCATCTCAAGCATGGCACCATTATTTTTCCCTTTGTTTCTTCTTCTTTTCATATAGTAGATTTCTTTACCAAGTCACATTCTATTTCCCGTTTTCATTTTTTAGTTGGCAAACTCTCGATGCTTGTAGCTGTCGTATCGTGAGTTTGAGGGGAGATATTAAGAAATATAGGGTCTTTATTTATTTATTACTTATTAAGGATAGTATATTCTTTTCATAATTTAGTTAGCCTATATATTGTTTCTTTGTATTTAGATTATTATTCTATTGTATTCTTTCAGCATCAATGAAACCCTAGTTTTCTCCTTTTTTGTATTTCTCTAAATTCTTTAACAACACAAAGACACTTATACTATTCCCTTTATTTTGGGTGCACCACAGGTAACTATTTCCTTGACCTACAAGACTTTCCTAATTCTCCTTAATATCTCTTAGTATGGTAACTCTTTTCTTAACTAACAAGACCCTCTTAAAATCTTAAAATCTAGTAACAATTACATATGATTGTTTGCCTTTTACTCTTCCTATGAGAATATCTTATCCTCATTTGTAATCTCTTCCTTTCTTTGTAATAAAATTATTTTATCAAGAGGGAAAAAGAATTGAAGAGGAAGAACCAAATATTATTGACTATTTTGGACACCTTGGTTAACCCCATCCTAGCTCCTCGTCACTTTACCATGTCCATAGCAATATATATTTGTATAAAAAGTATTTATTACTCCTTGAAAATTCAGTGTGTACTACCTAAAACTCCTATTGGCGTTTCCAAGATCAACTTCACCTTCTTGTTGCAATCATCTTCCTTTTCAAAGAGGCACTACAACCAAGTTACTAAAGAGTCGAGAATCCTAGCCTTAACAACAAAAATTAGACCTTTCATAATAAATCCATCTATGCTTAAGCATACTCTTCTATAATCTTTGTGGAAAAAGATAAGAAAAAATTCTTCTCAATTTCTTCTCAGGAAATACAAGAACAACAACAACAATTAAACATTTTCCCAACAATAACAACTAAACTTTTTTCCACTAGGTAGGGTCAGCTACATAGATCAAACGCCACCACAGTGGTCTATTATAAATGAGATCAACAAATAGATTGTTAATTATTAATTGTTAAATCTTTCTTAATAGTTTTACCAATTGTTTTCTTTGCCTGCCTCTACCTTTAATTATCGGACTGCTCTCCGTCTGATCTACTCTTCTCAGTAGACTTTTTACAAGTCTTCTCCACATATGGCCAAACTATTTTAAA
Organism: Gleditsia sinensis; assembly: GCA_037074535.1. Lineage (NCBI taxonomy): Eukaryota > Viridiplantae > Streptophyta > Magnoliopsida > Fabales > Fabaceae > Gleditsia > Gleditsia sinensis. The sequence continues at coordinate 47,534,936 of CM073470.1, forward strand.
CGAGATTTCACCATCTTTTCAGTAGGGCTCTCCATCCTCTTTGGATTCATCAACTAAGACTATATTATCTACAAAAATTATACATCGAGGCCTCAAATCTTGTATATGTTCAATAATTGCATTCAAAATCAAGTTAAAAAAGATATGGACTCATAGATGACCTTTGATGTAGCTCGATAGTTGTAAAAAAATCTTTTGTGTCTCTATTTTGTGTTCTCACGCAAGTCGTGATCCTATCATGCATATCTTTGATTGTTCGAATATACGTAATACGTATTCTTTTCTTCTCTAAAGCCTTCCATAAAACATCTCTCAGCACTCTATGATATGCCTTTTCCAAATCAATAAAAACCATGTGTAAATATTTTTTCTTCCTTTGATATCTTTCCATCAATCTCCGCAATAAGTAAATTGCTTCTATGGTTGACCTTCCTGGCATGAAATCAAATTGATTCTCTGTGACTTGTGTCTTGTCTTAATCTCTACTCAATTACCTTCTCACATAATTTCATAGTATGGCTCATGAGTTTAATCTCCCTATAGTTTGTACAATTCTGTATGCCCCTCTTATTTTTATAGATAGGGATTAAAGTGTCAACGGATAACTTTGCTGTCCATATTTATTTCCTTGATTTACTCTTCTAAATAATTAGCTTAATTATTGACAGATTGTATAGGAATCATATTAGCATATATTTAGCCTTGTTTCCATATATAGAATTCTTTTGTACATATTATATAATGGAGAGAAATCACCAGGCTGGGTATTCAGCCGTTCATACAGCATTCTTGGCTTATTGACATAAAGCACTTCTCCTCCATTCATCCGGCATTTTCTTAGATCTCATTATCACATTAAACAACCTACTGAGCCAACTTATTCCTTTCCTACCTAGACCTTTCCACATTTCAATAGGTATATTATTAGGTCATACTGCTTTGCTATTTTTCATTCTCTTCAAAGTTTTCTCTACTTCAAACTCCTAAATTCTACGATAAAAGGTAAAATTGCGGTTCTCCTCTACAATATTTAATAGATCATAGTAACATACCAACTCATGTCCTTCATTAAAAAGCTCTTGAAAGTAATTCTTCTATCTTAATTTCTTCTCAAGAAATACAAGAGAAAATTTATAGGAAATATTAACAACAAGGCTGGCAATCTATTTCCTAAAATATAGCAAACAATCCCTAAAAGAAGAGGAAGAAATAAAAATAGAAAGATATTAGGGAAATAATCTTCCCCTAATTCTGAAATTACAAGCAGGAAAACAAAAAATTAAACAAAGATATGAAAGCTACTCTAGCCATGAATCAAGGAGGAATCACGGATAACCAGAATCTGCGACACCCCTCTCAAGCTGGGCTTCCAAGGTTAAACATGCCCAGCTTGTTAACCAGATTTTCAAAAGTTCTCCTTGCTAGAGCTTTTGTTAAAATGTCAACAATCTGTTCTCATGTTGAGATGTAAGTGATGCGAAAAGTTCCTTCTTCAATTTTTTTTGATGAAATATCTATCTACTTCAACATGCTTTGTTTTATCATGGTGAACTGGACTGTATGAGATACTTATAGCATTCTTGTCAAAGATCCACCTATCTCGGGATTCCTTGTTACTGAGATTAATGGGTTCATTATTAGGATAAGTTTTAAATAAAGCACAAGAAAACTGGCATTCAATGGTGACTTTAGTCGTCACTAAAGGTGAAAAAGTCGTCACTGAATACATTCAGTGACGACTTTTAGTCGTCACCAGGTGGTTGCAGATAAATGCGTCACTGAAGCTTTCAGTGACGACTTAGCAAAGTCGTCACTGAATGTATACATTCAGTGGCGACTAAGTCGCCACTGAATGCAGGGTTTTCAGTGACGACCCTTCAAAGTCGTCACTGAAAATTATGATTCAGTGATGACTTAGTCGCCACTGAATGTTACATTCAGTGGCGACTTAGCAATGTCGCCACTGAAACCTGGGTAAAATTTTGTAGAAATTTCGTAACCTTTCAGTGGCGATTGAGGAAAGTCATCACTGAAACTTTGCATGAAAAAAAAACTCAAAATCCATTTATGATGGATTCAGTGACGACTTCAGTCATAACTGAATCTCCCATCGTTGGATTCAGTGACGACTTTTGGTCGCCACTGAATCCTATAGTAATTTTTTTAAAAGAATGTTTATTTACCATTTAAATAAAATCTTTATTTATGATTAAAAAACATAATCAAAAAATTTAATAAAGTATATATATATATATATATATATATATATATATATATATATATATATATAACCAGAATTTCATACATAATACATGATTGTTGAGTGAAATATACAATGTCAATTAAGAAAACATTACATAATAAAATGTTAACAAAGTAAAAAAAATAAACTTGGTGGCTCCCAAAAATAAAAGAGCATAAGTTCAGACCAAATAATCAGAAGACACCCTATTTTTTTCTTGTTCTGAAAAAACATTCACCTATGCACAAAATCATCCACCAAAAGCAAAAATTAAGCGGCCACATAATCCTTGAGAGAAAATTCACTCAGTGCTACAACCATGCAACATATATATATTTGAATTATTCTAGTGCTAGACCAAATTTTAACTATCTGAAACCTAACCATATGTTTTAGAGGAAATAAAACCATTACAAAAATACAATAAAATCAGAAAAATAAAAAGTAGAAATCATATATATGTGACTTTAAAATACAATCAAATTACCGCCACTTCTCATTATAAAACAATTATCAATTCTCTTCATAAGTCATAACATATGACAATTCACAGAAATCTACAACAATCAGGAATAATAAGAGGGAAGAAGGAAGGAGCTAATCAAGTGTGGGAGCAATGACCAATTCTCATTGTGCCTTCAAATGGACAATCAAATTACCGTTACTTCTCATTATAAAACAATGACCAATTCTCTTCATAAGTTAGAACAGATGACAATCCATAAAAACTTACAGCAATCAAAACAATGTCATATCTTGTTAACACCACGTTAAAAGGTGACAAGACCAAATCAGTACAAGGCAAGCCATGGAACATATTTGAATTCTTCCAGGTGAATTAATTAGGATGCCAAGTTCTCTTTCGCACTTGTCTATTTTGTATCTATTCTCAATGACTCTAGACTTATAGTTCACACACTGCAGCAAACTTTAGTAATCTCTTTTTTTTAACAACTACAACTAACTAGTAATTAATGAACAGATAATTGATAAAATAATCTTGGGTTCATATTTATGTTGGTGAGGAATAACACACTGGACACATACAAAAAATAGTTTTAAGGATGGTATAATTTCACTCAATAGCTTGCCTTATCGGAATTTGCACACACAAACAAGTTTGAAACAACATTTGTTGCAAGTTTGAGTCACTTTAAGGGAACAGATGCTCTGAATGCATGTATCTCATATATTCACTTAGGCTTTCATTTTGGATTTCTAAGCTGTCCAAATATACTCAATTAAAATCATGCATCTCTAGAGAAAACACCAAAAAAAAGATCAAATTGTTTTAAGGATGGTAAGTCAGAGATGCCAAAGACACAGTCAGACAAATATTTATATACATATTAGTACCTGTTGGAGGGAAGTGATTAAAGAGGTTATTTGTGACTGTAGTTTTTCTTCAAATTGTGCTTGCATCCTTTCTTCTCGTAATCTCATCTCCTCACGTAATTCTTTAGCACCCTTTTCACGTATTTTCCTTTCTTGCTCTTCAAGGTGTTGGGGAGTGATTTGGTTAGCAACTCTCTTAGTGGAAGGTCTAGCCCTGTATCCTTTACTGCGAAAATACCCCATCCTTTGACTGAGAACCTGAGTCAACATTTCGTCATTGGTCATACCAAGAGTGTCTTCCTGAGATTGCTTGGTTACAATCTCTTTCAATTAGGCCTACGCTTAAAACAAAGTGAAGTTAGAATAAGAACAAGAAATATAAATTACATCACATGAACTGTCTGGGACTTTGCATCTGACCATATAACTTCCCCTTCTTTCGACTTACAAGTATGTTGTATCTCCCATATCTGGTCAATTGGAGCCTTCTCTCCAGTTTCAGGATTTCTCTACAATAAAACATAATTTTCATATAATGATATATAAAACATGCATATAAATTTATATATAAGAATAAGTTATTCTAAAGTCTGACCGTTAATTCCTCAACTTCTGCAAATGATCGAGAACCGCACATATGTTTTGTTAACTTTTTAGCCCTGTTCTGTGCATTTGTTGAACTTTTTCCATGCATGTAACTTCATAAGTTTGACAAACAATTTCGTTGCACATTTCATAATAAATCACTATTTAAATATGGTATTACATAATACCTTAAAACCATCTGAGCCAAAACAACTAACCAAGTGCCTCCATTCATCATCGTCGACCATGGGAGGTAGATGTGCTAGTCTCTCCTTCATCGGTGTTGTACTGGAAGTAGAATTTGTGCAAGCAACTCCTCCAATTTTTGTACAATCTTTGTGCGGTGGCATTGATGAACGCATCAAATCGCCATTCTATACTTGTACCCACCTCAAATTTTTCCTACAACAATAAACTCAAATTTGTTAAATTCAAGAACTGGATATAAGTTTAACAAATAATTATGCTAATTATTACCTTCACTTGCAACAAGATCTGTTCCCCACACTGTTCCCAAATTATGGTCCATTCCCGCTCTTTCAAAGGACAAGTGGATCGTGCTATGTGTCTGATGTAATTGACAAGTTCTCTTGATATCATTAGGGATCACAATTTAGATTTTCTGTCCATTTTTTGTCTTCGAGTCTACACTAATACATTTGTATGATCCCCTTACATTTCGGCTTGTGCTGCAAGAAGCTGTGAACCACAATGAACTAGGGTATTAGGCACAAAATAAGAAATATTAACTAATTTTGTAAACTATTTTATTTACATACCCGAACTGCTAATTGGACGCCGAGAGGTTGGTGGGGTGAGTTGTGCCTCAGTCTCTCCCAGACGGAACTGTATACACGGCAGTGGGGTTCCTTCATCAGGCACAATGAACTAGGGTATTAGGTACAAAATAAGAAATCTTAACTGATTTTGTAAACTATTTTATTTACATACCTGAACTACTAATTGGACGCCGAGAAGTTGGTGGGGTGAGTTGTTCCTCAGTCTCTCCCAAACGGTACTGTATACACGGCAGTGGGGTTCCTTCATTAGGCACAATGAACTAAGGTATTAGGCACAAAATAAGAAATCTTAACTAATTTTGTAAACTATTTTATTTACATACCTGAACTACTAATTGGACGCTGAGAGGTTGGTGGGGTGAGTTGTACCCCGGTCTCTCCCAGACGGGGTTGTATACACGGCAGTGGGGTTCCTTCATTAGAACCACCATGTCTGACACCTCTGTACCCACATCCACCTCTTCCTCTTCTTGCCATCTTTGGAAATCAACCAACTGGAAATAGACAAATCATAATAGTGATCAACACTTTAGACAAAAAATAAAAAAATCCAATATAAAACAAAATATGGGATGACAAATTATATACCTATTACATTCTATAGCATTTCACATCAAGTATATTTACCAATAATATGTATATTATAGATACAATGTTTTACACTAAATTAAACTGGTATTTTTAACAAGAATATTGTACATTATATATACCCATTACATTATGAGTATTTCATATAGAGTCTTCAGATAAAAAGTCTTCTTCATCACTTTCTTCGTCTGTGGTCTCTCCTTCTTCATTGTCATTGATGAAGTCAACCTCCCTAACAGTTCCTCCCTCAATCTGGTGATTAACACTTTGAGGTTGAATATCATCCCTCAATAATACCACTACAATGTCATTTTGATTGTCATTGTGAATGAACTCATTATGTTCAACCTCATCCTGTTGGTAAGCGTCTTCTGCAGACAATGATTCTCCTACATCATCTTCAGAAGGCATGTTGAAAAGGTCACGAGGGTTTGATTTCACAACAACAAGCTAATCTTGCTCAACAATATCATTCAAATAGAAAACTTGTTCTGCTTGAGATGCCATAACAAATGGCTCGTTTGTATTCAATGAAAAACGAGAATTCACGCATGTATATCCATATCTGTCAACTTTATATCCTCTTCCTAAATCAGCAACACCCACCAATGACATTTAAAGAGATGTACTTTCCTATCCCCCACATAAGAAAGCTCATAAATATCCTCAAGAATTCCATAATATTCCTTCTCAGGATCAGAATCATCCCCCCTCACAAGAACTCCACTATTTTGGGTTTTTCTTTGAGATTCACGATCTCTTGTATGAAACCTAAACCCATTGACCAAAATTGTGGTATAGCTATATACTACTCTTTGAGGACCAATGGCTAAGCTAAGTAGCTCATCATCTCCTTGCCAATGTGAACCAGGCTTCATAACCTATTAAAAAGTATAATTGAAAGGTTATGACGTAACATATAATATAATGCATTAGTTAACCTACTTAAAGAATACTTACTAGACGATTAAACCATTGAGGAAACTCTTTAATGTGCCTTGAATCAACATTTGATGCCTGTGTTTGGAGCTCCCTTTTGTGCTCCTTACAAATTGTGTCATTCCATGTATTAGAGTTTGGTTTACCAATAATTTAATTGTGAGTAAGCTATAGTGTACATACTCTATGAACGACCAAACTTTTAAACTATTTTGTAACATGTATAGAGAAGCTTGATCAAATTCTTTGTTAGAGAAAAAAATCGATTTTCTGGCACCTCTTAACTGTCCACTTTGACCAAATATCGACCTCTAAGAAGGTGTCATATTTTCATCATCATTTCTTGGAGCTCTATTGAATTTTGTTGGAATATTTCTCAAATATCTTGAGCAAAATATCAGGCTTTCATCAGCTAAATAGCCTTCGGCAATTGAGCCTTCTGGACGAGCTTTATTGCGAACATATGACTTCAGTTGCATAGATACCTATAAATACAAATGACAAACTAATTGGGTTTTTAATACTAAATGCAACACAATGAAATTGTATAGGTTTGATAATGTTACCTCTCAATTAAATACATCCATCGATATTGGACAGGCCCTGCAATCTTTGCCTCTCTTGCTAAGTGGATTGGTAGGTGGACCATGACATCAAAGAATGCCAGAGGAAACAGTTTCCAATTTACATAAGGTAAGGGCAATTTGTTTTTCAATTGAATCTAGGTCTTCCATGGTTAAGCATTTTGAGCACAAAATCTTAAAAAATTGAACCAACTCCACTATAAGATCACTGACCTCCTTAGGCAACAACCCACGAATTACAATTGGAAATAGTTCCTGCAATAGAATGTGATGGTCGTGACACTTTAGTCCATATATCTTTCTTTCTGCCACATTGACATACCTTGAAATATTGGAAGAGAATGCATCGGGAGCCTTTAACTCAGCCAAAAGGTTGCAAACCTTCAACTTCTCTTGAGGTGATAGCACGTAACATACTACTGGTAACAAAATATTATTCCCATCCTCAATAGGGTGCAAACCTGACCTAATTCCCATATCCACCAAATCATAGTGGCTCTTCACTGTGTCCTTCGTCTTTCCAACCATATCCATCACTGTGGACACAATGTTGGCTAACACGTTTCTCTCAATATGCATAACATCAAGATTATGTCGTAGTAGAAGTGTTTTCCAATAAGGTAATTGGAAGAAGATGCTCTTTTTCTTCCAATTATATACAAGACCTAATTGGTCACGCATTCGTTTCTGACCCTTTCCAAACGTCACATTGGGTAAGAATTCTAGTTGTTCAAGTGCTTCATCACCAGTCAAATATGTAGGTTCAGTATCATTTTCTATTTTACCATCAAATGCCCTCTTATTTCAACGCCAAATATGATTAGTTGGTAAGAAGCGACGATGACCCATGTAACATAGTTTGCTTTTTAAAGATACAGAGTGGGTATCTTTGTGGCAACAAGAACATGCCAATTTTCCTTTTGTGGACCAACCTGAAAGATTGCCATATGCAGGAAAATCATTTATTGTCCACATGATCGCAGCTCGCATATTAAAATTTGACTGTGAATGAGCATCATATGTCTCTACCCCTTCCTCCCATAATTCTTTAAGTTCCTCAATCATTGGTTCCAAATATATATCTATATCATCTCCTGGAGACTTTGGGCCAGGGATAAGAAGTGTCATCATGAAGCACGGTTGTTTCATACATTTCTAAGGGGGCAAGTTATATGGTATAAGAACAACTGGCCAGATACTATGGTTGACACTCATGTTTCCATATGGATGGAACCCATCACTTGCTAATCCCATCCTAACATTTCTAGGATCCCCTACAAAATTAAGATGTTGCTCATCGAAAGATTTCCAGGCAATAGAGTCAGATGGGTGCCTTAACACACCATCATCAACACGTTCTTCTTTGTGCCACCTCATATCTCTGGCAGTGTGCCTTGCCATATATAATCTTTGCAACCTTGGCTTAATTGGAAAATATCACAACACTTTGTGAGCTTCTTTCTTACTTTTTTGCCCATTTGAATTCCATCTAGACAACTTGCACTTAGGGCATGATTGTGCAGTAGCATGTTCTTTCCTGTATAAAATGCAGTCATTCTTACATGCATATATTTTTGTGTAGTCTAACCCCAAGTCTTGAACAATCTTCTTGGCTTCGTAGTAGGAATTAGGTACTTGGGCACCCTCTAGCAGCACTTCTTTAAATAATTCTACCAACATGTCCACAGAATTGTCGCTCCAATGATTAAGACACTTTAAATTAAGTAGTCTAACGATGAACGACAACTTTGACACCTTATCACAATTTGGATATAAACTTGTTTTGGCATCTTTCAGTTAGTTGTAAAACTTTCTTGCATGAAAATTTAGCTCTTCATTGTTTTCTACATGAGGGTTCATCTCTTCTGTGTTCACAACTCCATATGCATCTTGTATCATTCCAATTATGTCATCCTCTTCATTCCCTTCATCAAGGGGATATGACGTTGTCCCTACAACTTCTCCATGACGATCCCAAACCTTATAAGATTGCCAGAAACCATTCTTCAACATATCAAACCGTACTTCATGCCTAACCTTGAACACCACATTTCTACATTTTTTGCATAGGCATCTAATTCTGCTGCCCACCCTTGGTTGACTGTATGTCCACTCAAGAAAATCGTCCACCCCTTTTATGTACCTTCGATCAGCTCTGTTCCCAACTTTCAACCAACTCTTGTCCATTATCTGTCATACAATTTTGGATGGAGTCAAAGTGAGCAATTAGAAATAAAGAGACACGAAGAAGTAGTTAAGATCATGTTCATATAAAATAATATTTAGGAAGAAAACTTTTTATGTAAAAAAGCACACAAGAACTTTTAGAAAGAGAACTTATTACGAAGGTCCCCAAGCACTTACTACAAACGATAGAGTCCAATGGTGGCTTTAGGGATCTAGATATGTACTCAATATATCAATAATATTGCATACATAGATGATCCAACAAGTAAATGAATTGAAACTGTTGGTCTAGAACTCTAGATAAGGTTCCAATAGCATAGTACAACTATCATACTAGAATGAAGGCCTATGGCCCTAAACTTATTAAGAATGACGAATTTCATGTTATGCTCTTCAATGGGAAACCATAACCTAGCCATCATCAAAGTATTATTATGGCTTAAGTTCCCTTGATAAAATTAGACAGATGCCTTGTGATTTTGATAATATCATCTTATATATTGTGATTCACTACAAAATGTGATGTTGCTTCGTCGTGAGTGTTGTTCTATAAGTAGGGTAATGTTTATCAGAAGATTCTCTCTAACCCAAATTGAAATATATAATTTCCACATGAGAGCCAAGTCTTTCATTTGCAAGTTCACCAAATTGGAAAATGATTCACTACAAAATGTGATGTTTTACTATGTATGATGTTGGATTTAAAAACTGGGTTTATAGGAAATTACGTTTGTCTAAAAAGACACAAAGATTGCATGAGTAAAACAGTACTTTTCATCCTTTGTCCAAAGTTGCTGCACTAAAAACTTAGGAACTATACTTAAATTCCGCTCACGCATCCCCTTTTCAAGCTAATGATGCCCCTCACCAGAAGCCTTGTGAGCTCTCTCTCTCTATCTCTGTGCCTCTTTTCTTAATTAAATTTTGTCTCTCTTTTTTTCCCTCCTCGCCCCTCTAATTCTAGAAGCTGCCATTTTAAACGATTAAGTTGCTAGGTAAGTGGCGTACGAAATTGGAGCCAATCAGATCACCATATATATCTAATCAAACTTTTCATCCAAAAATGAAGTTAAGGGCCAATATCTCTTTTGCAAAACCAGAAACAACCAAACCAGCATTAGAGTTGTTCATAAATTGGGAATGTTAATAGCATATCAAATTAGGAAATAATTGATTTGGTAATGCCAACTTTTGGCAAGCTCACGTATTATTGATCTTCTTAAAGTTATGCAGTTATTCATGAACCTTATCTAGAAGTTTAAGTTTTTTAATTAAAGTAGTTTTTGATATGAAATATCAGAGTATCTATATCTATGACTAGATGATCAGAAGTTTGATACTTAGTATATGTACTTTATCCATGAAAGAGTGTAATAGAAATTACAATAGTGCTAGAAGGATTTAGAGAAGTTAGAGCTGCATGTTTTGGTTTTACGTTCTACAGCCAATTAATTGGGGATTGGGTATAATTCCCGCAACAACCCATTATATTGACATTATTAAAATATTCTTAATTTAAAAGTATAGGAATCCCATGAGTCATTGTACCATGTGAAAAATGAGAATGAAAAAGGAAATATTTCTCAGCAAATAATTCTAATGATAAGACTAAAAACCATAACCAAACTTTACTAGGATAAGTGACCCTAATCCCAAAATATAAAATGGCACTCTAATTGAACTAATAATAACCCATAACCTAACTCCATCATTTTAACTTCTGCACAACACTGTACACAGAGTAAGTTGGGTCAATATTATTTTGATCCATTTGGAAAGGTTAGAAGTTCTTATACTGAATTGGTCCATAAACTTTAAAAGGTTGGGTTGGGTCAACCTTTTGATAGATAAACTTAATATGCTTTGATCCATCAAAGTAAAGGTTATTATTATTAATTCACATTAATATACTAACACGATCATACCATAAGAATATATAAAATTAATAAAGTACAAGAGGTAACACTGTTTATAGTACATCTACATAATATTATAAGAAAATTAACAATACTTTAATCAAAATTACAATTTCCAATAAAAGGAGAGGATGGGAATCCACCATTCTCCACATTTCCTACTGCTGAAAGTTCAAATTTGAGTTTTAGATAGGTGAATCCACCAGTAGACGTAGAACTCGACAACAGATTTGACATTAAAACTTTGAAGGGGTTGTTTGCCTTAGATTTGGCTTTGGTTTGTCTGCTTTATTGTTATATTTTTGTACAGTAAGACATACATGCAGGGCCATGATTGCCAGAATGTTTTTTAGACTTTGGATTTCCTTTTCATCTTCTCTTCAGTTCTTTTAGGAATCCTTGCTTTGGTGTTTTACTTATTATGGTTCTCTTTGTATAAGAGCTCTAGAGGGACAATTTAAAGCTTCTGTGCTTGTCATATAAATCATGTCTTTTGTTTACAGTAATTACTAAACTTCCAGTGTGCAGCTTTTTGATTTTTGGTTTTGTGTTTTTATTCTGGAGGATATTGCAGATGAACTCATATCATATTGGAATTTGCTGCTTCAGTGAAGTAGTTAGGAATCCATTTTGTAGTTAGCATTCTAAAGGTTGTCAAGGCTACTTACATATATTTACTCAATGAAATTCCACTGTTTAATGTTGTGTCTTATATGGAAAAAAAAGTATATTATAATTTATTACCAAACCAAGAGGGAAATGGAAAACACCGAAAGAGAATTAGAAAAGAGAATGCTTAAGAAACAGAACTACTGGAGTTAGATCATAATCTTCAAGGTTAATGTCCCAGGTGGAAAGAATGCCGCATGGTGCCAAATTGAAGGGGAAAATAACTAAAACCAACCTCAAAGAAGAATGCTACATGGTGCCAAATTGAAAGGGAAAATAACCCATTTCAATCTCAACTCAAAATTACTAAAATCAACATTTAGACTGCTAAAAAACTACCAAAATCATATCATCGGTTGGGTGGCAAAATGTTGACAATATCATTCTCAAGACCAAGAAAATTAATAAATTGTTGTAGATTTGGAGGAGTATATTAAAAATATTCAAAAGTATCTACAAAAAAAAAATCAAAACTTTATTAATCTACTAGAGTTGATGTGAATCTAAGGAGATAAGCTGCAACTCTTCCAAGATTTTGTAAAAGAACCAAAACCTCTTCCAAGATTTCGGTCCACTAGCTATAAACCATAATCCCACTTTTTCCCCTCTCCTACCACAAAAAGATTCAATGAAAATGAAAAAGAGAGAGTAAGAAGAAACCTTTGCCACCGGAGCTACTGTTGTGCAAGAAACAGAAGACAACTGCAAAATGGAGTGAGACAAAGCAAGAACAAAGTCGAGAATGAGATCGATGGCCGCGGGTGTTGGCGTGCTACTGTGCGAATCTTATTTCACGAGGTAATGGTTTCTGGTGAGGAGGTTTCTGGTGAGGAAATTTTGGGGGAAGAGTGTTCACGAGAAATGAAATTTTGGGGGAAAGGTGATGGTTTCAAATTTCACTTTTCAGAGGCGCAGGGGTTCAGATTTTTCACTTGGTTTATGAATTGGTTTTTTTGTTTATTATTTTTCTTTATCACTTTTGTGTATTGCAAGAGAACTATTAGTCAGATTTTCACAAATATGAAATAAAAGAAGATTTAATCAATAGATAAAGACAGTTGAATTAACGGGAAAGAGACATTATACTTTCAGGCACTTAGTTTTTAGCATAATGCCTAACATATTTATTTATTTTAAATTAAAGAAAATTAGGTGAGTATAATTTGATATATTTTAATTAAAAAACATAAATATATTATAATTTTTATTTTATATATATATATATATTCTATTATATGGCTATCATATGTGAAAATATTAGACTAATTAATTATGCTCTATTTCATTTTTTTTTATTAGTGTTCTTTTTTAATATTTTAAAAATGCTCTACCTCATTTTTTTTGTTATTCTATTATATGGTTATTACACATGTGAAATGGGAATGTTTTGATTTTTCAAAGATATATATGTTTTTTATTTTAATTTTAAAAATTTACTTCATCAATTTAGTATTTAATTAAAAATTAACTTATATTAAAAAACATTTTTAAATTTATTTTATTAGTAAATAATTAACTTTTATTTATTTTATAACTAAAAATACAATTTAATTTTTTTTTTTGCAATGAATAAACACACCCATCAAAACACTCCTTCACTGAGAAAATAAACGTTGAAATGTGGGAGGAAGGATTTTGCTACTTTCTGTGGCGACTTTAGGTCGTCACTGAAAACAAATTCTCAACTTTTAGTGGCGACCTTGCCTAGGTCGTCACTGAAAGTTAGCTTTCAGTATCGACTCATGAAAGTCGCCACTGAAAAGTAAACTTTCAGAGGCGACTCATGAAAGTCGCCACTGAAAGTGATTTTCAGTGACGCTTTTTCTAGTCGCCACAGAAAAGTCGTCATTGAATCTCCTATTTCTTGTAGTGAAGATTGAGCCGATTGGTCCATCCTTTAAAGAAAGAATATTATTCTATTTTTTAATTGTTGATTGTTATCTAGTTGTTATCCCAAATATTTCGGGATTATATTTTAGATTTCTTCTACCAGAATTCGCCTATAAATTTTGGTCTTTCTCTTGTATTCTATGTGAATGAAGACACTCTTCTTCAGTATTATTTCTCACATGGTATCAGAGTAAGGATGCTGTTGAGACTTATGGCCAGCTTCAAGTAGGCCCTCACTAGATTTAGCAAGGATGGATAGGAGGAGGCAACAATAGAATTCTCCCCTGCACCAAGCCTTATAATTAATCCCACTACTCCTAATCATTCTTCTATCAATTCCTTCAATAACTTAATGGGCGTAATTTCCTGCAATAGTCCTGGTCAGTCCAAATGGTGATCCAAGGAAGAGGAAAAATTGGTTTCTAAGATGGTACTTCTGCGAAACCCAAACCTACAGACCCTACGTTTGCAACATGGGATATTCAGAATGCTTTGGTAATGTCTTGGTTCATTAATTCCATGGAAGAACACATTGGGTCCTTGTATCTCGTCCATACCACTGCCAAAGACATTTGGGAAAAGGTAAAAGTATCCTACTCTGATCTGGACTTTTTGCCCAGCTATGTGAATTAAGAGACAAAGCAAGGGATCTCAAACAAGGTGGCCTGAATGTTACTGAATATTATACAACTCCTACAAATCTGAAAAGAGCTGGATGTTTTTGAAACAAACGATTAGTGTAATAGGTGCCAGGAAAAATACATAAAACTTGAAGAGAAAACCCGCACCTATGACTTTCTTGCAGGTTTGAACAAAGAAATGGATGAAGTTTGAGGGAGAATGATTGGTACCCGTCCTTTATCTCATATTGAAGAAGTATTTGTTGATGTAAGAAGGGAAGAAAGTAGGAGAAGAATTATGCTGGGTGATTCAAGAAACTCTACCCCTATAGAACCTGTGGCTCTGTTAATCTCTAGAATTTATGAACAAAACCAAAAATCTGACCCAGCTAGTGAACCCGGGCGATCTAAAACGAACAACCTTTGGTGTGATTATTGTCAAAAAACTAATCACACCAGAGAGATATGCTAGAAACTTCATCGAAAACCAACAACTCAGTCCAACCATGAACTAAAGCAATATGGGCATCTAGGAAAAAAGGCTTGTGCCCATCATGTCAGTTCTGAAATTGCTAACCAGGAGATTGGAGAAAACTTGGGGAACCTTAGTCTCAACAAGGAACAACTTGCACGTTTATACAGATTGCTTAGCCCAAAAAAGAAAGTGCAAGAAATTTTGGCAGTATATTTACAGTACTTTGGCGTATTTTGCTTGGTCAATGACAAGTTTATGTTTATATATCCTACATCACATAGGATTGTCTTTTCAACATCTTATTGGATTTAGCCAATCATGTTTATAAGCAGATTTATATAATATAACTTCAAAAAAATAAGGTAAATTTATTATTTTAATTATAATTTGAATGATTCCTTGTATATTTTCTTTCTGGCGTACATACTCAAGCTGACCAGAGAAATGCCGAGATGGAGGCTCTTTCTCCAACAAGCTAAGAAGAGGCCTAACTTGCTCTTGCTGTGTATTGATAATCAATTTAATGCAGGTTCTGTCAATTTTGGAGGCCTATCTGTTGATGTCCTTTTAGTAGAAGTACTGATACGCTGTTGTCGAAGTTCAATATCTGACCGAGAAGGATCGGCTTTCCAGTGATCCATTTCCCTCTCTTTTATTGCAATGACCAAAGAATCCCTAGACATTAGATTTAGACTTTTTTCTGATGAAGTAACTTCTGCAGCTGCATTGCTAAATTAAGGCCTATCAAGATCCACATAACTACCATCTAATTTTTGAGGATGGTTGGTTGAGGCATGTGAAGGTTCCAATTAATGATAAAGCATTCCATGCCTCACTTTAGGTAGATCTTGCTTATCTACCGAAGATAGTAGTGCCTCATTCTGTCCACCCCCAACAGGAGTTGAAGCTAGTCGAGTAGCCTCATTTAAGCTATAAAGGGTGTTTATAAGCCTAAGGAGTATTCCATTCTTTGCAGCTATAAGACAGAAATCATTTCTAGGGGTAGACCATTGAAGCTTAAAGACCTGCCACATGCTATCAATAGCCAGATGAACCATTTCCCTGGTATATGAGTTCACTAGTCAGCTTATATTGTACTGAAATTTGAGAATACAAAGCGTAGGTGAAACCAAATACATTCTCAAGTGCACAAAGACACACATGGTAGAAGCACAAGGAAAGAATATAAACCTCTTGTTTTTGGCCCACATTATAAAGGAATTGCCACATGAAAGGTATACAAGTCAACATACATTAAATAAAAGGTAACTACATCAAATCTCAATCTATGACCTTGGCAGTCAGATATTTCGACTATTAACATCTCTAAAATGGCTATGCAAAGTAATATCAAGCTGCAAGTGACAAGTTCAAAAAACATACTTCTTGCATTTTATATCACAATGAAATATCATATCCTCGGAATGCTGACAATGATTTTGAAGCTAAAACATGTTTTTGTATCACATTTCACCAAAATCACATTTAAAACAAAACTTTTCTACGCTCTTGTAAAATTCTTATATAATTAAAAGAGGTTTTGTTCTGTATCAAAAGATGCATACATCACAAACCTCCACATAATCACCCTTGTAATAAATTATTTCAACTCAAAAGCTTAAGCTAATAAGTGAAGGTCTATAAATAATTTTATTATAATATCTAACAGTCCTCAAATCAATGCCACTTCTGGTGCATTCTTAGCATCTATTAAATTTAGTCGATCCAATGTAAAATATAATCTAAATTTAAAACATGAATAATTTTCATAAAAAAGCACAAACAACTAACCTATACTTGGCATAATCAACCTCAAGAAATCCCACCAAAACAGGTATTCCATGGCAAGCTATGAACATTTGCAATGTCAAGGAGCTACATCAAGCCTCAACAATCAAAATTACATTGTTTTCAAAATATAACAGAATCAAGGTAAATTATACCAATACAGTTAACTCCAGACCTTGACTGACAAAGATGCTGCCAAAAATAAGCTGCTTCCATGCGAATCTCTCGGGGTCGATTGAGGACTGCAAAGCTCATTACAATAGAAATCTGGCATGCGATTTTGCAATAAAATGGATGAGCCAATAAGATATTTGAGGATAAGCAATGATGCAGGATGGACAACATCAAGAAAGCTCAAGTTTGAGGTAAGACTTCCTTATTATTTTAGTTTACTTATAATTATGGGCGTGGTTGTAATATTCTAAAGACATTAACCAATCATAATTTTGTAGGGTTATGAGGACAAGATTAAAAGGAAGCTGTTACTTTAGTTAATTATACATTTTCAATCTCAGGAATCTTATATTAATTTTTGCATTTTTGAGTCATGGGCTATGTTTGGGTGAGGGTTTATGCTATTTAAGTGTCACTGAATCTTATTGTATGTCCAAGTTTCCCCTGTGGCTTTAGTATTAGTAGCTCTAAACTCTAAACCCTTATGAAATAAGGATTCTGTTCCCAGCCCTTGTAGGATAAATATTAAGTTTAAACAGATGTAATATTTTTTTGTAAAAAAATGATCATTTTATGAATTATTGCAGCAAATTGCTTTCATATTAGTTGGGCGATACAATCTTGAGAAAATAGAAGAGAAAAGTTAGGGAGAAGAGGAAAGGACCAATAAAAATATATTCTTTTAAAGACTCAATTATGGTGTACATAACACTGCCTTAAGCTGAAGCTACGAAATCTTGTAGCTTGTTACAAATAAAAGCCAACTCGCAAGAAACAAAGAACAATAAACAACTCACAAAATAACTCTACTATTAATCCAGAACTCCAGCTACCCTGACAATTTCATCACAAGACAAACGACTCCAAAATTACTTGACTTGCTTCCCATGAACAAATCCCTTGACATTTTCCTATCTAACCTCATTGACCAAATCATCTAACGCAATGGAAATTCCTAAAAGTCTTCAACCTACTTCCCATATGTGGGCCCCTTGACAGTCTGCTAACAACTCTTACCGGCCAAATGTCTAACACAACGACAATCCCCATAAGTCTTCAATATACTTCCCATATGTGGGACCCTTGTGTTGAGGAAATTTGAGCTATGTTTCCACCAATAGCAAATTTAACAATGGCTAACAATGATAAATAAGAAGCAGAAAAGCAAATAACGAGAATACCAGGATTTGACGAGGTTTGGCCAATTGTGCCTACGTCCCCAGACACCACTACAAATATATTCCTCAGAGAAAATACAAAAGAGAGAAAATAAACTAAGCCTTTAGAAGAGTTAGAAGGCTTCAAAGTTTGGTGTGTCAATAACAAAGGGAGGAGGCTTCCTTTTATAGCCTAAGGTTGCCTCCCATTTCAACCTCTCTTCCGATGTGGGACTAAATTCCCAAAAACCAAAAAATCTCCACCTTGGGAATAAAGTCTCAGAAGTTACAAAATTTTCTCTCACAATAATACTATCTCTAGTAGTGTCTTTAAATGCACCTACAGTGCTACCCTATCTGCAATCTTCACAATATTGATCAAGTTCATACAATGTTGAAACTTGATCGATGTCACTATCTTGGTCATCATATCTGCAGGATTTTCAGCTGTCTAGATCTTTTGAAGTAGTATTTCACCTTCTTCCAAAATCTCCCTTACAAAATGATATCGAACATCTATATGCTTCGTGCGTGCGTGATAGACTTGGTTCTTTGCTAAACAAATAGCACTCTGACAGTCACAATTCACTTTGACGTGCTTCTGACCAACGCCCAAGTCCTTCAGTAATCCTTTAAGCCAAATAGCCTCCTTAACAGCCTCTATAACAGCCATATACTCTACCTCAGTAGTAGACAAAACAACTGTTGATTGCAAAGTAGACTTCCAACTAACCGGTACCTTTGCAAGTGTAAACACATAACCAGTAGTTGATCTTTGTTTGTCCAAATCACCAGCATAGTCGGAATCACAATATCCAACTACATATTGACTAATCTTTTTATCCTGCTCAAATAACAACCCAGCATCCACGGTGTTTCAAATGTACCGTAGAATCCATTTTACAGCTTGCCAATGTCCTTTACCAAGATTATGGATATACCTGCTCACAACCCCAACTGCTTGTAAAATGTCAGGTCTCGTACACACCATAGCATACATCAAGCTACCAACAGCATGTGCATAAGGAACTTTTGCCATATATTCTCGTTCAGCATCATTTTTCGGAGATAAATCAGCACTAAGTTTCATATGAGGAGCAAGCAGAGTACTCACAGGTTTTGACTTGTCATTCATGCCAAAACGTTGTAGCACCTTTCTCAAATATTGTTTCTAAGTTAGACAAAGTTACCCCAATCGTCTGTCTCTATTTATCTCCATGCCGAGAATCTTCTTAACTTCCCCTAAATCTTTCATCTCAAATTCTTGCTTTAGTTGAGCTTTCAGCTTGTCAATTTCTCTAGAATTTCTTCAAGCTATCAACATATCATCAACATAAAGAAGAAGATAGATAAAAGATCCATCTTGTAGCTTGCGCAAATACACACAATGATCGTATTTACTTCTTGTGTACTTCTGCCCCAACATAAACTTGTCAAATCGCTTGTACCACTGTCTTGGAGATTGCTTCAATCGATACAATGATTTTTCAAGTTTGCATACCATATTTTCTTTTCTAGCAACCTTGAACCCTTTCGGCTGAGTCATATAGATTTCCTCCTCCAAGTCTTCATGTAAAAATGCAGTTTACATCAAGTTGAACTAATTCCAAATCCAGTTGAGCTACCAAGGCCAATAAAATTTTGATGGATGAATGTTTCACTACTGGAGAAAAAACTTCGTTGTAGTCAATTCCCTCCATCTGAGCATAGCCTTTAGCTACCAATCTCGCCTTGTAGCGAATGCTTTTCTTGTCAGGAAATCCTTCTTTCTTTTCATATATCCACTTGCATCTAATAGCCTTCTTTCCCTTCGACAGACTTGCTAGCTTCCATGTCTGATTCTTATGAAGAGACTGCATCTCTTCATTCATAGCATTCCTCCACTCCTCATCTTCAAAACTTTGAATTGCTTCTTGATAAGTGGTAGGAATTTCATCATTCACTATTATAGATGCATAAGCCACCATATCACTGAATCGAGCAGGTTTGTGTGTTACCCGTTGTGGCTTTCTTAATGCAATTGATTCTTCTTACTGGTGAGGTTCTTGGGTTTGAACCTCTTCTTCATTTGACTCCTCTTCTGCCATAGGAGTTTCTCCATCTTTATACATAATTAGGTTGATTCTCCTTTCAAACTCCACCTGCTGCGGAGCACTATTGATCTGTTGAATGTCATCCTTCTTCAGCATGGCAGATTCATCAAAGGTGACATCTCTGCTAAGGATTATCTTCTTTGTTTCAAGACACCAGAGGCGGTATCCTTTAACACCAGTAGTGATCCCCATAAAGAGCTCCTTCTTGGCTCTTGGATCCAACTTCGATTCCTTCACATGATAGTATGCAGCGGAACCAAATACACGTAAAGAATCATAATCAGTAACAGGTTTTCTAGACCAAACCTCTAAAGGAGTTTTACCACCAATTGCAGTTGATGGTAAGTGATTAACAAGATGGCTTGCATATCTCACAGCCTCAACCCAAAATTGTCTGCCCAACCCAGCATTGGACAGCATACACTGAACTTTCTCCAACAATGTCCGATTCATGCGTTTAGCCACCCCATTCTGTTGTGGTGTATACCTAATTGTGAAGTGTCTCACAATACCTTCATCTTGACAAATTTTATCAAACGGATCACTTCGATATTCACCTCCGTTGTCTATTCTAAGCCGTTTGATCTTTTTCTCAGTCTGAGTTTCAATAATCTTTTTCCACTTAAGGAAACAATCTAACACTTCATCCTTTGACTTCATAGTGTACACCCACACTCTTCGAGAGAAGTCATCAACAAAAGTAACATAGTAATGTTTTCCTCCCAAAGAAGCTGTCTTGGAAGGACCCCACACATCAGAGTGAACATAATCCAGAATACCCTTGGTATCATGGATTGTAGTGCCAAACTTCACTCTCTTCTGCTTGCCCATCACGCAATGCTCGTAGAAATTCAGCTTACAGTTTTTTACATCTTTCAATAATCCTTATTTCGCCAAAATTTGCAAGGATTTTTCACCTGCGTGCCCTAATCGCATGTGCCATAACTTAGTTGCATCTGACCCTTCATCATCAAAAGTTGCAACTGCAGCTGTCCCAACAATTGTATTACCATCATACTAATACAAACTATTCTTCCGGGTGCCTTCCAACATCACCAGAGCTCCAGAGACTATTTTCAAAACTCCATCTCGCATTGTCACCGTCAGTCCTTTAGATTCTAGGACTCCCAAAGAGATGAGATTCTTCTTCATGTCAGGTACACACCTAACTTCTGTCAAAACTCTAGTAGATCCATCATGGTTCTTTAAGTAGACTGAACATATTCTAGTTGTTTCACAAAATGTGTCGTTGCCCATGTAAACAACTCCACCGTCTATTTCTTTGAACTCAAAGAACCACTCCCGGATATGACAAATATGTTAGTTGCATGCTGAGTCAAACAACCACTTGTCAGATCGCCTTGTGGAGGTTATAACAACCAGTGAAAGATCTGAATCTTCATCACTGTATTCAGCAGCACATGATTCTGTAACAGTTTTGCCTTTTTCAACTTTGCCCTTATTTTTCAATTTCAGGCAATCTTTCTTCTAGTGCCCCTTCTCTCTACAAAAGGCACATTCATCTTTACTCGGTCTACCTCTCAACTGAGATTTCCCTCTTCTTCCTTTCTTCTGGCCTTGTGGTCTGCCTCTAGCTACCAGTGTTTCTGCAACCACCTCTGTATGCTTTCTTTCCTCCCTGTCTTTTTTCCTCAATTCATGACTATATAGAGTACTACATACTTCACTAAGGGAAACTTTTCCTTTCCCATGAAGTAACATAGCTTCTATAAATTCATACTCTTCAGGAACTGAAAACAACAACATCAATGTCAAATCTTCATCTTTGAAGGTTTCATCAAGGTTCCTCAAATCAGCTACTGCCTTGTTAAAAGCAGTAATATGATCGTTCATGGTGGTACCCGATTAATAACTAAACCAGAACAACTTCTTCTTCATAAAGAGCTTATTATGACCGCTCTTCTTCAGGAATTTCTCTTCCAGTGCCTTCCACAGCTTACTTGCAGAAATTTCCTTTAAGAATGAATATTTCTGCTCTCTGGAAAGACATGAACGAATAGTACCACACACTAATAGATTGACGGTCTTCCATTATTTTTCTTCAATTTCATCTGGTTTCTCCTCTTCAATAGCAATGTCAAGACCTTGTTGGAAAAGCGCGTCTAGAACTTCACCTTGCCACATTCCGAAATGACCCATATCGTTAAAGATCTCCACCACAAATCTTGCATTTGGCGTAGCAAATCTCGTCAAAATTGACGACAAAAAAGCTGCCGAAATTGATGTAGTGGAAACTGTGGCTTTCTAAGTCTTCTCCTTATCATCAACCATTTTTGCTCTAAAGTGAAAAAATTACCAGTAATAATTTAGCCTGAAAAAAATGCACCAAGAAAATTCCCAAGAAAAACTGGAGGGGTCACACAGTCCCACTTAAAAACCAATTTCCTTAGACAGAACTTTCCTAGACATTCACTTAATTAGACAATATATTACTAGCAATTTTAACACCAACTTACAAAAAAAATCTCAAGAAATTTTTTTTGATGTGGAAGATCAGTTAAAACCGCAACCACAGAGCATACTAAAATTTTAAGAGAAATCGCAACCAAAAGCTCTGATACCAGTTGTTGTGGAAATTTGAGCTATGTTTCCACCAATAGCAAATTTAACAATGGCTAACAATGATAAATAAGAAGCAGAAAAGCAAATAAAGAGAACAACAGGATTTGACGAGGTTCGGCCAATTGTGCCTACGTCTCTGGACACTACTACAAATATATTCCTCAGAGAAAATACAAAAGAGAGAAAATAAACTAAGCCTTTAGAAGAGCTAGAAGGCTTCAAAGTTTGGTGTGTCAATAACAAAGGGAGGAGGCTTCTCTTTATAGCCTAAGGTTGCCTCCCATTTCAACCTCTCTTCCGATGTGGGACTAAATTCCCAAAAACCAACACCTTGACCCTCTCAAAGTACTTTGGCTCAACACCATGACGCCAAACAATACACAACTCCCTTACCAGTGCCAAGTCTTCATTCAATGAATGATGAAGATCTAGATCTCCATCTAAAATAAGCTAAGAAAGTAATCGAAAAATTACTAAAATCAATACTAAAATTGTAAAGAAAATTACAAAATAAACCTGCGAAGACCACAACTAGACATAACCCAACTCAACCAAGAATGTGTGCCACTTAAGGTATCCATTAAGCGTCATTGAAAAATCTTCGCATTTACATATGTTATGTCATAGAATTGTCTATGCATGGGTTTTTTAAGGGAATCACCATATATCAAATGCAAAAGGATTGGACATCTCTTCTACACTTGTAACCTTTCTAGGTTTTTTGTTCCTTTTTTTCTGTTTTCAAAGATTTCTTGTCATTTCTGGTTTGAGTATACATTATCCTCAAACACATAATTTCTTTTCTCCCTAAGAAAATTTCTTCTATTATAACTTAAAAAAATAGCATATTTAAGTTGATTGCCAATTTGTTCATGAGATGGTTCAACAAGAACTGCACATATAAGGACTGGGAACAAATATTATGCCTTTACTAAAGCTCTCCATGGTAATAGAGTTGATTTTATTTGTATCAAGAGGGGTATGATTAAAATATATACACCAGGTCAAGGGAGTGAATGGCTAGGTTAAAATAAGTGTCAATATCTAGTAGGTAGGGCCTGTACTAGTATTGTGCCTTTTGTAGCTAACCTAATTTTTCATTATAAATAGACACAGGAACCTAATAGACCAAGTCAGTGGTCCTATTAAGATTTATCTCTCTATATTCTCCTTCTTTGACTAGTTTCTACATAATCTAACCTAGAAACAAATAAAGAGTAGAATATTGATGACCAGCCTCTGTTGAGGTTGTTGCAATTTTTTCTCTTTTTTTTTCAATTGTGTGCGGGTTAGGAATAGGATTCAAAGTCATCCGTAATTGGATTTTGTTGCCATGTCAATGATCAATTTATAGCAATAGCTTTAGCTATTAGGAGAAGGCTTTAGAATAGTTTTATTAAGTCAAGGACAAATTCATCTCACAAGCTTAGGCAGATAGAAAAAGGATCCAGAAAAAAAATTTAATATATCTAACACCTAACGGAAAAGTTCTTTTGGGCTTGAAGCGGGAATTAACCACAAACTCACTATATCTTATGCTGAAACTAAATTTAGTTAGGTCTTAATAAGAATGGGGTAAGCAAGAATTGAACTCTTGAATATTCGATCAAAGAGGCTCCAATACCATGTTGAGAAAATAAGAGAGCAAATGCTAGGGAGAAAAGGAAGGGACCATTCAAAATATGTTGTTGAAAGGCTCAATTATGGTGTAGATAACACTGACCCGTTAACCCCCTTTTATACTAGAAATATGTCCAAACAAAGACAAGTGCACTGCAAGTAACTCTTAACCTATCATTCCTAAATCCTTAAACCTCTCAACACAAGCAAATCCTGGTTGTGAGTGTGATGCCTAAGGGACCTCAGTGTGATTCCCATGTTACTTTTCTTCTTCTGAACTTCTACTCTGTTTTTCTTCAAATTTCAAATCTGTCCAGACCTGCTATCCTCACTAGAAAGCATTTGTATTTCTATCTTTCAAAACCCTTGGTGCTTGAATTTACCTCAATCTATTATAAGTTCATAACCAATGCTCTAACCATGCAAGTACTGATCACAGCATCAAACATTCACCAATTTCATTTGACCTTTTAAACCTCTCTTGTTGCCTATAAACTACTCTTGCCCTCACATAGCCCCAGTGAATCTTCAATCCACCAATTTCCTACCCTTGAAGAACCCAAGAAAACCCTAACCCTAGCCCAAAACCTAACCCTAACTATATCCTAAGCCTACTGCAGTCTGTATTACCCAAAAACTACACCAGCAAAAGCAGAACGTCAATGATACAAAAAACGACTTTACATTTTACACTAATCCCTTTACCCTACAGGCAACGACAAAAAATTGCTAAGTCATAAATGGTTGCTTTCCTACCCACTAAACTAGGATTACAGCATGAAGATTCACAGGGTTGTCCTTCAAAATATTACACATAATATCATTCCAAGAAATAGGTATCCTCAATGGCATCAACATTTAACTAAATAATCCTCTGCAAGATTCCACCCAATTCAAGACAAAGATAGAGGTAGAGCGGAAAAGAACATGCATAGTTCTTACCAATCCAACAAGACAAGCGTTTTCTTGAAAATAGTGTTATCCTTGATTATTTGATTCATAAGCTGAAGCACCGAACATATGACCTACAAAATCCACAGTATTTTAAATACCTTCATATGCTAAAATGTCAGTTGTGAATTGTGCCTCACAATAAATTAGTATAAAAAGCTCAAATGAGTTACCATGATAGACAACATACACGAGTTTTAGGAACTTCGAGCAAGTTTGTTAGGGGAGGTAAACCATGCTGGGTAACAAAAACAATTTTTTGTTCCGAACATTGGTGAAAGATAGTAATAAGTTTCTTACACGAAGAGACAATTACGTCTTCTAATTCCTCTGGTCTTAATGACCCAATTAATTTGCTGAACTCAATAGCCTACAAGCAAAAATTAGGATAAACATATCACAAATCAAATTCAAATATATGAAGCAATGGTAAGCCCACTCCAAATTTGGCCTGCACAAAAGAACTTTTCATCTGCAAAGGATGGTTTGTCAAATATTCAAGGTTAAAATGAGGGGCAATAAAGAGACACACACCTAAACATCCATAAAATTTGTGTCGCTGAGACTAGTAATGTTGTAACTTAGTTAAACATAAATAATAATAACAACAAAAATTCAGAAAGCATCCAAAAGCACTTCAAATTTTGCCTTCATAAAAGAGACTTTCATTTGCAAAGGATGGTTTGTGAAAGATTCGAGCCTAAAATGAGGTTCAATAAGGAGATAAATTCAAACAAATAAAAAAAAACCTTATGTTGCTGACACTAGTAGGTGATGGATTTTGTTTGAACATGAAAAACATGCAGAAACATCACAATAACATAAGTAATGAATTTCATGATTGGCGAGTCAGTAGAAGAACCCCAAACGTAATATTTGCTGGTGGAGGAAATGACTCGAGTTAGCTTTTCAGTCCCAGAATTACGTTTGGGACCACCACTGGTTTAAGAAGTAACTCAAGTTACTTATTCAGTTCCAGACTTATGTTTGGGAGGTCACAAACATGCACAGAAACAATGCATGTTAGAGATCAAGAGAAACAAAAAATTTAACATAGTGGAACATAACTAATGAATCCTCCAGAAGAAAAATACTCAAAACCAAAGCACAATTTAATTTCTAATTTATTCAACAACAACAACAAATTTTTAGATAGAAACTCAACACAAAAAACATTGATTCCTAAATTTTATTAAAAAATAATAAAATGAGAAAACCACAAAGATCTTCTTCCCAGAGCATGTGCTACACTCTCTTGTTTTACCGACATATCCAACTAGATCCATTATTTTCCAAATGTCTCCAACCACGCAGCGCTTGTTATGGAGCCCAAACAAATTAAACAATAAAAGCATAAAAGAACTCTGTAAAATTGACGTAAATAAATTAAAAATTAATTAAAATTATGTATGATTAGAGAATATTAATTATATTTTTTAATTTAAAAATTATAATTATGTTTATAATCAATGACTTATCTGTATATTTTTTTATAAATATAAAAATTAATATAGGCTTGACTCACGGATGACATTTAAAATTATGTTTATCTCTTATTTTTCTTTTGATTTAACATGGTATCAGAACCTTTAAAAAACACAAATCAGTAGTACTCCTTTTTTCTATCAGCTTTCTATTTTCTTCAGGAAAAAAAAGTGAGCGTTGCACTGCAAAAGGGCTAAGCATCTCTGACTCAACCAAGGTATCGGACCACCACAGAGAGGTGCATTCAACCAGTCTCCACCGCTGACTATCCTTTGGCGTCCCTCCGGCCATTGCGGGTTGAAGTTTTTCCTCCTGTTCGAAGCGCACCCTTTGCTTGGATCTTCTAACTTTGAGTCCATGTGATCTACAAGAACTCCACTCTAAGTGTGCCTGTTATACTTACTTACGACTACTACTTTAAGCTTCTCCAACCTACGTTTTTCATCTGTACTATCCAGACAATGACGAAGAATCATCCTTGGCACCTATTAGCTACAACAATCACTCTTTGCTCCCCGTTTGTGGTGTTTTCTTTGCTGCCCAGTTTCATGTCAAGCTAGAAGTTGATCCTAGACGTGATGGCGGCCTCCTCCGTGGTGTCCACAGTAGTCTCTTTGCCCAGAGTAGATTATCAAAAAAAGGTTTACAATATCAGGCCATAAAAAATACTACTGGTTCCATTGCTTCTGTTGTCCATACTAGTAATTCTATTGCTTGCCTTACACAATCACCTTCCTTGGGATCTTTAATCTCAAACTGAGGTGCTTCAAATCATATTTCTGATAACTCTCATCTTTATTTAATATTGGATATTTCATCTTCTCTTCCTACTAATGGTTCTACAATTGATTCTTTTGTGTTTATACAGAATCAGAATACTAGTCAGATGATTAGAAATGCGCCTGAATCATGAGAGCTATATCATCTAACTATGCCATATCTCTAACTGTCTGCACTACCTCTGTCTCTCTAGCTATACTCTATTATATTTTGGAGCATCCCAGCCTTTATAAATTACAATAAATGGTACCTAGTCTTTCTCGTTTAGAGTCTTTAGAATGTGAATCATGTCAATTGAGTAAACATAGGTATCTTTCCCTAAGCAGAGTTAAAATAAAACTGAATCTCATTTTTTCTTAGTTCACACTAATGTTCAGTGACCTAATTGTAACTATTCTATTTTAAATTTTAAGTATTTTGTCACTTTGATTGTCTATGCTTAGTTATTTTTAATGAAGAATTGATCTGAATTGTTTTCTATTTTAAAAAAAATTTGCATTAAAATTCGTAAATCCCTCATTCTCTTATATTTCCAGCTCAACTACTGTATCATCTCCCTCCTCGTGTCTTTGGCTATGCTTGCTTTGTTCCTAATAATATTCCAAGTCGTGATAAGCTTGCCATTAAGTCTTTTAAATGCATCTTCTTGGGATATTCTAGATTGCAAAAAAAGTACCAGTGTTACTCTTATTTAACTCATAAGTTATTTGTATATGCAAATGTTACTTTTTTTAGTAGTCTTCTTATTATTTATCATCTCATCCGGTTATTGTTACTTATACTCTTCCTCTACCCTATCTTGATTCTTCCATTGTTCCATTGATAGACACTTCAATTTCACCTCTACAGTTAGCACCCCTCCAAGTTTATCATCGTCGTATACCCAATCTAGCAGATCTTGTGAACGTTCTTAATGATTCACCCCCGGTTCCAACTTCAAAACCTGTTTTGAACCTATCTCTTGCATATTGTTTTCCTATTGCTGCTCAAAAAAGTATTTGCTATTCTCGTAATACCCACCCTGTTTACAATTTTGTGAGTTATCATCTTCCTATTATACCTTTGTGTCCTCTTTGTCTTCTGCCTCTATTCCTCATACTACACAAGAAGCTCTATCTCACCCTGGATGGCGACAAGCAATGATTGATGAAATAACTACATTACAGTCATGTGGCACTTGAGTATTGATACATCTGCCTCCTGGCAAGTAGTCTCTAGTTGGTTGTCGTTGGGTTTATACAATTACAATTGGGCCTGATGGTACCGTTGATCATCTTAAGGCTCGTCTAGTTACCAAAGGTTATACACAAATTTTTGGGTTGGATTATGGTCATACCTTCTTTTCGGTTGCAAAAATGGCTATCATTCGGCTTATGTTATCCATTGCCACCATGCGACATTGGCTTCTTTATCAATTTGATATTAAGAATGCCTTCCTTCATAGAGATCTTGAGGACTAAGTGTATATGGAGAAAACACTCAATTTTGTTACTCAGGGGAAGTCAGGACTAGTATGTTGATTGCAACAATCTATCTATGGTTTAAAGTAATCTCCCTAGGCTTGGTTCAGCCATTTTAGCAATATGATTTAACAACTTGGAATGACACATAGTGAATCTGATCATTCAGTTTTTTTATGCACACCGGTCATCTAACTGCTGCATTTATCTAATTGTCTATGTGGATGACATCGTCATCACAGGGAATGATCAAGAAGGGATTTTCCATCTAAAACAACATCTTCTCAAGAATTTTTAGATTAAAGACCTAGAGAAGTTGAAATATTTCTTAAGGATTAAGATGGCACAGTCGAATACTGATATTGTAAGATGTCAGAGGAAGTATGTCTTAAATATCCTAAAAGAGACAAGTATGTTGGACTGTAAATCAATTGAAAGTCCAATGGATCCAAATGGCAAACTTCTACCTGAACAGGAGGAGCCTTTATCTAATTCTAGTAGGTACAGAGACTGGTGGAAAATTTGAACTATCTCAAGATTACTCGGCTAGATATTTCCTTTGCAGTGAGTGTTGTAAATCAATTTATACAATCTCCACACACAAGTCACTGTGATGTATTGATGCGCATTCTAAGATAAATCAAAAGTACTTCTGGAAAATTACTATTACATGAGAATCATCAACATGCTTGAATAACTAGATATGCATGTGAAAATTGGGCAGGAGCCCCCTCATATCAACAATCCACCACAGGCTATTATGCATTTGTTGGAGGAACCCCAGTATCTTGGAAAAGCAAGAAACAAGAAGTGGTGGTTAGATCTAGTGAAGCGGCTAAGTATCGAGCTATGGTCCTAGCTACATGCAAGCTAGTATGGATTAGGCAATTGCTTCAAGAATTGCAGTTTGTGCATATAACCTATATGTTTCAGCTTGAGGAGGAGTGTTAAAGTTAAAGTAAATAGATTAAGAATCAATTAGAATTATGTGTGATTAGGAAGTATCAGTCGTATCCCTTCATTTAGGGATCGTAATTATATTTGTAATTAATGACTTATCTGTATATTTTCTTATAAATATCAATAACTAATGTAAGCCTGACTTATATACTACATTTTACAACTAATTTAACAAACTCCAAACAACTACCACCCAAAAAAAATATTATCAGCGAATCAGTTACAAGACTTCCAGCAACATTAACAAGTCTACATTCAACGACAAGTATACCTCAAAGCGACTGAAAAAAATCAAAACCACTCCAGCAATTCAAGAGGCCAGAAACTCTCCTAAGTAATCTTGCTCCAAATAGAAAAATATCCCACCCTCTATAACCACGTGCTACTTCTAAATAACCGCCTACTACCAAACTCCCTTCCATCACACTGTCCATATGTCCCTCTTGATTCTCCACTACAAAACCCTTACCCAACGTCTCCCAATTTTGTTTTTCCCTTCTTGTGTAAGGTTTGTTGTTCAGTCCTGCCTAATTAGGGGCACATCAGCTTGCCAATGTCTAGTTTCAGTGTGGGAAACAGACAATTGCACATGTTGCCCACAAAACACAGGCAACATTGAAGTTACAACACAACAACATAATCCCTCCTTGCAGTGCATAACATACCACAATCTAATAACTGAGGCCAAACCCAAGCCATTTGTACCAGGAAGGCATACATAGCCAATTTTGAGGTACAAGTGTTTTCTAGCTTAATATTCCCAAACATTTTATGACACCCATAGAGGTGTACTGGTACAAAGAGGTATATCAGAATAATAAAATTACAAAAAAGTAAGTTTGCAGTTAAGCATATGCTTGGTACCTACAGAGGGAAAAGGTTTTCTCCAGGAAGTTTTTCATCAAAGACCTGATCAAAACAAATAGGTAAATTTGAAAGTCAAAATAGTGAAACCATGGAATATTGAAGAAAGAGCTCAATTGTGCAGAATGAATAACATACCAAACCATCTATATCAATTACATCATCTTTTAGAACTCCCATCATCAGGCGCAAAAGATTCCCACCATTGTTTACTTGTGCAATTTCACTCTCCTTTTCCCACTACTTCCGAGCAATTGTATCCCTCAACTCTTTGGCCAGATCATTTTTCCCAACATTATTCACAGATGCATTACCTTTTCTAGCATGTGATGTGGGTGCAGATGTCGAAGCCTTAGTTGGCAATTCCTCAAGGTGAAATAGATCATCTAAAGAGGCATCTCCTGGAGGGTCACTAAATTTACTTAGCTCATTTCCCACAATAAAGGGTGGCATATTTATAACCTTCATATAGCTATTAGACAAGTCTATGCGATTTCATCTTTCAAAAAGTCAAAACACATTTGCTTGATGAATTGTTGCAAATAAAAAGGCAATGTGAAGCATTCAACCTCCCCAATGAAGATAGTGGCTTAGACTCATGTCTAGTGGTCACTGCTTACTTCAAAACCAATTATATTCCATAAAGAAAAACTAAATGCACCATCCAAAAGTGCTTACTGATTTTCTAACTTATATGGAACCCTACTAAATGATAAAGGATACAGAAACTATGCAACCATATCAAACTTAAAAAAATATTGAAAGGCCAAAAAAATACAAGTAAAAGAGATTATGAAAGAAAAGCTACAAGGTGCTGGAGACTCTACAAGAAAATTCAATTCTCATATTCTCAAGGTAACGAAGCCAGTGCCCATAAAGTTTTATGATCAGCTAGCATAATATGTGATGTTTTACCTTTGGGGAACCATTATCTTGACCCCTTAGTGCAAAACTAATTGATTTATTGCCATTATTCATAGAACTGCCTTTTCCTCCATGCTTTCTAACTATCCCTCTTCATTATGGAGATCCCACTTCTTTATTCATCACAACTTCATCATAATCTTTGGCATTTGCAATGTCATGATCCCCAGTTGACTCAGACCTAGCTTCTTCTCTATTAGAAGAGAGTTTGCTAGAACCAGTTTGTAGAGAAGACTTCTCATGAATGGATAAGGCAAGAACTTGATCTTATAGAACATCATCCAGCTTCTTTGTTGATCCATGGAGCAAATGATAATTTGAAGCATTGTCTTCATGAGGTTTGCTGCTATCAACAGCCTCTGTTGATAACTCTTTTGTAGAGTTCTACAAGCATACAAAAAGAAGTCAATACCAAGATGCAAATACAACCCTGAAACTACTGAAGTAAATAGCTATCACTTGAAATTCCACTTAATTAAAATTGAAGAACATTATTAGCTCCAAAGGAAAGATACAGAATAAAAGATTATCGGCAACTTTACCTCATCAATAGCCACTTTCTCCATAGAGGAGCTTTCACCAGAACATATATGATCACCACTGGAAACTTCAGCATCCACTGAATCATCTTCCTCTATATTTCTGCAAGAGGTAGCACTCTTGAATAAATCACATAACAATTACGGAAGATGGAGAAAATAACACTTTGACATCACTGCAGAGATATATCCAACAGTAAAGACATCTAAGAACCCCAGTTTCCATTGAAGAGAGAAGTCTTTTTTTAGAAGTATCACATGCAACATACATATTCACAAATACTAGGTAGATACAGAATTACTGCAGAAATAACTAACATCAATAAGGCGACACTATTAGAAAAAAGTGCTTGAGCTTGACAGTTTCACTATGGCCTCTCTTAAGAGTTGTTGGTGTAATATTACAAAATATCTTTTGAAGTTGTATGTTGAATTCCACTTTAATTGGTAAAATTGGTGTAAATATGAATTCTACTTTCATCACCCTTGTACCAAAAAGGGATATGTTTCTGAGGCTAAAGGATTATAGGCCCATCAGTTATGTAGAAAGGGAATGGGAACAAAGGAACAATTCTAAAAAACCATTATTCTTATTCCATTTCAATC
Source organism: Gleditsia sinensis (assembly GCA_037074535.1). NCBI lineage: Eukaryota > Viridiplantae > Streptophyta > Magnoliopsida > Fabales > Fabaceae > Gleditsia > Gleditsia sinensis. Next base: position 47,567,750 of record CM073470.1, read on the forward strand.
ATACAGATAAATCCCCCAAGCGATGTATAATGAGGAAAGGAATGGTAGTCCCGTTTTCATTTGTTAGAATTAATTAAAATAGATTATATGTGTTATATCCTTGATTTAAGAGATTATAATAATGTCTTATCCCTTGATTAAAGGAATCATTATTATATTTGTAATTATCTACTTATTTATAATTTTGTCGATTCTGAACTGTTCGCATTTTATCCCGAATTATCTGTATTTGTTCGGAAGTATGTTGTACTAACTCGTGCCCCAATAACCTTTTATCCCCCACTTCATTCCAACATAATGGCGATTTACATCTCCTACCATACAAAGCTTCATAAAGTGCCATTCTAATACTAGAATGATAACAGTTATTATACGCAAACTCAACTAGTGACAAATATCCATCCCATCATTTTCCTTGCTCTTAGCATGTTCTCTAGAGTCTATATAGTTCTCTCTGTTTGACCGTCTGTTTGAGGATGATATGCAGTACTAAAACACAAACGAGTGTCAAAAGCTTTTTGTAGCACTCTCCAAAATCTGGAAGTAAATCGGAGATCTCAATCCGAAATGATACTATTAGGAATTTCATGCAACCGTACAATTTCTTTCATATACAACTGGGCCAACTTATTCAACGAGTAATTTTTTTTTAATGGGTAGAAAGTGTGTAGATTTCGTCAGTCTATATACTATTACCCATATCGTATCATGACCTATCTGAGTCTTAGGTAATTCGACAATAAAATCCATAGATATACTATCCCACTTTCACTCTGGGATTTCTAAAGGTTGTAACATCCCATAAGGTTTTTGATGTTCTATCTTCACCTTTTGACATACCAGACACTTAGGCACGTATTCAGCAATGTCTCTCTTCATTCCTGGCCACCAGTATAATATTTTCAAATCTTGATACATTTTTGTAGATCCTGGATGGATTGTATACTTACTTTGATGAGCTTCTTCCAGAATTTTAGCCTTCAAATTCTTTCCTTGCGGTATATATGTTCTACCTCGGTACATAATAATTCTATCCTCTGACATTGTAAAGTCAGGCTGATCTCTTCGATCTTGTAAAAATAGATCATGTGTCTGTGCTTCCTTAATCTGAGTCTTCAAATCACTTTCAATTCTTAATTCACTAACAATCAGACTTCCAGGGATAGTCATATCTGATAATTTCAAATTTCTAAATTCTTCAATTAGCTCCATTTCTTTTATCAGTATTTGACTTAAATGCAACGACTTTCGGCTCAACGCATCAGTTACTACATTTGCCTTTCCTGGGTGATACTTTAATTCAAATTTGTAATCATTAATGAATTTCATTCACCTTATGTGCCTCATATTTAATTCTTTCTGATCAAAGAGATACTTTAAACTCTTGTGGTCACTATATATTTCAAATACAACTCCATACAAGTAGTGTCTCCACATCTTCAGGGCAAAAACTATTGCAGCCAACTCTAAATCATGAGTAGGATAGTTATTCTCATACGGTCTCAATTGTCGAGATGCATAAGTAACTACTCTGCTTTCTTGCATCAAAACACAACCTAAACCTTTCTTGGAAGCATCCGTATAGACTATAAAGCATCTAGAAGGGTTAGGAACAACTAGAACAGGTGGAGAAGTGAATTTGACTTTAAGCTCTTGGAAACTATTCTCGCATTCCTCAATCCAATTAAATGGACTTCCTTTTTTGGTCAATATAGTCAAAGGAAAATCTATTTGAGAAAATCCATGTATAAACCTTCTATAATATCCTACTAAACCCAGAAAACTTCTAATTTCAGTCACAATTTTTGGCCTCTCCCATTTCAGCACTACTTCAGTTTTACTGAGATTCACCGACACACCATCTTTAAAAATTACGTGACCCAAAAACTTCACTTCTTCTAGCCAAAATTCACATTTTTTTCAACTTAGCGAAAAGTTTCTTTTCCTTCAAGACCTGAAGTACTAATCAAAGATGCTGATTGTGTTCTTCCTTGCTCTTAGAGTAGATTAAAATATCATCTATGAACACTACTAGGAATTGATCCAAGTAGGGTCTAAAAATGCAATTCATATAGTCCATAAAGACTGCAAGTGCATTTGTGACCCCAAAAGGCATGACTAAAAATTCGTAGTGTCCATAACGAGTTCTGAAAGCTATTTTTAGAATGTCTTCTTCTTTAACTCCGATCTAATGATATCCTGACCTCAAGTCTATCTTAGAGAAAATAGTATCTCCCTTTAATTGATCTAATAGATCATCTATTCTAGGCAATGAATACTTATTCTTAATGGTCGCCTTATTCAATTTCTTGTAATCAATGCACAATCTCAAACTGCCATCTTTTTTCTTTACAAACAATACAGGCGCTCCCCAAGGTGATACGCTAGGTCCGATAAAAAAAATTTCTAACAGCTCTTCGATATGCTTCTTAAGCTCTTGCAGTTCCACATGAGACATTCTATAGGGAGTGATAGAAATATGCCTCGCCTCTGGTGCTAGATCGATAAAAAATTCCACTTCTCTCTTCGGTGGAGGTTCAGAAATCTCAAAGGTAAAAACCTCTGGAAATTCATGGACTATTGGAATCTCAAGCAATTCCCGTTTTATACTCGGGTTGATAGTATACAGGAAAACACATTTCAGATCTGCATCCCTTATCTCCTTATAGAGTCGGTGAGCACTAATAATGCTATACTTTTGGTCCTCCGGTGGGTCCGAGAGAAACTCAAAAGTCTTATTGTAACAATTCAGTAGGACTTGGTTCTGACTTAACCAATCCATACCCAAGATGATATTTATACCGTCTAAAGGTAGACAGATCAGATCCACTATAAAGGATCTGTCATTCAATACAATGGGACAATTCAAATACACCGAGGAAGTATTTATTTTTCCTCCTGTAGGGGCCACCATCGTTAACTCATATGGTAACTCCGCAATAGAGTGTTGTAACTTCTCTGCACATTCTAATGCTATGAAAGAATGGCTCGCACTAGAATCAAACAATACAATCAGAGACAAATTATTGATACAGCACATACCTTGCAGTAAATCAGGAGTTGATTTTGCCTCAGAACTGCTCAAAGTGAAAACTCTTCCTGTCGTTTACTAAGTTCGTGCAGTACCTTTCTCATTTTCCAGTGGACAATGCCGTGCCACGTGCCCCTTCTGGCCACATCGGTAGTAAGTAACTAGACCAAAATAACATGGTTTATCCCTATGAAATTTCCCGCATTTCCCACACTGACCCGTTGTCGATTTTTTCAGAAAAGGTCTGGGTTCCATAAGTGCTGGTTATTTACCTCTCATGATATTCTTTCCTCTAGTATTTTTGTCCATAACTGAGAACTCTCTCTTTCGCTTCCACTAAGTTTGCCTCTCCCTTTCATCCTCTATTGCTTTTAGACTTGTCGCCAACATCCGACATTAATTTACCAATAGGGCATATTCTCGAATCTCTAATGCCACCACAATATTCCTAAACTTCAGGTTCAGTCCTAATTCAAACTTCACTGCCTTCTAAGCTTCATCTGGATTATTCTTCAGAGTACTTGAGAACTTAGATAGTTCTTCAAACTTGGTAATATAGTGCTCAATGGTTCAATTTCCCTGTCTAAGCTGAAGAAACTCAATCTCTTTCTCGGCTTTCACATTACCGGGAAAATATTTGTTCAGAAAAGTCTCTCTAAACAAGTGCCATGTAATTTCCCTGTCTTGATGTACCAGTAAATCTCTAGCTTCTCTCCACCAGTATTCAGCTTCTTCCTTCAACATATATGTCCCAAAATTGAACTTCTGCTCATTAGAACAATTTAGAACTTCAAAAATCTTCTCGAGTTTTGTCAGCCATCTCTCAACAACTATCGGGTCATATGCACCCACAAAAGACAGAGGCCGCGTTCCCATAAATTTAGACCATCCATTACCATTCCCAGTTCTATTTCTATTTCGGTTTCCTTTATTTCCCCTAGCTTCGTCATTATTATTAATATTTTGAAGGTGCTGCAGAATTTGATTCGTAGCAGCTGCCTGAGTTTGAATAGCTACGGATATGTTATTTAAGGTAGCATCTGCGCTGCCTGACAGATTTCTTCTTGGTGGTGCCATAACTCACTATATTAGTAAAGCAAAATATTAGTCACTATTAAGGTGATCAAACTCAACAGTAGTTCAAAATTTTACAGTAGTTATCACTCCACACAAGACTATAAATAGGAAATACTAGTATTTTCCTTTTGAATTTATCCGCTACCTTACACAACGTTTCTACATAACTATTCAAGACTCCTCTAAGTCAATCTAGGTGACCACCCACCCCATGGTCGCCTAAGATCGCCTGCTCTGATACCAACTTTGTAACGTCTAGTTTTTTTTATAATTATTATTATTATAGAACTTTGTAAGATTTGATTTATTTTAATTTTTTTTCACATTACGCGTGTTAAATACGCCATATGTATAAATACAATATATATGTATACATATTTATTACAAACTTCACACATGTTATAATTATATAATACAACATTTCAAAACACAATAGATAGGTATACGTATATATATATATTACAAACCTCACACATGTTATAATTATACAATACAACATTTTAATATATAAATAAGAGTCCCTATACAGCACTTCACCCTTAAAATACAAAGGATGAGGAGGTGGTACTGACATCGAGATCTTTATCAGTAACGTTATTCCCTGTTGCATCTCATTTCTTTTTATCTGAACATAACACCACAATAATAGTGAGAACAAAGATTTCCAGTATACTTAACATAAATAAAATATAATGAGAAAAATAGGAGTTATGTTCAGCTATATAAACTACAGAAAATATTAAGATTTGAAGATAAAATCATCACTTCAGTTGATGCATAATTAACATACTATATATGCACTGAAAATTCACTCATTTGCTATACGCATAGTGACCGATCGACTACAATCACAATAAGTGATCAGGAAATGTGAGTTCATCACTCATCTGCCTTCTCACATACCATCTATCACCCGGTTGGAGCGGCTCTCCCTTGGCTCACTCAGGCTAATAGGGCATCCCTTACTCGATACCGTCTCAAGCTATACAACCCGTCAAAATTCATCCATATATATAAATGTATATATATAAATGCATATTCATCAAATGCAATATATATTTATTAAGCAACTCGCCATGAGCTTTACGCTTACCATTTAATAACTTTAATAATATGATGCATTATTTTTATACGAAATGATTAATAATCATTCATCAAATACCAATATCCAATATGATTCATTTTAAATCAAATAAAGAAAAAGAGTAATTTGTGATACTAAAATCATCATTTTAAAAGTATTTTTCTTGATTATATGTCTCTTAAAAATATTTCAACAAATAAGATTATTTTTAGGTAAAAAACAGTGAAAAATATGATAATTCAACACCCAACACGGCCTTACTTGAAAAATACTTCAAACATACTCAAAAATAGCTCCGAACACGGCCTACCCATATTGAAGCAACACATAACACGGTCTGGCCATGTTCTATGACCTTTCTTTATTTATTCAATCATATCTCCCTGATACGAATTCAGATTGAGGTGATTTTAAATCCTATAAAACGTTAAGACAATTATCTACAACTTTCATGTTTATCATATCTTCAAATTCCTTATGGATTATTCCCAAAAAATTACAAACCAAAATACTTATTTTACCATTCAGAATTCTAGACTAATTCTAACCTCTGCTCAATTAATTAGTCATATCTCCTTCATATAGACTCCAATTGAGTTGATGTCAAAGCCTATAAAACGATAAGCCAATTATCTACAACTTTTATATTTATCATTTCTTTAAACTCCTTAAAGATTATTTCCAAACAATTAAAGATAAAAATGATAATTTTTACTATCTTGAATTCTGACATCTGCTCAATTAATTAGCCATATTTCACTCATATGAACTTCAAATTAAGTAATTTCAGATCCTATAAATCCGTGAGACATATATTTACAATTCATATGTTGACCATTTCTTTAAAATCTTTGCTTTCCCAGAATTCCAAAAACAAAGACTTCCCATATTATTCTGAAATTCAGCTTAGTTTAACTTCTCCCTTATTTTTCTTTTATGTAATCCCATGCACCCATATGCATGTCCATACAACCAAAATATAATTCCATATAAATATCCATATCACATATTATTTAAAATCACATCTAAACAAATCTAAAAGCATATATATAATTTTGTACAAAATTTATTAGAAGATGTTAAACCTACCTCAAACAAATCCTTAAATTTGATGCTTTGATTTCCCTTTCCTTTTCCTTCTCTTTCTTCTTCCTCTTTCTCTTCCTCTCTTTTCTTTTCTTTTCTTTCTCTTCCTTATCGACACTCCTTTCTCTCCCTCATAATTATCACTCATTTTTCCTCACTTACCTCCCTTATAATTATTAAAAAAATTTCTACCTACCACCTAATATTTACAACTTCGTCATCTTCCATTATTTACAAAACTGTCATTTTAAAGTATTTATAAAACTGCCATCTTAAAGAATTTACATAAATGTCATCTTAATAAATTTACATAAATTTCATTTCAATTAAATTACATAAATTTCATTTCAATTAAATTACATAAATGTCATTTTAACCATCTTAAGATCTTGTTTGATTTGAGTAAAATTGTAAAATAATTTAATCCTCCCTTGAGATCTAAGGTTGCTGCCTTGTGACCTGGAGGTCACGGATTCAAGTCCTGAAAACAGCCTCTCTGCTTGCGGGGGTAAGGCTGCGTACATCTTCCCCTCCCCAGACCCCACCAGGTAGAAGCCTCGTGCACTGGGCTGCCCGTTTCTTAAAAAAAAAAGAAATAAATCACAATTAATAACATAAGAAAAAATCGAGGATGTTATAAGCTCCACTAGAGATATTTATTCTGGGAAGAGTTCAGCTTCACTTGCAGCTTTTGTTCACCTTATTGGTGGGTGGGTGGCGACTTAAGTTAGGAGGTGGGAGGCTCACTACTAGTATGAGGAGTTTTGATGGTTTTAGGATGCAAGCTTAGTGATATACCTCTTGCTAATGCTAAGTTTACTTGAACTATGATTAAAAGATATACTGCTTCATCATGGTTAAATAGGTTCTTTACAAACCACTTCCACATTGTGCTGTAATTTTCTAAGGCAAAACGGGGCCCTACACTGTTCAAGTTAGAGAACATGGGGTTGACTCATCACGGGTTTTTAGCTTTTGTCAAAGAGGTGTGGCAAGATATTAGGGTGTACAGGTGGGAAGGATATAAGTTCATGAAGAAGTTGAAGACACTGAAGGAAAAGCTAAAGAATTGGAATCTGTGTTTGAGGACATCAGAATTAGAACAGAAGAAATAATCGGGGATTTTGACTCTTTAGATAAATTAGAGGTGGAAGGAGGATTAACAGAGTATCAAAAGACTAGGAAATCAACTTTGAAAATTGGATTAAAGGAAATTTCTTTAGGCTGTGTTTGTTGACGATAGAAATCAAGGATACAATGAGTGAAAGAAGGGATGCTAGTAGTAATTCCAATCCTTTTCACAGAATGCCTATAAGTAGAAGCAAAAGAAGTTTGATTAAGAAGTTTGAGCTTGAAGATGGAAGACAGATAGGGACATAGATGTTATTGTTGAGGAGATTACTAGCTTTCATTCTCATCTTTACACACAGGAATTTCATAATAGACCTTTTGAAGAAGAGATTCAAAGTGCAGTTTGGGGTATGGACTGGAGAAATCCCTGGGACCTGATGGCTTTACGGCTACCGTTTTACAAAGATGTTCATAATTGAGTTATAATTAAATCTGATTTTTTAAAGGTGTTTGAGGAATTCTATCAATATGACAAGATAGGTAAGAGTGTGAACTCTTTACTCTTTAATTCAAAAAAAGACAGATCCTTTAAGTTGAAGGGCTAAAGACCTATTAGTCTAGTTACAATTGTCTATAACCTTATCACGAAGGTTTTTTTTAGACTGAATTAGTTGTCATATACTACTTCTCAGAATCAGAGTACATTTATTTCCAGTACAGATTTTGCTTTGATAGCAAGTGAGTAAGTAGATTATCTACATAAGAAAGGAAATCAAGGTTTGGTTTTAAAACTAGACGTCAAGACAGTAAGGAAATTTCCCTGGATGTTTGAGTCATGTGTCACCACCATTCAGAGACAAATAGTCATTTGTTTTTACATTGTGAAGTGGCTAAGCAATTGTGGAATAAGCTTTTTGGCATCTTTGGCCCTCGGTCTGCCCCTCCCTCCTTAGAGAGATTTTTAGCTACCAAGTTTTATGGTTTTGAGACAAGGAAGAAGCATAAGGTTTTGTGGCAGTGTGCTGATTTTGCTGTGGTGTGCTATATATGGCTGGAACGGAAAGCAAGTGTTTGCAATCAGAGTTTTTTTTACCATCATATCTTCTTTCGGAAATTTACTTTTTTGGCCTTTTATGGGTTTTTTTTAGATAGAAAAAGAAAATTTTATTAAGAAAGGAGAAAAAAGAAGTACAATAAAAGGAGAATAAGAAATCCTCCTCCAAGAAACCACTAAAGATCTAAAGAAAAAAGTAAAAGAGGACCACCAAAACTCAAACTAAACATGTACAACAGCAGCCCAATCCCTTTGTAAATCTGAAATGGCCATCCCTTTAAAGAAACCATGAGCCAAACACCTAAGTGAAGCTTTAAACCTTATCCTATCCCATAACATATTCAAGACATTGAGGAACCTCCTCTCCAACCAAATACACAACAAAACAGCACAATTTCACAAAGTTTCATTATCCTTTTTCCTTCCAAAAATTCATAAACCCCAAACAACTCACTCCACAAAAATTCACCAACCTGACAATGTTACAAAAAGGTGTACAGTTGATTCAGAACTGTTCATCCACATAGCACCTATGAACACGAACACTTCATTTTCGGACGTGTCGACATGTTAGACATTCTACAGACACTGACACTCTTGGGACACCTGTTCAACACGTGTCCCGTGTCCAACTTTTTTATAAAAAAAGACTTATGTCGGACATGTTTTTTAACATGTCTGACACTTATTTCGAACATTTTAGGCATAAATCTTCCATCCCCTTTAGATTTTCATTTAAAGTTCGAACCCAACACTGACAATCACAGCTTGTATCTTGGTCATCGCAACATGTCTTCCATTGAAATTAGGTTCCTATCATCCATCGTAACTTGCATTCTGGTCATCGTATTTTTATTGTTTGTTTTTGTTGACTATTAAGAGTAAGTTCCTCTATTTTCTCTTAGTAGATTTGTCTGTGCTTGTGGCCATGTGCATATTTCTTTTCGAAAAGTTTTCGAAGTTTGTTTTTATGCAAGCATATATACTTATTCAAAGTTTGTATTATAAATTTATGATAATTTTTTTGGGATTAAGTTGTAAAGTGAGTTGTAAATAATATTGTTTTCTAATTATATATATATATATATATATATATATATATATATATATATATATATAATTTTTGTTTTTTAATTCACGTTCGACATGTCGTGTCCTATATTTTTTAAAAATTTACTTGTCACGTGTCCGTGTCCATATCCATGCTTTATAGCATAGCACAAATATTGAGAGAAACAGTTGTTTTAGGCCTTCAAATTTGTAACAAGTCATTAGTATTAATCCTATTCAATACAGCAATCCAAACAAAAGATTTCAGTATTTCAACTTAGAAGGAGCTTTAGATTTCTAAATAAATTTATCTAGCACAAACTTTTCCCTCTCAGAAGAATGAGTTAAAAATGAAAGAATGATTTACAGGAAAAAGCACCAAAAGAATCAAGAGTCCAAATTCTCCTATTTGGAATTGATGAAAGATTAATATTTTCTATGACAAGCAAAAGAGCCTACAAATCCTGGGTGTTTCTATCCTTCAAATTTCTAAAGAAATGAAAATTTCAAGAAATAGAAGCACCTTGAAAAGTACAGAAATGATTTGTGGATATACAAAGGGATTGGAAAGCTCTTTTGAGCCATTAATTGTAATATTTTTTCTGATTTTGCAAGGACTGATGGTCTTCTGTTCTTGTAATGCTCTTCTTTTCCCTTCAATAAATTTTTTCTATGAAAACAAAAACAAAAACTAGGCTTCGAGAAAGCATATGATCTAGTTAGTTAGAGTTTTCTTGACAAAATTCTTGATCATAAAGTCTTTGGAGTAAAATGGAGAAGTTGGGTTTTCGGTTGTCTCTCTTTTGCTACTTTCTCAGTTATAGTAAATGAAGAATCAAAGTATTGAATTTAGGAGGAGTGACGCAAGGAGATATGTTATCTCCTGTTCTTGTTTATTTTAGTGGTGGATGTGCTTAGTATAATGATTACCGGAGCAATGGATAAAAATCCTGTTAAGGGAATTTGGGTGTGGTAGGAGAAGATTAAAGTGTCCCAGTCCATTGAGATCATTTCTGGCCTAAAAGTAATTAAGTCAAAGAGTGGATTGGCAGGTATCAACTTTGAAATGGATATCTTTCTTCTTAGGTTGCTTTAATGGGGTGCCAAGTCCTTCATTGGTTCATTATTTATTTAAAAGTTCCTCTTGCAGGAAACTTTTACGTAACTAAAGGTGTGAGTGTTTGGATAGCTGGAAATGGTCCTTTTTCTCTTGGGTAGACGCATCACATTTATTCATTCTTGTCCATTTAGCATTGCACTTTACTATCTATCACTTTTTTTGTATTCCAACGGGAGTTGCATGGAGGTTAGAAAAGATTATGCAGTATTTTTTGTGATCTAGTATGAGAGAGATGCAAAGGGATCATCTTGTAAATTGGGAGATTTGTTGTAGACCAGAGAATGAAGGGGGATTGGGCCTTGGTAATCTAGTATCTAAAAACACTGCATTAGCAAGTAAATGGCTATGGCATTTTCCTCTAGAATCTAATTCTCTATGGCATCGTGTTATTTGGAATAAGTATGGTTTGAATTAGAATGGGCAAGATGCCAACCTGACAATTCTTGCTATTCATGTTAGCTCTTGGAAATTTATTTCTCGAGGATATAACTTTTAAATCTTTAATTTATTTGAAAGTAAGTGATGGATGAAGTATTAAATTCTAAAAGGATACGTGGGTTGAGAATATTCTTTAATCTCAGGCCTTTCTGAATCTCTATCATGTTTCTTCTTTGCATGATGCCCCAGTTCAAACGCTCTATTCTATACAGGGGAATACTCAATCTTGGAATCTATTTTTCTAGAGATCTTACTTATAGAGACGTAATTGAAATTGATCTCTTTTGATTCTTCTTGATCATATTAGATTATCAAAAAATAAAGATAGGAGAGTTTGGAATCTGGATGCTTCAGGTGTACACACCTGTAAATCCTTCCTTACACTTCTACTAGAGATATTATCCTTCCTGGAAAGCATATTTGGAGATCTAAAGCTTCTTTAGAGGCCAAATCTTTTATTTGGACAGCAATACTCCATAGAATCAACACAAATGACGTAACGTGTTATGGCATGTCTAGTGCAGAAAATGGTGTTCATTTACTTTTACATTATAGAGGAGCCATTTACTTGTAGAATAAATTGTTTGGGGATTTTAGTGACACTTGCATGCCCCCAGAATTTATAGAAATTCCTCCTCATATGGTTCACAGGTTTTCAGACAAAAAAGGGAGGGAAAAGCACTATAGCAATGCACAGTTTTTGTTGTAATTCAGAACATTTGGTTGGAATTGAATGCTTGTATCTTCAAGGTGTCTCCTTGTCTTTAGATGCTTTATGGGATCAAAATTTTGCAGGATCTCTTTGGTGTTCAGCTCACTGCTTCTGTAAGGAAGTCAATTTATTATATATGTAGAGGAATTAGGAGTCTTTGTTGCATGATTGATTTTCTACCTGTTTTTCTTTACGGTTCTTGATTTCTTTTTACTACAAGGTCACTTCATCCTTCTTTTGTAGAAATTTTCTTCCTTCTTAATATATATTCTATTTTATTAGAATAAAATAAATAAAGTAATACGCAGCAAGAATGAAATCCTTGCTAAAACATCCCATACATTAAGGAACTTTTTCGAACTGAGGAGTAAAGATCCTACCTTCTTAAAGCACTGGCGCAGAAAATCAGTGATGTCAGGAGACAGGCTATCAGGAATTGGAGGATGTTCATCCTGAGGGGAAATAAAAAAGGTAAAGAGCAGAGTTTTTTTGTTTACCTATATTGAATAAATCTGAATATGATTCAATAAAACAAGAAGTGAACTTAAAATGCTCTAATTTTGAGTGAGAACAATCTACTTGTTAGACAATCAAATGTAGATGCCATCATCTAGCCAAGTTAAATAAGAGAGCAAGATCCAAGGATCCTCCATCGTATTGAAACAATAGTAGAAAATAAAAATAAGCACACCTGAACAATACGAAAGAGAGCTGGCATAGGCTGCAGATCATAATAAGGAGGAACACATGTAAGAAGTTCAATAACCGTACAGCCAACACTCCAAATGTCAGAAGCAGCACAAACCCCAGACATTTCTATAACCTGAAAATGAAACCAGATTCATATGAATAAGCTCTCTTATTCATGCCATATGCATCATAAATAATAGCCACTTCTATTGTCCACCAGACACAGTATTAGTCATTAGGTTCGTCAAAGTATCAGCAAGGTGCTCAACGTGCACACTTCTCTATCTATTAATGCACCAGGACATTGAAGCAATGTTATCAGAGTGCACTAGAGTACCTAAAGGCACATAAACCCAGAGCAGAAGATGTTGATAATGTGACAAAAGAGACTAGTAGCAACAGAATACATATTTTAAAAAAATAACACTTAAAAAAAGCTACAATCAAGCCAGCTAACTAAGTTTAATTGATAATATAAATATAGATAGATTGTACAATTAACCAAAACCAAGCATGTAAACAATAAAGAAGAATATGTTAGGTAGATGGATATTAAAAAAAATAGTTATTAGAGATTATAAAAAGAACTACTCATAAATCTTTACATAATTTAAACTTTTGAGTTGAAGTGATCTTTAACATAAGTGGTCAAGAAATCGATCCTTCCTGGCCCCCATCCATTAAGCCCAAAGTGCTTTCATGTGAGAGTAAGAGAGAGCATGATAGAGACTATAATAAAAATATCCATAAGCCTTCACTTAACAAAAGTCAACATCATACGTAGTCAATCAATGAATGCAATAAAGGCAAAAAACAATTAGAAAGCAAGTTAGATAAGCTGCTGCTTCTGCTAACAAGAGAGCTATAATTTATATACACAGAAAAATACCTTGTGGAATAGATAAAAGATCATACAAGCTGAATAGTTTATATGCGAGACAAATGAATGAATATGAACTCGTGCAAAATTCTAGCAAAATACAACAAACTATTTAAAACATTAATGCTTACTAAACAAACAATTTAGCAACAGAATATCGCAAAATTAATACCTCTGGAGCCATCCAATATGGTGTTCCAACAACTGAATGAGTATTAACATCGGCCTCAGTCAATTTCGTTGCTACACCAAAATCAGCAAGTTTGACAAGACCCTAAAAGTAGAAGTTACAATGTACTTAGTGAGACTAATGCAAATTTTGCAAGACCTAGACCATAAAAACAAACAATTCAAATGAGAGTAGACGACCATGGATCAAGAGTAAGAAAACCCATAGGGATGTTGTACAGAGATATATAATACCCCAGTATAAAATGCCAACACATAACATCAAGTTCTGCTTATTGTTCAATAACTACTAGACAAGACATGAACTTTCTCTTCCTTTCTTCTAATTTTCACTAGTCTTAAATATAGAATCATTTGACAGTTCATCCGTAGTTGAAGCAGATCCAAGGTGGGACAGTTAATTGTCATTAACTTAATCAGAAGGCTACATGAGATCAACACAAAAAATTCAGCAGAATATAGAAGCATAAGAAACAAACTTCTAAAATCAAAAAAGAATTGATAGACAAGTATGTAAAAGCAATGATAACGTGATATATACTTTGCACTTACAAACCATATTTAATGCTCAATTGGGCTTAACTATAATTTTATATGATCATATGGAAATAGTTGATACCATGATTAGGAGAAGGATCAACATCATGTGTCTGCAAGAAACTAAATGGGTAGGAGAAAAGGCAAAAGAATTATATTTTTCAGGTTTTAAGCTTTGGTACACCGGCAAAACGAGAACTAGTAATGGTGTAGGTATAATAGTTGATAAGGAGTGGAGAAACAATGTCGTAGATGTGAAAAGATTAGGAGATAGGATTATAGCTTTAAAGATTGTGGTTGAGCGAGACACTTTTAATGTGTTTAGTGTATATGCACCCCAAGTTGGATTAGAGGAGCATTATAAGAGAACTTTTTGGGAGGATCTAGAAAGTTTGATTCAAGAAATACCTTTGGGAGAGAAGATTTTCCTAGGAGGGGATTTGAATGGTCATGTAGGGAGGGAATCAAAAGAATACGAGGGTATACATGGAGGTTTTGGATTAGGAGATGCGAACGAAGAGGGTAAAACTATCTTGGATTTTTTCTTAGCCTATAATTTTACCATAGCAAATACATGCTTTAGAAAGCGGATTGAACATCTTATCACATACAAGAGTGGAGGAGCAAGTACTCAAATAGATTTTTTCTTTGTAAGGAAATCAGATAGAAAGTTCTGCACAAATTGTAAAGTCATACCCGGTGAGAGCTTGGCTACCCAACACAGAGTTTTAGTTTTGGACGTACGAGTTATGAGAAGAGTAGAAAGAAAGAGTAAGAAAACAATTCCTAGAATTAGGTGGTGGTCTTTGAAGAATGAGCAACAAAGGAATTTTCAAAGAAGAGTGGAGGAAGAAAGGCTTTGGGAGGTCCAAGGAAATGCTAATGATATGTGGGACGAGATGGCCAAAGGGATTAGGTATATAGCAAGAGAGACACTTGGAGAATCAAGAGGCGTTGGACCTAAGGGTAAAGAATCGTGGTGGTGGGATGCGGAGGTGCAAGATAGGATTAAGTTTAAAAGAGAGTGTTATAAAGAGTGGCACTTATGTAAAGATAAGGCAATTTGGGATAAATATAAAGCGGCTAAGAAAGACGCTAAGAAGGCTGTGAGTGAAGCAAGAACTATAGCTTTTGAAGGATTATATCAATCTTTAAGAACTAAGGAGGGAGAAAGAAAAATTTACAAGCTTGCAAAGGGTAGGGAAAGAAAGACAAGGGACCTAGATCAAGTGAAATGTATTAAAGATGAAGAGGGTAATGTTTTGGTAAGGGAGCATGATATCCAAGCACGATGGAGGAGTTACTTTCAAGGACTTTTGAACGAAGGGCATGAGTTGACCTACAACTCTGACAGACTTAATACTGCAGAAGAAGACCGTAATTATACTTTTTATCGTAGAATCCAAGAGTTTGAAGTAGAGAAAGCTCTGAAGAGAATGGAAAATGGAAAAGAAGTAGGACCTGATAATATACCTATTGAGGTGTGGAAAAGTTTAGGAAGGAAGGGTATAAGTTGGCTCACTAAATTGTTTAATGTGATAATGAAATCTAAGAAAATGCCGGATGAATGGAGGAGAAGTACTTTAATTCCTATATATAAAAATAAAGGAGACATACAGAATTGTTCCAACTATCGGGGGATTAAACTCATGAGTCACACTATGAAGTTATGGGAGAAGATCATTGAGCAAAGATTAAGACAAGAGACTCAAGTTATAGAGAACCAGTTTGGATTTATGCCAGGAAGGTCAACTATGGAAGCAATTTATTTACTACGGAGATTGATAGAAAGGTATCAAAACAGACGGAAAGATTTGCACATGGTTTTTATTGATCTGGAAAAGGCATATGACAGAGTGTTAAGAGAGATCCTATGGAAGGCTTTAGAAAAGAAAGGAGTACGTATTGCGTACATTCGAGCAATCAAAGACATGTACAACGGGATAACGACTTGCGTGAGAACACAAAATAGGGATACAAAGGATTTTTCCACAACTATTGGACTACATCAAGGGTCTTCTCTGAGTCCGTATCTTTTTAACTTGATTTTGGACGCAGTTACTGAACATATACAAGAGTTGGGGCCTCAATGCATGTTTTTTGCAGATGATATAGTCTTAGTTGGTGAATTGAAAGAGGAAATAAATATGAAGTTAGAGTCATGGAGACAAGTTTTAGAAATACACGGTTTCCAGATAAGTAGAAATAAAACAGAATATATGGAATGTAGTTTTAGTAAGAGACGAACAAATACGAATGTCGACGTGAAACTTGGAGACTATATATTAAAACAAGTTACAAGTTTTAAATATCTTGGGTCCATTATACAAAATGACGGTGAAGTAAAGGAGGACGTAAACCACAAGATTCAAGCTGGATGGATGAAATGGAGGAAAGCTTTGAGTGTCATTTGTGATAAAAAAAAAGTGCCGCTAAAAGTTAAAGGAAAATTCTACCGTACGGCTATAAGACCTGCTATATTGTATGGTACGGAATGTTGGGCGGTTAAAAGACAACATGAAGATAAACTCAACGTTGCAGAGATGAGAATGTTTCGTTGGATGTGTGGACACACCAGAAGAGATATGATTAGAAATGAGTGCATTAGAGAGAAAGTTGGGATAGCACCTATTGTGGAGAAGATGGTTGAAACTCGCTTAAGGTGGTTTGGCCATGTATGGAGAAGACCTGCAGAAGCCCTAGTGAGAAGAGTTGATCGGATGGAGGATAGTCCAATAATTAGAGGTAGAGAGAGGCCAAAGAAAACAATAAGTGAAACTATTAAAAATGATTTAATAGTTAATAACTTATCTTTTGATCTCATCCATGATAGGCCACTATGGCGCCGTTTGATCCATGTAGCCGACCCCACCTAGTGGGAAAAGGCTTAGTTGTTGTTGTTGTTGTTGATATGGAATAGATATCATGGTGGCTCATTGAGATGCAACATGGAACAATTAAGTTCAAATCAGAGGAGGAATTATATTATGACAAACTTAGATATGTATAGATAGCTCAAATGACAGAACAATACAATCATATTTTTAGGTAGGGAGGCATAAAAGAATAAATCATAGTGACCTAATCAATTTGCATGGATACAATCCATGAATAAAATCAGGAGACAGCCTTAAATATAAGGAAAAAAAATAAGGGGGAGGCTTACCTCTTTGGTTGTCAGTATGTTTGCACCCTTAATATCCCGATGGATTACACCTTGTTCATGTAGATAAACCAAGCCTTCCAATACCTGTCTCACCATATAAGACACATAGCTTAGAAACACTAAATAGTTGAACCAGGAAAATCATTACTGAACAGTAGTAGACCTACAAACCTGGGCAATATAAACAGCAACCAATGATTCTGGAAAAGGTCCAAATTTATTTGGCTTGATAATATTTGCAAGGGAGCCATTCTCCACATATCTATGCCGTTGCAAACATATAGTAAAATCAACTAATTCTTTTAAGTGCCTTACAAATGATAGTATAATTATGTAGTTACAAAATGAGATAGAGTTGAGTTCACTTACTCAAGAATTATGTGCAGGTGAGTCTTCGTCTTTAAGGATCCAAGATACTTTACAATGTTTTTGTGATTCAGATTCTGCAAAATAATTACTGTTTCCAAAAAAGGCATCACACAATGAGTACAAACCCTTTTAACAGATGCTAGAAATCAGAATCCCAAGTTTGTTAGAAGATTAAGCCAGAGCATTATCCACCAATAATGCACCAGCAAACATAGACTCCAGTTTAAATGTCTTAAACATGAATATGAGAACTGGGTAGCCTGCACAATACTTTATTAGCTGTCACTATTTGCAATTCAATGGTTATGTACACACAAAAGTTCTTGTCTTGGTCAATATTTAAAGAATAGAATTTTGGATCGCTAACAAATGACTCCGGATATACAGTGTGGACATTAATAAGAATTAAAATCATGCACATAGATCAAATAATAGCCATGTTTCCACCTCAGATACAAGATATGTAGCTTTTGATCCAATCCGAACTTAACAGTTCACAAGTCTTTTTCATTGCAAGAACAGCTCTAACATGTTGAATAGTATCCAAAGCTTCCACACACAACATATGCATGGATTCAGATAATATCACAACAACTATTAAGCAAAAGGAATTGTTTCCAATAGATATTGTAAAGCACATACAACAATAGAGAAAAAAGAAGTACCTTTAGTAGATCAATCTCTTGCTGAAAACATTAATGCATCCACCAAATGACACAGTAGTCAAAGGCAAAACAGAACACAATTAGTAAATAAACAAAATAGAAATTGAAAGCTCTAAAAAAATAGAGAACTTCAACAATTTTTATGTAGCTATATGTATTTAATTTACACACTACAAATCAAAATGTAACCTCAAAGAAAGTAATCCTTATATATTCCCAACGGCCCTAAATAACTGTTAGGGATAATAATAAAAACTATTCATTGAACTCACTTAGCAACTTAAGCTTTTGAATTGAAGTGATATTGACATGATATCAGAGCTTATATGATCAAATAGTCAGGAGTTGAATCTTTGTCGAACCCATTCTTCATATTTAAAAGAAAAATTCAGCACAAAGCAAGTTGACCTGTGCTTTGTCCAAACTTCAAACACAAAGGACTTTTGGATGAGGTGGCGTACTCAACAAAATTAATACTAATGACATGTTGCAGTTTCAAAGGCCAAATTCCCCAAACATTTGTTTTATGTGTGGAGCTAACTCAGAAACAAATGGGCATTTCTACAGTAAGCATTTCTGCCACCAATTTTTCAATAATATCTTTGTACATTGAAGGGTGTTTGTAGGGCCTGAGATTAATGGGGTTTGTGCCCTCTTTTAAGATGATCCTATGGTAAACCCTTGCTTGTGGGGAGGAAGCTTAGTTAGCTCCCTTAAGACATCTTGAAATTCCAATAGGAGCTGTTGTAATTATGTTTTGTGGCCATCTTCAATTTTGCCATCCAAACTCAGCGAGTGCAATGTCTGGTCAGAATTCATCTTAACTACTTGTATCATATACATGTGGGGATTCGAAGTGTGAGTCATTAAAGACTAGAGTTGCTTATAATCAGTTACTCGCCAAGAACTACTAAGGGAAGCACATAGTTTTACTAATTTTCCTTCTTTTTTGAATTCCATAGTCATGTTAGGGAAATCCCAATGAACCACTCCCAGAGAGCAGAGCCATTGCATTTCAAGGACCATATCACAACCACTCAATCTTATAATATACACATCAGTTTGAAAAGGCACTCTTTATAGAGTCCATATAAAATCTTTACAAACTCCTTTACTAGTCAGTTTGTATCCTAGCTGAGTTTCACATCCCACCATATTATCACCATGCAGACACGATGTGGACGCGATGTGGTGCCTCATAAGCACCAAACCAAGTGAGCTACTTAGAGAGTTCTAGAATGCTCTTGGACTTTCTAAGAAACTCTTGTACATTCTTGTAGACTCTTGAAGATTGTAGAATTCTCTAGAGAAATGTGGAAACATCAAGTAAATACAAGTAGGACTAGAATTTTCTAGATGCGCAATATAGACTGTTGGATTGAATTGATCCTAACCATTCATTCAAAGGGAGTTTCTTTAGCATTCTCCAAGTTCTCTTATTTTCTCTCTTACTCTCTTTAGTCATTTTGTTTTTTAGAAAGGTGTTTTGAGGAAGGCTGAATTAGTTAAACATCAGGGGAGTGTCTTAACTAAGTGTCGCACAGTCGCTACTTAGAGAGAAAAGAGTAAGTCCGTGAGATAAGGCTCCATTTGCACGGTTGGGCCAGGCCTAGTGGCTGACACTGTGGGTCAGGCGGACTTTCACAACCCCATTTCCCACCCATAGCCCCGTAGCATATATTCTCGGCCCTGCGTTCTCGTTAAGACAGCACTGTATAAGACGATTCTCCAATCAGAGAGAAACGGGAGCTCCATTCTTTAACGTCTTTAACCCTCTGTCTGTTGTAGCTCCCTCTTCCACCTTCTTGGAGCCGCCATTCTATTCATCCCTTTCTCATCTTATCGACCATTTCTCAGGTTCCTCAACCTTTTTCTTATTGCCTTCTTTAGATCTCGTCCTTTGCTAGTTACGTCATCAGTTCCTTCTTCATTTTTCTCCTCCATCGCCGCCATGCTTGGAGTTGAGACAGTGGAATTGGAGTGGTCGGTGAAGCACGTCAAGGGCACTTTCATCAAGTTTTTCCAAGAGAAGAATCATGTGTACTAGAAGTCTAGCCCTGTTGTTCCCCTTAGTAATCCGACCCTTCTCTTTGCAAATGCTGGTATGATTATCTTCTTTCACGATCGTTCATTTTCATAAATTCTATTTGTTATTGGGTTAAAAAAGGAAGACTCGAGTATTTTGTTTTTGTTTTTCGAGAGAGTCCATCAATTTTTTCACCGAGTAGATTGCTATATCATGCCAGGCAAAAATTTTATATTGAAATACGTAATCGTTGGCTTAGTAAAGCTTTTTGTGGGGGGGCTTGTTAGCAATAGTTTTCGCATTCTAATCGAAGATAATATTTTAGTATCTACACCATAGAAACTTGTAATCGAACACTCATACTTGGTTTGCTTCTTCACTTCAGGTAGGATGTTATGTACTAGAGAGGAAAATAGAGATAATACGGAGATGGAGAATTTTATTGAATAAAGGAGGAAATAGAGAAGGGAGGGAAGCTCGGCGTGAGCAGTCTAGCAAAACAAACTGACTAACTTCTCCCAATCCCCCATCTAAATACACTCCCCTGACCTCTAAGTTGGCACCCGGCCAACTAAATTCTGTTACAGGAAAAATCATGCAAACCATGCAACAACTTTCTATTTTTGGACTCATAACTCACTTACCAAATAGAAATAGGAATGAAAACTTCAGAAGGACCTAACATTGCCTCCCCCTTCAAACAAAATCCTTGTCCTCAAAGATTAAGATGAACTGCCTCAGGGAACTTTTGCTGCAACTGATACCATAGTTCCCAGGTGGCTTCTTCCTAAGGTAAGTCTTGTCATTTAACTAAAACTTTTGTGGTTGCATGGCCATGCCTCTTGATAAGTCGCCTATTTTTGGATTGCTTCGGGGACCTTAGTCACAGGTTGGCCAGGCTAATTATTTGGTGGATGGCGAGATGGGACAGCTGGGTTGTGACATTTTTTTAACAAGGAAACATGGAAGGTAAGGTGAATCATAGCAGTAGGAGGTAGCCTGAGAGTGTATGCAACAGAACCTACTTTGTTAATGACTTCATATAGGCCATAGTACCACGGTGCTAGTTTCTCATTTCTTCTAATAGCTACTGAATGTTGTTTATATAGGGGTAGTTTAAGGAATACTCAGTCCCTTACTTTGAATTCATGAGTAGACCTATGATGATTTGCATTCTGCTTCATTCTATTGACAGCACGATGAAGATCATGTTTAAGGAGGGAAAACATCTCTTCTCTTGCTAAAAACCTCTGATTGACAGCTTCTACTATAGAATCCCCAGGCAGATAAGGAATGTGAAATGGGGAGATTGACCATATAGAATCTCATAAGGAGTAGTCTAAGCAGCATAGTGACAATCGGTGTTGTACTACCATTTAGCAAGTGGCAGCCAATTGAACCATTTAGTAGGTCTTTCTTATGTCATGCATCGTAGGTAGGTCTCTAGACAACGATTGAGTACCTCAGTTTGACTATCGGATTGCAGATGATAAGTTGAAGACAAGTTTTGATGCACTCTCAATTGGCCTAAAAATTCCTTCCAGAACCCACTTAGGAATATAGGGTATCTATCACTGATAATCTTAGCAGGTGCACCATATAGTTTGTAAATGTGATTAATAAAAAATTGAGCTATGTTAGACGCAGTATAAGGGTGAGTAATTGACACAAAATGAGCATATTTGCTCAATCTATCAATAACAACCAGAATAGCACTCTTTTCTTGTGACAGGGGTAAGCCTTCAATAAAATCCATGCCTATGCTATGCCAAATTTTTTGTGGTATAGGAAGTGGTTGCAAGAAGCTGGATAAGCTGAGGTATCATACTTGCATCTAGTACTTGTATCACACTGCTGAATGTATTCTATAACATCCTTCTTCATGCCTCTCTAATAAAAAAGTTCTTTGATTCTTTTGTATGTGGCTTGTATTCGTGAATGACCCCCCATATTAGAGTCATGTAACCAAGAAAAAATGGCAGTTCGTAATGTAGGCGAAGCACCAATTACTAGTTTCCCTTTTCTTCTCAAATAAGTGCCATCCCATGAGAAATGAGTGTGTGATAATGGCCACTGCTGTAAATCTTGAATTATTTGTTGTAGGTTCTCGTCTTGATGCCATTGTTGTTGGATTAATGTCCACAAATCAGAGGAAATCTGAGATAGGGTGAGTGGCAGCAACTCACCCGAACTGACTCTGGATAAGGCGTCAGCTGCAAGGTTCTCTTTTCGTTTCTCATAAGGGATCTCATAATCATACCCCATGAGTTTTGATAACCAAAACAGTTGAAATGGGGTCTTTAGCCGCTGCTCCATCAAATATTTTAGGCTGTTCTAATATGATATAATGATGAAGTGTCTGCCCATCACATATTGCTCCCACTTCTCTATGGCATGTATAATTGCTAGTAATTCCTTCTCATAAACAGATAATTGTTGATGCTGAGGAGAGAGTGCTTTGCTCATGAAAGCTAGTGGGTGACCATTCTGAATTAATTCTACCCCAATCCCATGAGAGGATGAATTGGTTTCTTTGATAAAAGGATTTGAGAAATCAGGTAAGGCGAGTACAATGGCTGATGTGAGTGCTTTCTTCAGTTGGTTGAATGTAGCAGTAGCCTCCTAATTCCATTGGAAAACATTCAACTTTAGTAGGTCAATTAGCGGCCTTGCAATGACACCAAATTGTTTGATGAATCTAACATAGTATCTTGCCAATCCCAAAAATCCTTGAGTTGTTTAACATTGGCAGGTACTAGCAGTTGTTGACAACTTCTATTTTTTAGGGTCTGTAGACACACCCTCCCCTTAGATGTAATGGCCCAAGTATTCAATCCTGGTTGCAGCGAACATGCATTTACTCTCCTTCACACAAAAACTATGCTATCGCAGAATATAAAAGGAAACTCATAAATGTTGTATGTGATCATGAAAAGAGTGGCTATATATGAGGATATCATCGAAAAAGACTAACACAATTTGCCGTAGTACCTCTTGAAAAATACAGTTCATAACAACTTGAAATATAGAGGGGCATTGGCCAAGTCAAATGGCATGACCAAAAATTCATAATGCCCGAAATGAGTCTTGAAAGCAGTTTTGGGGATGTCTTCTAGGGCTATTCTGATATGATGATAGCTAATGTCTAGTTTTGAAAATACCCTTGCACCTCCCAGTTCATCCAAAAGCACCTCCACCAATGGAATTGAAAATTTGTCCTTTACTGTATGTTTGTTGATCTCTCTATAATTGATGCATAGCCTCCAGCTTCCATCTTTTTTCATTACTAAAACAATTGGTGAAGCAAAAGGAGAGTTGTTGTGCTGAATAATTCCTACAGTAAGTATTTCTGCCACCAATTTCTCAATAATATCTTTCTACATTGAAGGGTATTTGTAGGGCCTGAGATTAATAGGGTTTGTGCCCTCTTTTAAGATGATCATGTGGTTAAACACTTTCCTGTGGGGAGGAAGCTGAGTTGGCTCCCTTAAGACATCTTGAAATTCCAATAGAAGCTGTTGTAATTATGTTTCATGGCTGTCACGCCCCCAATTTACGTTACGTAAAATAAATATTTCTTTTTCACAATCAGATAATCTCCATAAATATGCACAATTCAATTATTTATCATGGGAACAGATACATATAGGATCTCTCATGTATACACAATATACAGACCAAGTCTATAAACATCAAAGTACAGCAAAAACGAGGATCTTGCCTATAGCGTTCAGAACACACTCTAGAATACAAAAATAGTATAATTCAAAGACTGCGAGTCTTGGAAGCAACGTAGACTCACCCAAAGAATATATCACCTATCTGCCGAATCAGACTCTGATATTCTTATCTAAAAAATGTGGAAATATCGTGTAGTGAGTTTGACAACTCAGTGAGCAAATAATTCCTTCTATGACCTCTTAGGTCAACATATGGATATACTTATATTTTAAAATGTGTCACATAGAAAATATAGTTCAGAAGTACATTCATATGGGATCCTTATTTCAAATATTCTCAAATCAAAAGATATTCAGATATCCAAAATCATATGCACCATGGTATGATCATTAAACAAATGTTGTTATGCTCAGTTATATAAGCTACAATAAAATATTATGATTTAGAGATAAAATCATCAATTTAATGCACCTCCCTTACTCGGCAATCTGGTCAATGCAATGAAAATATAACTCATTTGCTATACGCATAGTGACCTCGACCACAGTCACAATAAGTGATCAATAAATGTGAGTACATCACCCTCCTGCTCCCCCCACATTACCACTGTCAATCAGTTAGAGCGGCCCTTCCCCGACTCACTTAAGCTAATAGGGCGTCCCCTATTCGGTACCGTCACAAGCCATACAACTAGCCGATATTCATCCATACATATAAATACATGTAAAATTATCAAGCAACTCGCCATGAGCTTTACACTTGCCATTCAATCTCATTTATAATATGACATGCATCATTTTCACAAGTATATAGCTTTACAAATCAATGCATCGTGCACATAATATTCACTTTATCAAATAATGATAAATACATTTAGAACCACATATTCAATGAATTTCAAAATTTATTTCTAAAACCATACTCTTCTTGAACTATGTGTCAGTTTGTAAGTATAACAGATATTTTAACACATTTAATAAACTTATAATAGCATAAATAATTTATAAACAGAAACAATAATATATTTATAGTTCAAAAAGAGCATGGGGCAAGTCATAGAAAGAATTATCAACTCACAGGGTAGGGCTCCTAATTGGACAGCACTAAAATATACTTTTTCAAGCTGAATTTGATCAATTAGACCTCAAAAACATGTTCGGAGGGTCCAAAGACCTAAAAAATGACTCAGGGAGCTTGGTCACTATTCATCGCCGGAAAATACTATCCACTTGCCGGAAATTACTATTCACGACAAACAAAAAGTTGTCAGATAGCTGAAAAATTTCATATCTTAAGGTTTATCTAACTCCTGAATCCATCTACGGTGTTAGAATTTCAATTAGAGGTCTCTAAATAAGAATTTTAGAACTTACCTTTTTCTAAGATTTTCTAAAGCAGATCTACAGCGATTCAACGGCTAATTTGAAAAATTGATCGGTCAAAACCGTAGTATTCTTCGTCCTGAATCCAGTAGCACCTTCAGTTTTGATATCGGAAGCCAATAGGCACTCAAGATCTAGAGAAAAAGTTGAAAGTTACTATTTATTTACTATTCACTCACTATTTGTAACATCTCTAATTTTGTTTCATTTAGTAATAAAAGTACAAGAGTATTCAAAGTAATATCCCTAATTTCATTTCTTTTATTGATAAAGGTACATAAATATTTAATTAAAGAAATAAAATTTATTAGACAATTTTTAGATATTTAAGGAAATATAATCCTTAGAAATTCTTCACCTTACGTGTATGCATAGAAATGTTCTAATATTAATGGAATAGGTAAAAAAAGAAAACCTAAGAGGAAATATTAGAAATAAGCATGCTAAAGAAAGTTAACATTCTTCGGCAAGGAAGATAAATTTTTGTGAAGTAAGTAAAGGTCTTAAATTTTCAAGAAGATTGAATTAGGGTAATTTTTTCTAATTTAAGAGCAAAAGTTACTAAGTTTAGTATCTCCACCCATAAATTGAGCATTCACCTATGGACACTTCATATAGAGTTTTTCTATTTCACATGAATTTTTAACAAGCCAATAGGATAGCCCAATGAAGAAATAAAACATAAACTTGGACTAGGATATAGGAATTGGACCGGTAGCTCAAAAATCATGAAAATGTGACCAAGCCCATTATGAAAGGTAGAATTTTAACTAAAGTAAAGAAAATGGGCAAGAATGAGCCCAAACCCAAGAGGAAAAATAAAAATAAAAGTAAAGTGATGAAATAATGGTGTAATCAAGATTAGGTGACATGGCATTAAAACAAAAATTTAGTAAGTGGTGTGATATCCTACATTCATAATTTTAGCAAGTGGTATGATAATACAAGGATTTAGGACAAAACATCTATATCCTACACTCATAATTTTAGCAAGTGGTATGATAATACATGGCATTAGGACAAAACATTCATATCCCACACAAATAATTTCAACCAAATAATAGAGATTCAAGGGTTAGAAATTTGCCACCTAAAAAGGCAAACCTATCATACTTGATTAAGACAAAAGAAAAAAGAAATAAATTCTTAAATCAAAGGGACTTTTTCCCTTATCTTAAGAACATATTATCATAATTTTAAAAATACAAATCTTCTTTTACTATGCATATCTTGACTAAGGAATAGGAAGACAAAAACATAAGTTGTTTGTTTCCAAAAATTCAACCAAGTGTATCCTAATTGTGATAAGGTAGACCCATGATCATGAAAAGTGAATTATTTGATAGTCTATTTAAGCAAAACCCACCCTTACAATATTGGAATTTCGTCCAAGTGAGGGAGAGGAAAAATATAAGCAAGGTAGAGTGAGAAAAGGAGAGGAAGAAAGGAAGAAAGAGAAAGGAGAAATCTAGAGGACTAAGTGCTCCAGGTAAGTTTAACAATATTTCTTTTTGAAGAAAATTTTTGAAACTTTTAATATTTATATGAGATTTTGATCTTAGAACTTTGATGATTAGTCATGGATGTTTCTATATCTTGTTACATATTATGTATGTTTGAATACTTAGGCTGGTGTAGATAGTTCTACATAGGTATAGCTATGGATGGCAAACTTTTAAGCTTCTGTTTTTAAAATTCTAGGAAGAATCGGTTAGGAATTAAAACAAATGGTTAACATGAAAAATGTAGATCTATGTCTCATGGATTTTTAGCCACTGGAATACTCATATGAGGTAGATATGGTCCGATTAGTAAGAAGTGGTCAGAAAATGGTTAATCAGGGAAGAATATGTTAGGATTGTTTCTGTGTTTTAATTTCTGAGAATTTTTTGTAGGAAATTAAAATAAATAGTTAACAAAAGAATTATAAATATATGTGTCACGGATTTTTAGCCACTAGAATCACTCAATTTAGAGTCCGTATGAGGTAGATATGGTCCGATTAGTAAACAGTGGTCAAAAATTGGTTAAACAGGGAAGAATATTTTACGATAGCTTTTGTGTTTTACTTTCTGGAAACATTCTATAGGGAATTAAAATAAATTATTAACATAAACATTATTTTTATATGTGTCACGGCTTTTTAGCCACTAGAATAACTTAATTTGGAATTCTTATGAGGGAAATATGGACAGATTAGTAGGTAGAGGTCAGAACCTATCCGAGAAGAAATAACTTATACTTTGAATGATTAATATCACCTTAATTTCTTAATATTTCACTAAACTGTTTAACATAATAGTTGTAGATAATTGTTTTATCTTGAAATTGATACCAAGATCACCTGCATCGGAGTTAAATTGAGGGAGTTATGCTCTTATTAGTAAGAGAATGTTAGATAGGATGAAAACCTACATCAATAAAATAAAGAAATAAAATTCATATTTAAAAAAGAAGAAGAATCTTATAAATGAAAATAATAAATGACTAGTATATGTCATTGCCATTGCCATTGTATGAAATTCTTAAGTGTGAAATTTTGACATAGAAATATTTTATAAAGTGATATTTGAAATGGTTATGTTCATGGCATGATTACCAATAATTTTTTGTAATAGTTATATTTTGATGAACATATTTGTTATTGAAAGCATATTTTTGGCTATCATTGTGAAAAGAAAAGAAATGAGCACGGTCACATGGCAATCCGTGTGGTGCACCAGTAGGGGACGCCCTACCAACGGTTATAATCATGTTAATGAGAAAAGAAAGAGAAAGTAGGCCATGTCGGACGGAGCGAGAAAAGCCCATACTGGAGAGTAGAAAATACTCACCCTGACTGGGGTAGCTTGATATGAGAATAAATTGATAGTCATCATATGATATTCTAAAAATAGTTAATCTTATCATACATGTCATTATTGTACGATTCTCATGTGCATAGATATAGTGCATTCATATGACCAAAGATATTTGCTGTAGTTTATACAGCTGAACATGACGTTAAGAGCTATATTGATGATGATTTTTTGTTGAACTTACTGGGATTTAATTCTCACTATATTTTCATGTCATGTTCAGAAAATTAGTTATGCAGATTTTCTCTATGGAACTGGCTTTTAGCGTATGTTGGATCAAATCACTCTATGTTGAGCTGATCCCCGTAATATATATGGTGTCTATGGTCGAGTTGACTAAGATTCCGGTGAAGGTGCAACCATCCGCACCCGTATCTCCGGAACATGTCAACAAGGATGAATAAGATGTAATTATATACGTGTTAGACTTTTGTACGAATGTTATTGATTAATGATATGTATGTAAACTCTGTATTGTATAAATTAAATAAATGTTATTTTGAGTTAAGTTGTAACGAGGTAAAAAAAAATTTTTTTACTTAAATGGAGTTGTTACACTATTCATCCATTTTTTTCGTTTTACAGAAATCCGCCCTCTATTTATTGCCTCCCCCTTCCCCTTTTTATTTTTATTATATTTAATTATTATTATTATTATTTAATAATTGAATAATAAGATTTTCTTTATATAAATTCATATAAATTCCATTTTTCATCCTAAAATATCCCAAAAATTTCTAAAAATTTACATTCTCATAAACCTTTAGTTAAACTCTTAAATCATGAGTTTTCTTGATAAAAATCATAATAAAACAAATCTCAAAATAAATATCTTTATACATATTAAAAGAAAGAATATTTCTAAAATTACAACAAATTTTATTAAAGGTCAATATAATTATTTTAAGCAAAACAATAATTATTTTAATTAAAAATATACTTGCTTTTAGCTGAACATAATCCTTTTTAAACTCTGTATTGTATAAATTAAATAAATGTTATTTTGAATTAAGTTATAACGAGGTAAAAAAATTTTTTTTACTTAAATGGAGTTGTTACATAATTGGTATCAGAGCAAGTCGATCCTAAATGGCCAGTGGATGGATAGTTATCTGAATCGATCTTATAGTGTCTTGAGTATGTTTGTGGTGGGGCTATGTAGGGATCAGTAAATTCATGTAGATAAGAAATTACTAGGGTTTCCTACCTACATGCCGAAGTGGTGTTATGACTGCTGTTAAATATTTTTAAACTAACTATTGGGCTTGATCACCTCAATAGCAACATAACTTTATTTTTTCCACAGTGGAAAATGGAACCACCAAGGAGGAATCCGACAACTAATGCGGAGGAAACCCTGCACAACCTGACCATGGCAATTTGAGACCAAGTCATGACCACTAATCAAATTCTACAATACCTCCAGAATGCTAATAACTCGAATGGTGTGAATGGTGTTAACAATCGGATGGCTGGAAATGATAACGACATATTTGAGTTCCTAAGGACTAGGCCACCTTGTTTTCAAGGCGGCTTTGACCCGATTGTAGCTGAAAGATGGATAAGGGAGTTAGAGAAAATCTTTGAAGTGATGGGCTGTACTGAAAAGCAGCAAGTAATCTTTGCTGCATATATGCTAAAAGATGAAGCAGAATACTGGTGGCATGGAGCTAGAGAACTTTTAGCTCACCAGGGAAGGCAGATCACTTGGCAGGTGTTCAAAGACACCTTTTTAGAAAAGTACTTTCTAAGTACTGTAAGGGCGGAGAAAGAGATCGAATTTCTCCAACTCCGACAGAGAAGTATGACTATAGACCAATACATCGCAAGGTTCGAGGAATTGTCTAAGTTCTCCTCTTATCTACCATTTAACCCTAATGAAGCAGGGAAGGTTGTTAAGTTCGAAGTGAGGCTGAACCCGCACATAAAGAATGTTGTTGTAGCTATGGAGATTAGGGAGTTTGTGCCTCTAATTAATAAATGCAGACTCTTGGAGAAAAGTTTAAAGGCAGTGGAGGACGAAAAGCAAAGGCGAGAAACCTATGGAAAATGAAGAAAAGTTTTCTCAACCCTAGCAAGAACGTGAGAAAGAAGTGGATATAGAGCTGGTAAGAGGCCATTGACTGCGGGTCCTAGACCTTTCCAACAAGACCTCGCCCTAGTCAAGTGCACTAAGTGCGGACGCATGCATGGTAATCGGGTATGCTATATGGGACAAGATGTCTGCTTCAACTGCGGACAGAAAGGTCATTTTGCGAGAAACTGCCCACAGAATATGGGGAAGCAGCCAGAACAGAGGCCTCAGGTGAAAGGAAGGGTTTTCACCCTGAGCGGCCAAGAGGCAGCCCAATCTTCTGAAATGATTCAAGGTACATGCTATATCTATAGATTTGCTCTTATGATGTTATTTGACTCTGGTGCTAGTCATTCATTTATATCGGAAGAATGTATTAGGAAGTTTCAGTTTCCTATTTTTGAAACTCCCTATGAGCTATCCGTAGTAACCCCTACAAGGGAAAGGATATTAACTTCCTCTGTATGTAAGGACTGTCAAGTCACCATCCAGAAGAAAACTTTTTTTGTAGACCTCGTTTGTTTACCTTTAAGAGGTATTGAGGTCATTCTAGAGTTAGACTACATGTCTAGAAATCGAGTCTTGCTGAATTGTTGTAACAAGACCGTTGAATTTCTACCTTCTACTCCAAAAGATGAGGTGCAGTTATTGATGCTTAATGCCAATCAACTTAATAGGGAGTTGAAGAATGGAGTACTTGGATACATTCTCATGTATTTATCAAACCTAGAAGTCGAATTGAAACTTGATGAAATCTCAATAGCCAACGAGTTTCCTGAAGTATTTCCATCAGATATTCCAGGCTTACCTCCCAAGAGAGAGATAGAGTTCTCTATTGATCTCCTACCTGGGACATGGCCTATCTCTATTGCAGCATATAGAATGGTCTCGAATGAACTACAAGAACTCAAGAAACAATTGGAGGAACTATTAGACAAGCAATTCATTAGACCGAGTGTATCACCTTAGGGAGCTCCTGTATTGTTTGTTAAGAAGAAAGACGAGAGCTTGAGACTATGCATAGATTACAGACAGCTGAATAAGGTGACTATCAAAAACAAGTACACTCTCCCTAGGATAGATGACTTATTGGATCAACTGAAGGGAGCCTCCATCTTTTCTAAAATTGACTTAAGGTCAGGATATCATCATATTAGGATCAAGGAGGAAGATGTACCAAAAACTGCCTTCAGGACTAGATATGGGCACTATGAGTTTCTCGTAATGCCCTTCGGGTTGACGAATGCACCTGTAATTTTCATGGATTACATGAATCGCATTTTTCGACCCTATCCAGATCAATTTGTTGTAGTATTCATTGATGACATCTTGATATATTCTAAGAGTGAGAAAGAACATAAACAACATCTCTGAATCGTGCTGCAAGTGCTGAAAGAGAAAAAGTTATATGCCAAATTGGAGACTTGGGAATTTTGACTGTCAGAGGTGAAGTTTCTCGAACATGTCATCTCTAATAGAGGGGTAGCCGTAGATCCTAGTGAGACGGAAGCAGTGATTCAGTGGAAGAGACCAAAGACGATTACGGAAGTCAGAAGTTTCCTAGGTTTGGCAGGATACTACAGGAGGTTTATACAAAACTTTTCTCGTATAGCCTTGCCATTGACTAAATTGACCAAGAAGGGAAGTCCTTTCAAATGGACTAATCAATGTGAAGCTAGTTTCCAAGAGCTTAAGACAAGACTAACCACTCCTCCTGTTTTAATTATTCCAGACCCTACAGGACATTTTGAAGTGTATAGTGACGCTTCAAAGAAAGGGCTAGGATGTGTACTGATGCAAGATAAGAGAGTAGTTGCTTATGCCTCTAGGCAACTGAGACCCCACGAAGGAAACTATCCAACCCATGATCTTGAATTGGCGGCAGTGGTGTTTGCCTTAAAGATTTGATGACACTATTTGTATGAGGCAACCTTTGAAGTATATTGTGATCATAAGAGTCTTAAATACCTCTTTGATAAGAAGGAGTTAAATATGAGGCAACGAAGATGGGTAGAATTCCTCAATGACTACAAGTTTGAGATAAAGTATCATTCAGGAAAGGAGAATGTTGTAACAGATGCCTTGAGTCGAAAGTCTCTATACATGGGTAAAATGATGGTGTATGAGATACAGATGCTAAAGGAGTTTCGAAATTTGAAGCTAACCACTACTCTTACTCCAAAGAAGCTAGTCATTAATGGTTTAAGTATAGGGTGTGACCTTAGAGCCCAGATCAAAGAGGCTCAAGCTCACAACCAATACTTACAGGATTATAAAGACCAAGGTAATTTTTCTGTCATGGAAGATAGAGCAATTATGTATCAGGGAAGGATTTGTATCCCTCAAGAATGAGAGTTGAGGACTAAGATCCTGCAGGAAAGGCATCAAAGTAAATACACAGTCCATTTGGATGCACTAAAATGTACCAGGATTTAAAGAGGATGTATTGGTGGCCAGGGATGAAAAAGGACATTGCCGAGTTTGTGGCGAAATGTCTCATTTGTCAAAAGGTAAAGGTGGAGCATCAAAAGCCAGCGAAATTTCTACAATCTCTTGAGATCCCTAAATGGAAATGGGACAGTATCTCGATGGACTTTTTTTGTGGGATTACCTAAGACTTCAGTGGGACATGATTCTATCTGGCTAATTATTGACAGATTAACCCAATCTGCTCACTTTTTGCCCATAAAGATTAACTATTCACTGGACAAATTGGCCCAGTTATACGTCCAGGAAATAGTTAGACTTTATGGAATTCTCTTAAATATCGTTTCTGATAGAGATCCCAGGTTTACGTCGAGGTTTTGGAAGGTGTTACAAGAAACTTTTGGAACCCAGTTGCGGTTTAGTACTGCCTATCATCCTCAGACTGACGAGCAGACAGAATGGACCCTTCAAATTCTAGAAGATATGTTAAGGGCCTCTGTAATAAAGCAAGGTAAAGGATGGGATAAGTACCTACCTTTAGTAGAGTTTTCTTTTAATAATAGTTATTACTCTAGTATTAAGATGGCCCCCTACGAAGCTTTGTACGGTAGGAAGTGTCGATCTCCACTATGTTGGTTTGAAGTAGGAGAAAAGAACTTGCTGAGTCCTGATTTAGTTCAACAGACCACTGAACAAATCAGGATGATACCAGATAAAATACTTACAGCTCAAAGTCGACAAAAGAGTTATTATGATAAGAGACATAGACCTCTAGTGTTTGGGGAAGGAGATTAGAGGACTAAGTGCTCCAGGTAAGTTTAACAATATTTTTTTCTGAAGAAAACTTTTGAAAATTATAATATTTATATGAGATTTTGATCTTAGAACTTTGATTATTGGTCATGGATGTTGCTATATCATGTTACATAATTATGGGAACATTTTATAGGGAATTAAAATAAATTATTAACATAAACATTATTTCTATATGTGTCACAAATTTTTAGCCACTGGAATAACTTAATTTGGAATTCTTATGAGGGAGATATGGACAGATTAGTAGGTAGAGGTTAGAACCTATCCGAGAAGAAATAATTTGTACTTTGAGGGAGTAATATCACTTTGATTTCTTAATATTTCACTAAACTATTCAACATAATAGTTGTAGATAATTGTTTTATCTTGAAATTCACACCAAGATCACCTACATTAGAGTTAAATTGAGGGAGTTATGCTCTAATTAGTAAGAGAAGGTTAGATAGGATGAAAACCTACATCAAGAAAATAAAGAAATAAAATTCATATTTAAAAAAGAAGAAGAATCTTATAAATGAAAATAATAAATGATTAGTATATGTCATAGCCATTGCCATTGTATGAACTTCTTAAGTGTGGAATTTTGACATAGAAATATTTTATAAAGTGATATTTGAAATGGTTATGTTCATGGCATGATTACCAATAATTTTTTGTAATAGTTATATTTTGATGAACATATTTGTTATTGAAAGCATATTTTTGGCTATCATTGTGAAAAGAAAAGAAATGAGCACGGTCACATGGAAATTCGTGTGGTGCACCAGTAGGGGCGCCCTACCAACGGTTATGATCATCTTAATGAGAAAAGAAAGAGAAAGTAGGCCATGTCGGACGGAGCGAGAAAAGCCCGTACTGGAGAATAAAAAATACTCACCCTGACCGGAGTAGCTTGATATGAGAATAAATTGATAGTCATCATATGATATTCTAAAAATAATTAATCCTATCATACATGTCATTATTGTACTATTCTCATGTGCATAGATATAGTGCATTCATGTGACCAAAGATATTTGCTGTAGTTTATACAGCTGAACATGACGTTAAGAGCTATATTGATGATGATTTATTGTTGAACTTACTGGGATTTCATTCTCACTATATTTCCATGTCATGTTCAGAAAATTAGTTATGGAGATTTTCTCTATGGAACTAGCTTTTAGCGTATGTTGGATCAAGTTATTCTATGTTGAGCTGATCCCTCTAATATATATGGTGTCTATGGTCGAGTTGACTAAGATCCCGGTGAAGGTGCAACCACCCGCACCCGTATCTCCGGAACATGTCAACAGGGATGAATAAGATGTAATTATATATGTGTTAGACTTTTGTATGAATGTTATTGATTAATGATATGTATGTAAACTCTGTATTGTATAAATTAAATAAATGTTATTTTGAGTTAAGTTGTAACGAGCTAAAAAAATATTATTTTTTTACTTAAATGGTGTTGTTACACTATTCATCCATTTTTTTCATTTTACAGAAATCCGCCGTCTGTTTATTGCCTCCCCCTTCCCCTTTTTATTTTTATTATATTAAATAATAATAATTATTATCTAATAATTGAATAATAAGATTTTCTTTATATAAAATCATATAAATTCCGTTTTTCATCCTAAAATATCCCAAATTTTTTTAAAAATTTACATTCTCATAAACCTTTAGTTAAACTCTTAAATCATGAGTTTTCTTGATAAAAATCATAATAAAACAAATCTCAAAATAAATATCTTTATACATATTAAAAGAAAGAATATTTCTAAAAATACAACAAATTTTATTAAAGGTCAATATAATTATTTTAAGCAAAACAATAATTATTTTAATTAAAAATATACTTGCTTTTAGCCGAACATAATCCTTTTAAACAAATAAAAATATATTTGTTTATAACAAAATATTACTATTTAAAAATAAAAATTATGGGATGTTACATTCTTCTCCCCTTAAGAAATTCGATTCCCGAATTTCAGCCCATCCTACCACATGTAGTGAATAAACTCAAGGCATAATTCGGAGTTACCAACATTATTACTCAAATAATTGGAGATTTCTTTTCTGTATAACATTTTTACTTTTTAAAATGTCTCTTCACTTGAGTGATTTTGCCATAAATTAACCATAGGGATTTCTTTCATCCATAAGTTCTTCACTTGTCGATCAACAATAAAGATCAATTGTACCCATAGTTAAGCCAAATTTTTGTCCAATTGAATTTCTTGGAATTAAGTAACATAAGAAGAATCTAATATGTACTTCTTTCCAAACCTCTTTACCTCTGTCATTGGTGATTCCTTAAAAAATATGTGGTCACCAACTGATAATTTCCAGTGCTCAACATACATGATTCCTTTAGACTTTTGCCTGTATTGAATTATCATTTTTCTAATCAATTTCACTTTATATCCTCAAACTCGCATGGATATATCTATGAATCGATATTAGAAAACACACTCATAAAAGAACATATTCACATCCATATTGGGGTAACTATTTTTTCTTATTCCAAACTTCTATCAAGTCATCTTTAATTCTCACATGTTAACATCATCCCCTAAATAACATTATTTGAATCTATCATCTATTTTTATCCTAAAATCCATTAATCAATATGTTAAACATACATAGCAATAAATCCACCAATCTTTTTTAACGTTTATGTACCATTGGTACATGTCTAACAATTCTAACTTACCTTATCACAGTAACTCTATACCTTTTTATTAACACCAATAAATTCATTATCAAAAATATCAAACATTTCCTTTATCATATCTAAAAGTACCTCATTCTGACTTATATTAATCCCGTTTAATTCACCCAATTATTTCAAGAAGATTTTTCCTAACTATTACTCCTACATGAATTCTCAATTTCAACATAATTCACTTCTTAGATACTAGGCTCAATTTAGCATAATATAAACCTTTAACACAAATATCTTAATCACTTACATTATTTTCGGATATGATTCTCATAGTATTCTCCATATTTCTAAATTAAGAGTTCAAAGATTAATTTAAATCCTACTTCCCATATTTTATTACTCAAGAATTTCAACACTACTAATTCTCTTGATTACATTCATCAAAACACCATAAGGTCATCATCCGTCCACTCTTTTCAAAATCTTTATTACTTTAACCTACTAACCAATTGGACACCATAATAACTGAGTTTCAAAGAAAAGAAATTAACCTTCCTTATAATATGAAAAAAGAATCTTGCATTTAATACCAAATATTAATGTAGGACATTGCAGTAGAAAATGTCGAATACTTAATAGAGTATGGTGCCAAAATAGGAAGTTAGAAATTTAGACAAAGCATTGAAATAAAATTAAAATCGGTGGCCGTAAATCTTGAAAATCTGTAAACAAAAATCTAGCTGTTATATCGGCAAAAATCGGTGGGCGCAAGGTTTGAATATACGTGCCAAAATCTACTTTAAATCTGTTGGTATTCGGTGGAAAAATAGCACATGAAAAAAAAACATTTCTGAACTTATAAAAGTCTGTGAAAATCAAATAATATGTAGTTAACTGGTAGGATGCAGTTGATTGCTTCAAAATAGATGTAATCAATCAACTGTAAAATAACCAGTCCAAATTAAAATTTCTCAAAATAGTTAGTTGACTTAATAATACCGATAGTCGATTTGCAAGAATATTGGGAAAACAAAATAAATCATTTGATTGTCCCTCTTCAACAACTAACTTGTTTGCATTTTAACTATATTTCTTTTTACAATTACGCCTATCACTTACAACTTCCCTACAAGAATCAAGACATCAATGCTTCATCAAGGACAACAAGAAAAAGACAAATTTCTGGTGATATTCTAACCTTATTCTCTTTATATGCCTAGTATGAGCGACTATCACAACTAATGTACATATACATGCTTGCCGTCATTTTTGAAAATTTCACCTTCAACTTAGCTAATATCCACCAATCACTCACATACTGTTTTAATTATTCTCGGCTTATTCACATAGCTATCATAAGTATTCCATTCTCTGAGTTCTAAAAATACACACGTTAATTTCTTTACTTTCATACTCCAAGTTAAGGTGTGTGCAGCTATGGAGGGAATCGCATTTTGTCAATTTCGAAATATTTGTGTCTTTTGTGGTTCCAATCCTATAAAAGATGGAGAGTATGTGAAAGTTGCACAAAACTTGGGTATGGTATTGGCCAGGAGAAAAATTCATTTAGTCTATGGTGGAGGTAACCGTGGATTAAAGGAGTGTGTGTCTACAGCTGCCCATGTAGGAGGATACCAAGTTCTAGGTATTATTCCTACAGCTATAGCTGCATCTAACATTGTAGGAAAGACAATTGGGGAAGAGTTTAGGGTAGCTTCCATGCATGAGCGCATGGCTAGAATGATGAGCAATGCTGATGCTTTCATTGCCTTACCAGGGGGTTTTGGTACTTTAAAAGAAATTTTCCAAATAGTCTCTTGGGCATAACTAAATATGCATCACAAACCAATATGTTTGTTAAATGTTAACCACTTCTTTGATGGTCTGTTGTCTTTTCTTGATCATGCTATGGAACAAAAGTTCATCTCACACTCAGCACGACAAATTCTCATTTCGGCTTCAAATGCTGAGGAGTTGATTAATGCTATACAAGCATATATTCATGTACCTGATCCAACTATGACTCAAATAGAATGGACGACAGACAACTACAGGAAGCGTAAATTGGATTTGGATCTTTATCTTTAGATGTAGTAAAACGAAGATATTATTGTATCACTTTTACTTTCTTAGAGTCTACTTGGATACCGTCTTTACCAACCATACTCCCTTAGAGTTGGTAAAACTATCTTTAAATGTTGCTTATGATCCTCTGAATTTTTGAAATATTCTAGTATATCATCAATAAATATAATAACAAATTGATCCAGGGACCTAATTACTATTCATTAAATCTATGAATGCAGCTAGGCTATTTGTCAAATTAAATAACATAACTAAGGACTTATAATGCCCATAATGAGTCCTAAAAGAAAATTTTCGTACATCCTCTTCTCTTATCCTCAGTTAATGTTACTCATATCTCAAATCAATTTTTGAAAAACATTGAGCACCTTGTAACTGATCAAACAGATCATCTATACGAGGTAATGGGTATTTATTCCACACTGTCACCTTATTCAACTGTCTATAATTTATGCATAGTTATAGTGATTTATCTTTCTTTTTCACAGATAAAACTGAAGCACTCCAAATAAAAATACTATGGTATTTAAATCTCTTATCTAACAAATCTTGTAACTAATTTTTTTTTTTAAATTTCAATCGATATCATTCTATATAGGGATATAGATACTAGTTGGGTTTCAAGAAGTAAATCAATATCAAATTTTATTTTTCGTTTCGGGGGTAATCTAGGTAATTCTTCTGAAAACACATCAGAAAATTTCTTAACTACTAGAACCTAATCTACATTGGTATACTTTATATCAACATCTCTCACCACTGCCAAATATACTTAGCACCCCTTTTTTTTGTAATAACTTATGGTCACTAAAGGTGAAATTAAATTACTGGGTACTTGCTTCCATGATTGCTCACTACTTGCAACTCCTTTACTAACATTTTCTGCTATTGATGACATCTTCATACTGTATCAGCTAGATCGCACTTCAAAACACTTAAACAAATTCAACCTATTGTGACTTTATTCTTTAATATGCTTATGCAATATCTTAACAATCAATCATGGAAAACTTATGTCTATCCAAGAGCCCTTC
Source organism: Gleditsia sinensis (assembly GCA_037074535.1). Taxonomy (NCBI): domain Eukaryota; kingdom Viridiplantae; phylum Streptophyta; class Magnoliopsida; order Fabales; family Fabaceae; genus Gleditsia; species Gleditsia sinensis. The sequence goes on from CM073470.1 coordinate 47,607,005, forward strand.
ACATGAATTACCCATTTTGCATACTTTAAATTTTAAATTTCCATGAGTAAACCTTATTTTATCATAATGCTTATACATAGTATTATTGAAAACCAAACTATGTTCGAATTCCTTATATCAACAAAATATATCATTGAAAATATTATTTTCATAGATTCTCCGCTCTCAAATTCAATCCAACCCACAACTTACCAAATCCATTTATATATATAGATTCCAACTCATCCATCCAAAAAGAGATTTAAATCTATTTTCAAAACACTCACTTTATTTCAAATCATTATCTTAGAGTTAACAATCTCGATTATATAATAACCCACCATCAATATTATATTAGCTATTCGTCATATTGTTTCACATAAGCAAATCAAACAATCAATTCAAACCTTCTTGACATCCAAACATGCCATTCACTTTGTGTTTGAATAGAATTTTCTTATTTTTAGCTAATTTCCCAAGAGGGTTCTCTTTATCACTTTTCATCAAAATAAGTTCAAAAGTTGAACTAGTAGTCTACACACAAAAGGTACCATCTAGGACACACGCATAGATGTTTAAACCTCGCATATCGAAGGAAAAAAAAGTTAGAAGGAAGAAAAGGATGACACCCTATAGAATTCCACAACAGCACCGTGAGTATAAATATGTTTGCAGTTACATACCCATACTCAAAGTCCTACTACAGAATTCTTTGCTCTGTTAGCCACAGGGAAACCTAATACTCTGATACCAACTTGTCACGCCCCTAATTTACGTTACGTAAAATAAACATTTTTTTTCACAATTAGATAATCTCCATAAAGATGCACAATTCAATTCTTTATCATGGGAAAAAATACATATAGGATCTCTCATGTATACACAATATACAGACCAAGTCTATAAACATTAAAGTACAATAGAAACAAGGATCCTGCCTGTAGCGTTCAAAGTACACTCTAGAATACAAACACAGTATAATTCAAAGACCGCAAGTCTTTGAAGCAACGTAGACTTATCCAGAGAATGTATCACCTATCTGCTGAATCAGACTCTGATATTCTAATATGAAAAATGTGGAAATATCGTGTAGTGAGTTTGACAACTCAGTGAACAAATAATTCCTCCTATGACCTCTTAGGTCAGCATATGGATGTACTTATATTTTAAAATGTGTCACATAGAAAATACAGTTCAAAAGTACATTCATATGGGACCTGTATTTCAAATATTCTCAAATCAAAGGATATTCAGATATCCAAAACCATATGCACCATGGTATGATCATTAAACAAATGTTGTTATGCTCAGCTATATAAGCTATAGTAAAATATTATGATTTAGAGATAAAATCATCAATTTAATGCTCCTGCCTCACTCGGCAATCTGGTCAATGCAATGAAAATATAACTCATTTGCTATATGCATAGTGACCTTGACCACAGTCACAATAAGTGATCAGGGAATGTGAGAACATCACCCTCCTGCCCCCCCCCCCACATTACCACTGTCACCCGCTTGGAGCGGCCTTCCCCCGGCTCACTCAAGCTAATAGGGCGTCCTCTATACGGTACCGTCACAAGCCATACAACCAGCCGATATTCATCCATACATATAAATACATGTAAAATTATCAAGTAACTCGCCATGAGCTTTACGCTTGCCATTCAATCTCATTTATAATATGACATGCATCATTTTCACAAGTATATAGCTTTACAAATCAATGCATCGTGCACATAATATTCAATTTATCAAATAATGATAAATACATTTAGAACCACATATTCAATGATTTCCAAAATTTATTTCTAAAACCATACTCTTCTTGAACTATGTGTCAGTTCGTAAATATAACAGATATTTTAACACATTTAATAAACTTATAATAGCATAAATAATTTATAAACATAAACAATAATACATTTATAATTCAAGAAGAGCATGGGGCAAGTCATAGAAAGAATTATCTACTCACAAGATATGGCTCCTAGTTGGACAGCCTTAAAATTTACTTTTCCAAGCTGAATTTGACCAATTAGACCTCAAAAATATGTCCGGAGGGTCCAAAAACTTAGAAAATGACTCAAGGAGCTTAGTTACTATTCATCATTGAAAATTACTATTCACTTGCCGGAAAACACTATTTATCCACCGAAAATCACTATTCACGACAAACAAAAAGTTGTCAAATAGCTGAAAAATGTCATATCGTAAGGTTTATCTAACTCTTGAATCCATCTACGGTGTCAGAATTTCAATTAGAAGTCTCTAAATAAGAGTTTTATAATTTACTTTTTTTCTGAGATTTTCTACTTCAGATCTACGGCGATTCAACAATTGATTTAAAAAATTAATCGGTCAAAACCGTAGTATTCTTCGTCCTAAATCTAGTAGCACCTTCAGTTTTGAGATCGAAAGCCAATAGGCACTCTAGATCTAGAAAAGAAGTTGAAGGTTACTATTCATTTACTATTTACTCACTATTCATCCGTTTTTTTCGTTTTGCAGACATCCGCCCTCTGTCTATTGCCTCCCCCTTCCCCTTTTTATTTTTATTATATTTAATAATTGAATAATAGGATTTTCTTTATATAAATTCATATAAATTTTGTTTTTCATCCTAAAATATCCCAAAAATTTCTAAAAATTTACATTCACATAAACCTTTAGTTAAACTCTTAAATTATGATTTTTCTTAATAAAAATCATAATAAAACAAATCTCAAAATAAATATCTGTATACATATTAAAAGAAAGAATATTTCTAAAAATACAACAAAATTTATTAAAGGCCAATATAATTATTTTAAGCAAAACAATAATTATTTTAATTAAAAATATACTTACTTTTAACTGAACATAATCCTTTTTAAACAAATAAAAATATATTTGTTTATAAAAAAAATTATTATTTAAAAATAAAAATTATGGAATGTTACAGTGGTCATCTTCAATTCTGCCATCCAAACTCAGCGAGTGCAATGTCTGGTCAGAATTCATTTCAACTACTTGTATCATATACATGTGAGGATTCGAAGTGTGAGTCATTAAAGATTGGAGTTTCTTATAATCAGTTACTCGCCAAGAACTACTAAGGGAAGCACATAGTTTTACTAATTTTTCTTCTTTCTTGAATTCCATGGTCATGTTAGGGAAATCCCATTGAACCACTCTCAGATAGCAAAGTCACTGCATTCCAAGGACCATATCACGTGTAACAACTCCATTTATGTAAATGTAACAAATTGTTTTTATATATATTTGTAAAATTCCATGAAGTTATTACTACTTTAATTCTAACCACTTAACTCGTAATAATAATCACTTTAACCAAGCATAATTGTTATTAACAGTGATACAATACTGAGTTTCCATACACACTATTATTTTACAAACTACACACCATTATTTTATAAACATTTGTACAAAGATACATATTAGCTCTAATCATCAATGTCAACTACTTCTGGGAACACTGGTGCGAGTGGCACGTCCACCGAAATCTCAGTCACATCTACAACAGATACATCTGAAATAACTGGAAGTTGCCCAAGGTAGGGAACCTCGATCCAACGTACAGAAATAATAAGTGTCATAGAGAAAATATGCATATTTATTCTTCTGAACATGATATGAAAATATAGTGAGAATTAAATCCCAGTAAGTTCAACAATAAATCATAATTTACCATCAATATAGTTCATCATGTCATGTTCAGCTGTATAAACTACAGAAAATATCTTTGGTCACATGAATGCATTATATCTATGTACATAAGAATTATACAATAATGATATGTATGACAGGATTAACTATTTTTAGAATATCATATGATGGCCATTAACTTATTCTCATTTCAAGCTACCCCGGTCAGGGTGAGTATCTTCTACTCTCCGGTACGGACTTTTCTTGCTCCATCCGACATGGCCCACTTTCTCTTTCTTTTCTCATTAACATGATCATAATCGTTGGTAGGGCGTCCCCTACTGGTGCACCACACGGATTGTCATGTGACCGTGCTCATTTCTTTTCTTTTCACAATGATAGCCAAAAATATGCTTTCAATAACAAGTATGTTCATCAAAATATAACTATTACCAAAAATTATTGGTAATCATGTCATGAACATAACCATTTCAAATATCACTTTATAAAGTATTTTCATGTCAAAATTTCACACTTAAGATGGTAAGAAGTTCATACAATGGCAATGGCTATGACATATACTAGTCATTTATAAGATTCGTCTTCTTTTTTTAAATATTAATTTTATTTCTTTATTTTCTTGATGCAGGTTTTCATCATATCTAACCTTCTCTTTATGCTTAGCATTATTCATTTTCTTCTTATTTATATCATTTTCAACACATGTTCTTACAAATTTATAGAGCATTGTTCCTCAATTTGATTTCTACTTTTACCCTATAGTTAAAGAGGTTCATCTAGGGTAGAAAAATGTTGAAAATAGGCTTAACCAGCTTCCAACACGGTCTGTCCATGTTTCAAGACATGGCCATGCTTTAAAAATACTTCAAATATACTGAAAAACAGCCCCGAACACGGCTAGCCCGTGCTTAAAGCACCCAGAACACGGCCTGGTCGTGCTCTATGACCTTTGCTCACTAATCAGAGCATAACTCCTTCATTTTAACTCCGATTAAGGTAATCTTGGTGTCTATGGAAAGTTAAGACAATTATCTAAAACTATTATGTTAATAATATCAGCAAAATAGTAATAAATCATAGTGTTATTACTCTCTTAAATGTAATATTATTTTTTCTCGGGTAGGTTCTAACCTTTACTTACTACTCTGACTATATCTCCCACATAAGAATTCCAAATTAAGTGATTCCAGTGGCTAAACATCCGTGACACATAAATATATAATTCATATGTTAAGCATTTATTTTAATTCCTTATAGAATTTTCCCAGAAATTAAAACACCGAAGCTATCCTAACATATTCTTCCCTGATTAACCATTTTCTAACCTTTGTTTACTAATCAGAACAGATCTACCTCATATGAAGTCTAAATTGAATGATTCCAGTGGCTAAAGATCCGTGACACATATATCTATATTTCATATGTTAACCATTTATTTTAATTCCTTATAGATTGTTCCCAGGCATTAAAACACCGAAGCAATCCTAACATATTCTTCCCTAATTAACCATTTTCTGACCTTTGTTTACTAATCAGACCATATCTATCTCATATAAACTCTAAATTGAATGATTCCAGTGGCTCAAAATCTGTGACACACATAGCTATAATTCTTATGTTAACCATTTATTTTAATTCCATACAGATAATTTTCAGAAATTAAAATACAGAAACTATCCTAACATATTCTTCCCTGATGAACCATTTTCTGAACTTTGACTACTAATCAGACCATATCTACCTCATATGGACTCCAAATTGAATGATTCCAGTGGCTAAAAATCTATGACACACGTATCTTTAATTCTTATGTTAACCATTTATTTTAATTCCTTATAGATGGTTCCCAGAAATTAAAACACTGAAGCTTAAAATTCTGCCAACCATAGCCATACCCATGCAGAACTATCTACACCAACCTAAGTATTCAAACATACATCACATGCAAGATCAATATGTAACATGATATAGCAACATCCATGACCAATCATCAAAGTTCTAAGATCAAAATCTCATATAAATATTATAAGTTTCAAAAGTTTTCTTCAAAAAGAAATATTGTTAAACTTACCTAAGAATCTCCCTAACTTACTTAGTGAATTGGTTTTCTTGTTTCCTTTTGAAAGAAGTAGCAAGATTCCTTCCTTCCCTTAGCTTTTCTAGCAGCTTAGGTAAGAGAAGGAGGGTGAATTTTTGATCCTCAAGGATGAAGAAGAAAAATGGATTCAAGTGGAGATTAAGGTAACTTACCTTGAGTACTTAGCCTTCGAAATTTCTCCTTCTTCTTCCTTCCTTTCTTCTCTTCTCTTTCTCTCCTTTCCTCACTCTACCTTGCTTCAATTTCTCTCTCTTCCTCACTTGGATGAAATTAAAATGTTGTAGGGGTGATTTTTGCTTATATAGACCACCAAATAATACACCTTTCATGATCATGGGTCTACCTTAACACAATTAGGATACACTTTGTTGAATTTTTGGAAAACAAACAACTTATATTCTTATCTTCCTCTTCCTTAGTCAAGATATGCATAGGAAAAGGAGATTTGTATTTTGAAAATTATGATGATACGTTCTTAAGATAAGGGACAAGGTCCCTTTGATTTAGGGATTCATTTCCATTTTCTTTTGTCTTAAACAAGTATGACAAATTTGCCTTTTTATGTGGCAAATTTCTAGCCCTTAAATCTCCATTATTTGGTTGATATTATTTATGTGGGATAGGAATGTTTTGTCCTAATGCCATGTATTATCATACCACTTGCTAAAATTATGAGGGTAGGATATAGATGTTTTTGTCCTAAAGCCTTGTATTATCATGCCACTTGCCAAAATGATGAATGTAGAATCACACCACTTGATAAATTTTTGTCTTAATGCCATGTAACCTAATCTTTATTATTATTACATTATTATATCATCACCTAATTTATTTTGTTTTATTTTTCCTCTTGGATTTGGGCTTATTCTTACCAATTATGGGCTTATTTCTACCCATTTTCTTTGCTTTGGATAAAATTCTACCTTTCTTGGAGGGTTTGGTCACATTTTCATAATTTTTGGGTTATTGGTCCAATTACTATATTATAGTCCAAGTCTATGTTTTATTTCTTGCTTAGGATATCCAATGGGCTTGCTAGAAACTTATGTGAAGTGGAAAAACTCTATATAAAGTGTCCATAGGTAAAAGCCCAATGTATGGGTAAATATTTTAAACTTAGTAACTCTAGTTCTTGAATTAGGAAAAATTACCCTAATCCAATGTTCTTGAAAATTTAAGACCTTTACTTGTTTCTAAAAATTTATCTTCCTTATCCAAGAATTTTGCATCTCTTTAGTATGTTCTTTCTAATTTTTTTTCCTATTAGGTTTTCCTTCTTTATTTGTTCTTTTAATGTTAGAAACATTTTCTATGCATATACATAAGGTGAAGAATTTCTAAGGATTATATTTCCTTAGATATCTAAAATGTTGTCTAATGAACTTCATTTCCTTAATTATCAATAAAAGAAACGAAATTAGGGATGTTACATCACGACCACTCAATCTTATAATATACACATCAGTTTGAAAAGCACTCTTTGTAGAGTCCATTTAAAATCTTTACAAACTCCTTTACTACTCAGTTGGTGACCATTATCTATGGTAATTTTAATAAACTCCATAGGTTCAATTTGGCATCTTAACTTAATGGCTATCTCCTCATCCAAAAAATTATGTGTACTATCACTATCAACAAGAATATGGAGAAGTTTCTTACCCCCAACGCCTTGCACCCTTATGGTGGGGTAGTGCTCTACTCTACTAATTACATTCAACAAGATCTGAGGCTCCCCTCCACTAATTGCTTTCAACGAGATCTAAGGTGATGTATCCCCCTCCTGAACATTGTCCTGATTAATGTGGAAGCTCATTGGTGGCTCTTCCTGACATCTATCTTCCTCGAGCTCCAAGAAGTGCGTCTACAGTTCAAAAGTACATTTATATGGGACCCGTATTTCAAATATTCTCAAATCAAAGGATATTCAGATATCCAAAACCATATGCACCATGGTATGATCATTAAATAAATGTTGTTATGTTTAGCTATATAAGCTATAGTAAAATATTATGATCTAGAGATAAAATCATCAATTTAATGCTCCTGCCTCACTCGGCAATCTGATCAATGCAATGAAAATATAACTCATTTGCTATACGCATAGTGACCTCGACCACAGTCACAATAAGTGATCAGGGAATGTGAGTACATCACCCTCCTGCCCCCCCCCCACATTACCACTGTCACCCCGTTGGAGCGGCCCTCTCCCGACTCACTCAAACTAATAGGGCGTCATCTATTCAGTACCATCACAAGCCATACCACTAGCCGATATTCATCTATACATATAAATACATGTAAAATTATCAAGCAACTCGTCATGAGCTTTACGCTTGCCATTCAATCTCATTTATAATATGACATGCATCATTTTCACAAGTATATAGCTTTACAAATCAATGCATCGTGCACATAATATTCAATTTATCAAATAATGATAAATACATTTAGAACCACATATTCAATGAGTTCCAAAATTTATTTTTAAAACCATACTCTTCTTGAACAATGTGTCAGTTCGTAAGTATAACAGATATTTTAACACATTTATAAACTTATAATAGCATAAATAATTTATAAACAGAAACAATAATACATTTATAGTTCAAGAAGAGCATGAGACAAGTCATAGAAAGAATTATCTAGTCACAAGGTAGGGCTCCTAGTTGGACATCCCTAAAATGTATTTTTCCAAGCTGAATTTGATCAATTAGACCTCAAAAATATGTCCGGAGGGTCCAAAGACTTAGAAAATGACTCAGGAAACTTGGTCACTATTCATCATTGGAAAACACTATTCATCCGCCGAAAATTACTATTCACGACAAACAAAAAGTTGTAAGATAGTTAAAAAATTTCATATCCCAAGGTTTATCTAACTCCTAAATCTATCTATGGTGTCAGAATTTTAATTAGAGGTCTCTAAGTAAGAGTTTTAGAGTTTACCTTTTTCAGAGATTTTCTACTTCAGATTTAAGGCGATTCAACGACTGATTTAAAAAATTAATCGGTCAAAACCATAGTATTCTTTGTTTTAAATCCGGTAGCACCTTCAGTTTTGAGATTGGAAGCTAATAGGCACTCCAGATCTAGAAAAAAAGTTAAAGATTACTATTTATTACTATTCACTCACTATTCATCCATTTTTTTCGTTTTGCAGACATCCGCCCTCCGTCTATTGCCTCCCCCTTCCCCTTTTTATTTTTATTATATTTAATAATAATAATTATTTAATAATTGAATAATAAGATTTTCTTTATATAAATTCATATGAATTTCGTTTTTCATCCTAAAATATTCTAAAAATTTCTAAAAATTTACGTTCTTATAAACCTTTAGTTAAACTCTTAAATCATGATTTTTCTTGATAAAAATCATAATAAAACAAATCTCAAAATAAATATCTGTATACATATTAAAAGAAAGAATATTTCTAAAAATAAAACAAAATTTATTAAAGGCCAATATAATTATTTTAAGCAAAACAATAATTATTTTAATTAAAAATATACTTACTTTTAGCTGAACATAATCCTTTTTAAACAAATAAAAATATATTTATTTATAAAAAAATATTATTATTTAAAAATAAAAATTATGGGATGTTACAGTGGCCATCTTCAATTTTGCCATCCAAACTCAGCGAGTGCAATGTCTGGTCAGAATTCATTTCAACTACTTGTATCATATACATGTGAGGATTCGAAGTATGAGTTATTAAAGATTGGAGTTGTTTATAATCAGTTACTCGCCAAGAACTACTAAGGGAAGCACATAGTTTTACTAATTTTTCTTCTTTCTTGAATTCCATGGTCATGTTAGGGAAATCCCATTGAACCACTCCCAGAGAGCAGAGTCACTGCATTCCAAGGACCATATAACGACCACTCAATCTTATAATATACACATCAATTTGAAAAGCACTCTTTGTAGAGTCCATTTAAAATCTTTACAAACTCCTTTACTACTTAGTTGGTGACCATTATCTATGGTAATTTTAATAAACTCCATAGGTTCAATTTGGCATCTCAACTTAATGGCCATCTCCTCATCCAAAAATTATGTGTACTATCACTATCAACAAGAATATGGAGAAGTTTCTTACCCCCAACGCCTTGCACCCTTATGGTGGGATAGTGCTCCACTCTACTAATTACATTCAATAAGATCTGAGGCTCCCCTCCACTAATTGCTTTCAACGAGATCTAAGGTGATGTATCCCCATCCTCAACACTGTCCTGATTAATGTGGAAGCTTATTGGTGGCTCATCCTGACATCTATCTTCCTCCAGCTCCATGAAGTGCTTCTGCAGTTTCTTCTAATGGGGGCAGTTATGCCACAAAGTGTATCTTTCATGATAGAAATAGCATAGACCATTGCTTCTGTGTTCATCAACTTTTGTTGAAGTGAGTGAATGATGCCATTTGCCCAATTTTGGTTGATCCGCCCCATTTCTCCTTAATCAGGCCCCTGCGAGCCTTGCCTGCAAGTTGAGTTCTCAGAGAAGGATGAGGACCCATAATTGATCCTTCCTTGACATGGGAATGGAAACCCATTGTATGTTGTGGTCGACTACTGCTCCCTTTTTTGCTTAATTCTACAATTCTTTCTTGTAGTCTAGCCAGTTTCATGGTTTCTAATAATGAAGTGGGGTTCATCACTCGTACTCGGGCAGAGATTTCTTCTTTTAGACCAGCCAAATAGCAGCTCATTAATTGGGTCTCTGTCAATTCAACTTTGCAGCTCAACGCATCAAACGATTCCTAATAATCTGCCACGTTGCCACCTTATTTTAACTGCACCAATTCTGCTAATGGATCCTCATACAGGCCAAAATGAACCCGTAAGGCTTTAGAGTATTCCTTCCACGAAATGGGCTAATTTCCGTGAGTTCTTTGGTAAGTGACATGCCATTGCAGAGCCTTCTCATCCATGGAAATAGTTGCCATTGTTACTTTGTCTTCTTCTCGAGTGGATTCCAAACCGAAGAACAACTCACATTTCAAAATCTAGCCGACAATGTCGTCATGATTGAATTTAGGAAACTCCATTTTTGCAAAGCGAGTAAAAGGTTGATGCTCATTCCTATAGTTGCTTCGTTCCTACTTACCATTACTACTACGGCCAGAGGAATGATGATTCTGAGTTTTAAGCAAATCTGCCATTTGGAGGGCCATCTCCTTGATGGTGCCTTGTACACCAGCAATCTGCGTATCAAGTTGTCCCTTAAGTTTTCCTTGAGTGTAGCCTGTGAGCAGGTCCCGTCAGCCATGGCCAAGGAACGTGGAGCTCTGATACCAATTTGTTATGTACCAGAGATAAAGAGAAGATGGAGATGGAGAATTTTATTGAATAAAGGAGAGAATAGAGAAAGGAGGGACGCTCAGCGTGAGCAATCTAGCAAAAAAAATTGACTAACTTCTCCCAATCCCCCATCTAAATACATTCGCCTGACCTCTAAGTTGGCACTCGGCCAACTAAATTTTGTTACATGCAAACCATGCAACAACTTTCTATTTTTGGATTCATAACTCACTCAACAAACAAAAATAGAAATAAAAAATTCAGAAGGACCTAACATAGGATTTTTGATGGCTTAGTGATGGCTATTTGAAATTACATTTGGTCGAAGTTCAGTACTTTCTTTGTTGCTTTTATTGTTTTAGGAGGGTTTATTGTTTTCCTTCTATGTACTTCTCTTCCTTCGCTCTGGATAACTTCCTCAGGTCTTTTGATTGACATTTTCATAGCAACAAAAGGAAAACGCTCGTCGATTACGATTATTAGGGATTCATTTATGTGTACAAATAAAAAATATATAAATACCTACATGGTAATTATGGCTGCATAACCACGCAAATAAAATAACTATGTTGTCAATGATCAGAGGGTACCTATTTATCTTTGCATAATTCCTTTCCTATAAGATAGCATTTTTAGCAGTCGAGCCTGGTGGGATGAAAAACGTTACAGCAGCAGCAGTTGCAATGAACATTCCTGCTTCTTGGCTTCATATATTTTAAAAATAAGGATTTTATGTCATTCTAGCTTTACTGAATGTAACTATATTGAATTAATAAAACATAAGAGTTTTTTGCTTTTAATTTGGGATCAATCAGTGAATATTATTTTAACATTAATGGTTTATTAATTCTAAGAGTGAGAGATACATTCAGGATTTACAATCCCTTCTACTTCTCCTAAACTCATATCAATCTTTCCTATGATTCAAATAGGATAACTTGGTCTCTTGATCCTTCTGATTCCTTTTATTCTAAGTCTTTATTTCTTTTTCTAACTTCTCCTACTAGTGACCATTTTCTTCTTGACAAGCCAATTAGGAAATCAAAGGATCGGACTAAGGTGAAGTCTTTGGTTTGAATTATGAAACTTAATATGTTTAATACTAATGACTTGTCACAGGTTTGTAGACCCAAGACCTCTTTTTCAACTGATTTGTATGTAATTGCATGTCCAATCCTGAAGCTGTTATTCATCTTTTTCTACATTTCCGTGTGGCTATCTTTTTATGTGGTAATTTATGGCATTTTTAGTGAGCACTGGGTGTGTCCTTTAATCTTGGAACAATTTCTCCTGATAAGTTGCAGTGGTCTTGAAAGTAGGGAAAAATACTGTGGCAGTGTTCTGATTTTGTGATACTATGGTGTTTTTGGTTGGAAAGGAATTAACACATTGTAAAGTGTGTTTTATAGCCACTTTAGTTTGTGAGATGGGTTAGTCTCTAGGCCTTTTTGTGGTGCTTTTCTGCATTCAATGGAGTGTTTATGTTTTATAGCCTCTTTATTTGGCTTTGGGTTTGGATGTTCTTCCCCCTTGTGCTAGGCTTCTTTTACGAGGATATTATATCCACCTTGTTTGTATTTTTTTTTCTTTTTAGTAAATCCTCCTTTTTATTAAAAAAATTAATTATTTACCAAGATTTAAAGTGCACTCAGGTAGCTTGGGCTTCTTCTAACGAATGTTAGTTTTTTGTGAGCCTGGTGTGCCTTTTGGGTAATGGCAAGAAGAATGGGATTATGAGAGAAGAGGAAAGAAGAGGACAGAAGCCATAAATATACTCTTATGTTAAAAGGCAAATAAAAGAAGAGACTGAATATTTTAAATCAATAATGTAGAAAAAATAAAATGAGTAAATCTAGGGTGACTTCTTTTAATCAGATTAAAAGAAAAGGAATAAATGGGTTGCAACTTAGAAATGAAGTCAAATGAGACAATTGTGAATAGGAAATGAAAGTTGGTATTACAGAATTAAATGCATTAGAAAAAAATTGTGCCGTTGAGTATTAGAAAATTAGGAAATAAAATAATGTTTTTTGCTTCATGTTTCAAGATTTATACATTATATAGTTGATTTGTGATGTTTCACATATAGATTATTTATCCTTTTTTTGTGGATCTTTTAGATAATCATAATGTAACATCCCGTAAGAAAATAAAATTTATTAGATAATTTTTAGATATTTAAGGAAATATAATCCTTATAAATTCTTTACCTTATGTATATGCATAGAAATATTCTAACATTAATGGAATAGGTAAAGAAAGAAAACTTAAGAGGAAATATTAAAAATAAATATACTAAAGAAAGGTGAAATTCTTGGGTAAGAAAGATAAATTTTTGTGAAGTCAGTAAAGGTATTAAAATTTCAAGAAGATTGGATTAGGGTAATTTTTCCTAATTTAAGAGTTAAAGTTACTAAATTTAGTATCTCCACCTATAAATTGGGCTTTTACCTATGGACACTTCATATAGAGTTTTTTTACTTCACATGAATTTTTAACAAGCCAATAGGATAGCCCAAAGAAGAAATAAAACATAAACTTGGACTAGGATATATAAATTGGATTGGTAGCCCAAAAATATGAAAATGTGACAAGCTCATTATGAAAGGTAGAATTTTAACCAAAGTAAAGAAAATTGGCAAGAAAGAATCCAAACCCAAGAGAAAAAATAAAAATAAAAATAAAAATAAAGTGATGGAATAATGGTGTAATCAAGAATTAGGTGACATGGCATTAAGACAAAAATTTAGCAAGTGGTGTGATATCCTACATTCATAATTTTAGCAAGTGGTATGATAATACATGGCATTATGACAAAACATTTATATCCTACACTCATAATTTTAGCAAGTGGGTAATAATACATAGCATTATGACAAAACATCTTTATCCTACACAAATAATTTTAACTAAGTAAGGAAGATTCAATGGTTGAAAATTTACCACCTAACAAGGCAAACCTATCATACTTGATTAAGACAAAAGAAAAAGGAAATGAATCCCTAAATCAAAGGGACCTTATCCCTTATCTTAAGAACATATCATCATAATTTTCAAAATACAAATCTCCTTTTCCTATGCATATCTTGACTAAGGAAGAGGAAGACAAGAACATAAGTTGTTTATTTTCCAAAAATTTAACCAAGTTCATCCTAATTGTGATAAAGTAGACCCATGATTATGAAAGATAAATTATTTGATAGTCTATATAAGAAAAACCCACCCTTATAATATTAGAATTTCGTTCAAGTGAGGGAGAGGAAAAAATAGAAGCAAGGTAGAGTGAGGAAAGGAGAGGAAGAAAGGAAGAAAGAGGAAGAAGAAATCTAGAGGACTAAGTGTTCAATGTAAGTTTAACAATATTTCTTTTTGAAGAAAACTTTTGAAACTTATAATATTTTATATAAGATTTTGATCTTAGAACTTTAATGATTGGTCATAGATGTTGCTATATCATGTTACATATTATGTATGTTTGAATACTTAGGCTGGTGTAGATAGTTTTGCATAGGTATGGTTATGGATGACAAAAATTTTAGCTTCTATTTTTAAATTTCTGGGAAGAATTAGTAAAGAATTTAAAGAAATGGTTAACATCAAAAATGTAGAGCTATGTCTCACGGATTTTTAGCCACTGGAATCACTCAATTTGGAGTTCGTATGAGGTAGATATGGTCCGATTAGTATGCAATGGTCAGAAATTGGTTAATCAGGGAAGAATATTTTAGGATAGCTTCTGTGTTTTAATTTATGGTAACATTCTGTAGGGAATTAAAATAAATGGTTAACATAATAATTATAGATATATGTGTCACGGATTTTTAGCCACTAGAATCACTCAATTTGGAGTCCATATGAGGTAGATATGGTCTGATTAGTAAGTAGTGTTCAGAAAATAGTTAATTAGGGAAGAACATGTTAGGATAGCTTCTGTGTTTTAATTTTTGAAAACATTCTGTAGGAAGTTCAAATAAATGGTTAACATAAGAATTATAGATATATGCGTCACAGAATTTTAGCCACTGGAATTACGCAGTTTAGAGTCCATATGAGGTAAATATGGTCCGATTAGTAAGCAATGGTCAGAAAATGGTTAATCAGGGAAGAATATGTTAGGATAACTTCAGTGTTTTAATTTCTGGGAACAATTTGTAGAGAATTAAAATAAATGGTTAACATAAGAATTATAGTTATATGTGTCATGGATTTTTAGCCACTAGAATCACTCAATTTAGAGTCCATATGAGGTAGATATGGTCCGATTAGTAAGCAATGGTCAGAAAATGGTTAATCAGGGAAGAATATGTTAGGATGCTTCTATGTGTTAATTTCTGGGAACATTATGTAGGGAATTAAAATAAATGGTTAACATAAGAATTATAGTTATATGTGTCACGGATTTTTAGCCACTGGAATCACTTAATTTGGAATTATTATGAGGGAGATATGGACAAATTAGTAGGTAGAGGTCAAAAGCTACCTGAGAAGAAATAAAATGTTCTTTGAGGGAGTAATATTACCATGATTTCTTGATATTTTGTTCAACTATTCAACATAAGAGTTTTAGATAATTGTTTTGTCTTTAAATGGATATCAAGATCACCTAAATTGGAGTTAAATTGAGGGAGTTATACTCTGATTAGTAAGAGAAGGTTAGATAGGATGAAAACCTGCATCAAGAAAATAAAGAAATAAAATTAATATTTAAAAAAGAAGAAGAATCTTATAAATGAAAATAATAAATGACTAGTATATGACATAGCCATTGCCATTGTATGAACTTCTTACCATCTTAAGTGTGAAATTTTGACGTGAAAATATTTTATAAAGTGATATTTGAAATGGTTATGTTCATGGCATGATTACCAATGATTTTTGGTAATAGTTATATTTTGTTGAACATACTTGTTATTGAAAGCATATTTTTGGCTATTATTGTGAAAAGAAAAGAAATGAGCACGGTCACATAGCAATCTGTGTGGTGCACTAATAGGGGACGCTCTACCAACGGTTATGAATATGTTAATGAGAAAAGAAAGAGAAAGTGTGCCATGTCGGATGGAGTAAGAAAAGTCCGTACCAGAGACTAGAAAATACTCACCCTGATCAGGGTAGCTTGATATGAGAATAAATTGATATTCATCATATGATATTCTGAAAATAATTAATCATGTCATACATGTCATTATTGTACGATTCTCATGTGCGTAGATATAGTGCATTCATGTGACCAAAGATATTTACTGTAGTTTATACAGCTAAACATGACGTGATGAGCTTTATTGATGATGATTTATTATTGAACTTACTGGGATTTAATTCTCACTATATTTCTATATCATGTTCAAAAAATTAATTATGCAAATTTTTCTATAGCTCTGACTTTTAGTGTACGTTGGATTGAGTTACTTTATATTGGGCAGATCCTATAATCAAATAATATGTTTATGGTCGAGTTGGTTTAGATTCCGGTGAAGTTACAACCACCTGCACCTGTATCTCCGAAATTGGTCAACCAGAATAAATAAGATGTAGTTATTTATTAGGGGTGTACAAAACCGAACAAAACCGACCGAACCAAATTGAACCATCAAAAAATTGAACAAAACCGATCTTGGACGGTTTAGTTTGGATTTCTTTTAGAAAAAACCGAGCGGTTCGGTTCAGTTGGCGGTTGGAAAAAATTTTCAACCAAATCAGATCGAACCGACCGTCAACCCAGTCTGACAATGCCTCTGTCTCTTTGGCCCAGGAGACCCAGCCTAATTAATTCCTTCAGCCCAGCCCTGGCCCGTTGTGAGGGCCCAAAGTGCAGGTCCCAGTGTCCCACTGTCAGGCTCCCAGCCCGCAATACCTCTCAGACTCAGAACCCGAATCTCAATCTCCAATGCTCCGTGCCACTGCCCGGCTCTTCCCTCTTCACTCTTCAGCTGAGCCCTTACCTCGTGCACTATCGTGCAGCCCTAGCAGCCCTTCCCTCAGATCCCCCCTCTGAGTCTTGACTGCTTCGCCCTTTCGCTCCGCTTCAAGCTCTCCATTCGGCCCTAGCTGCGTGACGGTGACCTCCCTGTTGGGACTGCAACCCCCGTGACAGTGGAGATTTCACAGAATCTCTCCCCACTGGCAAAACCAAAGCTGCCAAGCCGAGATTGAAGCCCGTGAGCTACTGCCCTGAGAAGTGAAATCTCTCCGTGTTAGAGCTGCTGCCTGCTTCTAAACAGAGATTGAAGCCCGTGAGTTAGGTAATTTTTTTTTGGGTTTGCTTAATCTTCATCTTTTTTGGATCATATTTTCTTGATAAGTGATGATATGGGTATATAAAGTATTGCCCAGATTGGCATTTTTCTTTTTTTCTTGGGTTACAAAAGAGCGCTACATGCTGGGAATTTGGGACGGGAATATTGAACCCCTGACATACAACTTTATGGGAATTTGGGAGGGGGGAGGGGGAGGGGGGAGGTGCTTGTCTAATTCTGCTATTTGCTTCTTGTATGTCTTATAGCGATGTATTCTGTAGCTTTTTTTTAATTATTATTTGTATTGACTGGGATAGTATGTTGTTTTTTTTGGGTCATCATGTCAATATGAATCAGTTATTCTTCTTTTTTGAGGCCTGAATGATGTTTTATATCTTTTTACGATAAAACAAGGTACAGCTTGTATATATTTTAATTTGATACTCAGCAGTGGGTATGAAGATTAAGTTGTAATGTTTGGGATTCAGTTGTTTCAACCTTTATGGTACTAGTGATGTACTGGAATTTTCTCTCATTTTGATCTGTGTTCTTGCACTGGATGTCAGCTTTCAATGGCTGTTGATATATTTAACTTTGTTTGTATTTGATCGAGGCAGAACCATTTGGGGTAGATTGTTACTCTAATATTACTTTTTGCAACGATGATGCATTTTCTGAGTGGTTGTTCTGATGTAATATATAAGGGAAACTTGTGATAATTCCAAGTTTCTAACCTTCGGAATACTTATATATGATATTGATTGAGGATATGGGAAGTATGATATAACTATGCAGCTAATGAAATCCTTGAAAAATCATGATAAAGTAATAGTTATATAATATATAAGGGAAAGTACTTTAAAGATCAAGCATATAAATAATTATTATCAATTATCATATAAAGTAATAGTTATATAATATATAAGGGAAACTTGTGATAATTCCAAGATGCTTGCCATGATTCAAGTTGTGATTGGCATAAGTGTGAAGAAAATTCTTTTGTGCAGAAAAAATGAGCTTGTTTGCCATCACTAATGATATAGCATATAATTCTTTGTGCATGTCTGCATGTTGAATGTATAATGTCTGCAACTATATTGTCTTTTCAATCTTGGATCTCTCCAAAAATGTGGAAGGCTGACTGGGATCTCTCCACCATCCTACCATTTCATGTCTGCAACTATATTGTCTTTCAAGTTTTAATCCTTTTCTGTTTCTTTTGCTTTACTGTTCTCTTGACTTTCTATTGGTTAGCTAAAAATTAGTCTTGGAATAGAACTAATTACTTGACTGTATGTTATTTTTATGTTGATTCCAAAATGTTGAAATGGGCCAAAAAACCTGCTACAATAGGGCAAAAAAATTGATGAAATAAGCCTACAAAAACCGCCAAACCGAACCAAACCGAACCGCTTTTTAGTGGTTTGGTTTGCTAGACTTAAACCAAACCGAATAAGTCCATTTTTAGCTGAATTTTGTATGGACAGTTCAGTTGGGTTGAACCTTCAAAACCGAACCAAACCGCACCGCGAACACCCCTATTATTTATGTGTTTGATTTTGTTGTACGTACGTTTTGATTAATGACGTGTATGTAAACTCTCTATTGTATAATATAAAAAAAAAGTTGTTACACATAACACACAGGGAGGCCATAATAATTCTGTCCCAAAGAAGATTGACGGAAGAAACTTCTGAGTGTACTTAGTTACTAATTGATATTGTGCATTTATCTTACATATAAGATGTGCTTTTAAAGTAGCAAAAAAAGTTATTTGATTTATGCTCCTTGTTTTTTTGGGTATTGGTTGCCTTTGTTACTTGTGCTTATGCATCAAGAGATCTTAGGTGACTTAGCTTTAACTACAATGGCTTATTTTTTGGTCTAACTATTGGCTAGGCCTAGCTATAAAATACAAATCTAATAGAAAGGATTATTTCAAAGCAATTGACATATACTATATCAGATCAGAATTCTCTCCAAACTGGCAATTATCATGCTTTTCATTTAGTACGATTATTTGTAGACGACTAACTATTCATGGTTTGGAGCTTCAGTTACTTTGTCACGGCTAATGTGCATTCATTCGGCTTATCCATTGTCAAGAGTTTTCACTTCAAAAATTGTGACTTAAGCCATACTTTGTGGTTTAGCCAGAGTAGTCATTGTCCACATGAATTAAAAATGCAACTTTGCAACCTATCTTTTTGATAACATAGCACTTTTTGAGTGAAAAGGGCTGAGGCATAGTTTAAAGAAAGCTGGGAGTGCTCTTTGGGTTTGGGTCCCAAGAACCTGACCGACTCCTTGTGGACGCAGAGGTAGGACGTTTTTAGGTTGGGTTGAGCTGGAACATTTAGTGCAAGATGCGACAACTAGTTTTGGGCACTTTTGCATACATAAAACCATGGAGCACTCACAAAAAGGGTTGAAATCACTTTTATGTCTTTGAAAAACAATGAACTTGGTCTTTGATGGCGTTTTGAAGGGGGAGAGGATCCAGGTGGTGTGACTGAGGTTTTGAATCTACCTAATTCTCAAGTTTTGGTTGAGCAACTTGGGGATGGTCTTGAGGAGGTAGTGAGAAATTGTAATGAGAGTGTTGTCTTAGTTCTGAAGTTGGGGAAGTGAAAGGGGTTGCTGAAAACATGTGTACTAAGCAAGATATGGGCCTTTTAATTATGGAAACTGATGGGGAAGAAGAGTTTGAAACATATGAAGAAGGAGAGGATTTTAATTCTATTTTTGATTAAGAAGATGGGTTGCATATTGAAATATTAGAGCATTCGTGTTTACTTAATATAGGAGAAAGGAACAAGGGGTAGGGGCCTCTGACTAAGAAAGCTTGGAGGGAATAAAACAATTGTTCCAAAAAGATGAAACATTTTAGTTGAAGAAGGCTGATAAGGGGTTTCCTGCTTGCCAAGAAGCCAACATTAATCCTATGCATAATGTAGAATGCCAGTCATGGAATTTTGTTATAACAGAGAGTGACTTTTTTGAAAACAATCCTTTTTCTTTGATACTTTTGTTCCATGTTCTTTTCCTCATAGTAATTCTTGTTTAGGTAATGCCCATGATAGTAGTGAGGAGGGGAGTGGCATTTTACCACTTTTGGTAAATAACAATACCATTGTTGAAGTATTTACAGACCATCATGGAAGTTCTCTAGTTGAAAGTGCTATAGACATTGATGGTATCCATTTAGAGTGAGAAGGCAGTTGGTCACAAGAGTTATTGGAGTCATTGGGTCTCAAGTTGGTCAATATGAATGCCCAAGTTGGTCAAACCCTCTACCTTTGGCTTGCTTGAAGACAACAAGTTCCAAAGCAATTATATGCATGTTCTATCTAGAACATTCATGGGGGATATTTACAAAATAAATGAGCTGTAAACTAGTAGAGGGGGTGTTGCGAGAATAGTAAAAGATGATAAACTTTTTGACTTTCGTTTAAAAAATGAAAAGAGAAGAGAGAGATAAAGTTTAAAAGAAGCTAAAAAGCATTGGGTGATTGTGAATATTGAACTCCTTGGAGAAATAATATTCATTTAAACTTGTTAATTTGATTCAATCAAATTTTTTTTTTAATGTAGCTTTGGTTGTGTTTGAACAAATTAGCGAGTTATGCGCATTGGTACAACATGCTGCACCGCTAAACTCTCAACATCCACTACAAAACTCCTTCAATCATTTAGGGCCCATTTGGTATTTGGAAATTTTTTGGATTCACGTGAATGTTATATGGAATGTTGCATTGCCACATTTGGTATAGATTTTAAAAGAAAATTAAGCAACTTGAGAATGCAACATTCTCATACAACCTCTATTTGTATTCCCATAAAGTAAGGTGGGCATCTTGGATTCTCGTAAGGAGAAAATGATCTTACATGTTATTTTCCCGGCATTATTTAAATACACTTCAAAGAAATAAAATAATAAATAATAAAATATAAAAATCAAACAACAAATTATAATAAATAATAAAATAATAAATATAATACTAAAATATATATTACTATATTATAAATAATAAAAAAATAAGTAATATTGTAATACTTAAAAAATTATAATATATATAGAAACAATTATAGGACTTTTTTTTGAAAAGTTTATAAAAGTTTTTTAAAAATTATAATAGAATATTGTGAAATTTATTACGAACCAAAAATAAAAATCAAATATTCTTGAAAATTTAAGCAAAATATTTTTTAAAAAATTTATTTTAAATCAAATATAAAATTATTATATTTTCAAACAACTATATTGTTACTCTTTTTATTTGTTTGTTTGTTATTTTTTTTTGTTTCAAGACGTTCATAGAACGACAATTTTAACAATACATCCTTCGTTTGATTGAGTTGAATAAATTTAAATTAAAATAAAAAATAAATAAGAGAATGAAAAATTATTTATTTTATTTGATATATGATAAAAAAAATAAATAAAAAAAATAGAGTAAAAAAAAAGAAGACAAAATTACTCCTAATAAAAAAATTATAATAATAAAAAAAAGAAATGATTTTTGTTTTTAGAAATCAATAACATTTTTTAAACGTGACCTTTCTCCTCTCTGCTTCAGATTGTGAGAACCCAGATTTGTTGTGCAAGCGACGATTTCTTCGAAGGACCAGCAGCTCCCAGTGGCAAGCGACACACCGTGACCAAAGCCGTGCTGTGGCCGCCGTCACTGCGAGGAACCCATAGCCCCGTAGCATATATTCTTGGTCCTGCGTTCTGGTTAAGACAGCACTGTATGAGACGATCCTTCAGTCGGAGAGAAACGGGAGCTCCACTCTTTAACGTCCCCAGGTTCCTCAACCCTTTTCTTGTTCGTCCTTTGCTGGCTACGTCGTCAGTTCTTTCTTCATTTTCCTCCTCCATTGCCGCCATGCTTGGAGCTGAGACAGTGGAATTGGAGTGGTCGGCGAAGCACGTCAGGGGCACTTTCATCAAGTTTTTCCAAGAGAAGAATCATGTGTACTGGAAGTCTAGCCTTGTTGTTCCCCTCAATGATCCGACCCTTCTCTTTGCAAATGCTGGTATGATTATCTTCTTTCATGATCTTTAGTTTCATAAATTCTATTTATTATTGGGTTAAAAAAGGAAGACTCGGGTATTTTGTTTTTGTTTCTCAAAGAGTACATCAATTTTTTCACCGAGCAGATTGCTATATCATGCTAGGCTAAAATTTTATATTGAAATACGTAATCGTTTTGGGTCATTGTTGGGTTTCTTCTATTTATGGCTCAACTAGTAAGCGTATGCGCTCTTCTCCCTAGAATGAGCTTTGTATGTGTTCTGTTCTTCGTGTTGGTGTGTAGGGGGTGATTTTAACACAGTTAGCTATCCATATGAAAGATTGAGAGGAGGTTGAGAGACTACTAGCATGTGTAAGTTCAATGTGTTTATTTGAGAATCCTCAGGGATCTGCCTCTAATAATGCTTAATTTACTTGGTCTTTTTGAAGGAGTCAAACTTTATTTTCTTGGCTGGATAGATGTCTCTTTACAAATGCGTGGGAAGAATCATTTCTAGATTTGGTTCAAGAGACTTTGCTGAGGCTAGTTTCTGATCACTTTCTAGTGGTTTTGGAGTTTGCTAAGGTGAAATGGGGACCTACTCCTTTCAGTTTTGAGAATATGTGGTTGGTGCATCATTCTTTCTATCCTTTTGTAAGACATGCTTGGGAGGCTACTATTGTGAACAGGTGGGAAGGATACAAGTTTATGAAGAAGCTAAAAATTCTTGAAGAGAAGCTGAAGGTTTGGAATAAGGTGTTTGTGGATGTGAAAAGTAAGAGGGAGTGTTTATTGAGAGAAATTGATTCTCTAGATAAACAAGAGGTAGAGACTAGAGAGAGTGATCTCTTTTGAGGATAAAGTGAGGAAAGTTTCTTTTAGAAATCTCTTAGATGAGTTATCTCTTTGAGAAGAGATTAGTTGGAGATAGAAGACTAGGGTTATGCGGGTTAAGGAGGGTTATGCTAATTCTAAATTATTTCATAGACTGGTAACATGAAGAAGACGGAAGAGTTTGATAAAAAGTTTGGAGTTGAAGACAGTATTGGATTAGCGATTATTCATTATTTTGCAAATTTGTATAAGGAGTTACCTAATAGGCCCTTTCTAGAGGGTTTGGATTAGGGCTCAATCCCTTTTCTAAAGTGGCCTGGTTGGAGAGACCTTATGATGAAGAAGAGATTTGGCAAGCTATTGGTTGTATGGATAAGGAAAAATTTCTTGGCCTAGATGGTTTCACAGTAGGCTTTTTCCAAAATTGTTGGGATACGATCAAGGATATGTGGAGGTTGTGTGAAGAGATTCACTGAAATGGTAAGATTCCTGTGATGATGCACTGAGTTAAGTGTAAAGATGAACATGCTCAAAGAGTGAAATAGAAATTTTCTTAAAAATTTAATTAATGATCGAAAGCTTCTAAATTGTACATAAAATAGCCTATTTATATAACGCCAAATAAGACACCTAGTTCTACTAAGAAACCTTAAAATAACGAAAATAAAAAATAAAATAGGACTCCTCATCACTATAGAAACTAATTGCAATAGAAACATAAAATAAAATAAAAATAATAAAAAGACTAAAATAATCGAAATATCTAAAACAAGTTTAAACAAATTACTATGATCTATGAGCCATGCGTTTGAGCTTCTTTTGATGCTTAATTTGACCCAATAAAGTATTTGCAATATGGTCCACATCAATCCACTCCACTTGAAAAGAACTCGACCTCGAGTGATCGGGAACGTCTGGATATAAGGGAATGTCTGATGAATGAAATGGACAAATGTCTATTACATTAAATGTTTTGGAGATTCCCTTTGTCTTCAATAAATCAACAACATAGGCATTGTCATTGATTTTCTTCAAGATCTGGTATTATCCTTATTTCTTTGGCTACTGCATGTTGCAAGTCCTTATGAGAAACCACTCCTTTTGCAAAAACACTATCACTTGATCTCCAACTACCAACACATGTTTTCTGCAATGTTGATATGCTGCTTTCTTGTATTTGGCATAAGCCTTCTCTTATTTTACGTGACCTCTACTTGAATAACTTGCCATTGGTTGGCCATATTTTATGTAGCTACACGAACTTCTTGATCTTTAGGCAGCTTAACCAAATCAAGGGCAAGTTGGGGTGGTTTGGGGTATATAACAACAAAAGCGATTTTCCAGTAACATTGTGAACAACATGTTATACGCAAATTTTGCCAATAATAATGCAATGTTCCACTATTTTGGCTTGTCTCCACAAATGCTGCGAATAAGGTTACTCAAGTTTTTATTGATTGACTCAGTCTGTTGATGGATTGTGCCACTATAATTGAGGGAGGAATTGTACATTTTCCACAAGGTTCTTCAAAAGTAACCCAAAATCTTATTGTCTCTATCTGAAGTGATGCACACCATGCAAACGTACAACTTCCTTGAAAAACAATTTGGCTATGTCGTTTGCATCATGCGTCGCATAGGGGATAAAGCATGCCATCTGAGTCAACTACTACAAAAACATAATCTATGCCCTTTTGTGTTCGGGGTAAGCCGAGAATAAAATCCATGGATAAATCCTATTAAATATTTTCATGGACAAGAAAAGACATGTACAAACTAATATTTTGAGATTGGCCCTTAGGAGTTTGGCATGTATAGCATTATGCCAAAACTTTCTCCACATCTCTCCTCAAATGTGGTTAGTAGAACAACAATAGCTATTATTTTCTCATGACTTAAACGTCCAGTCAGACCTACCTCCGCCATCTAAGCCTTTGATCAACTTCAATCTCAAAGATGTCTTACAAATGCAAAGTTAATTGCCTCACATAAGGAATCCATCATGGATGTGATATTCACCAACAACATGGTTAGTGACACAATTAGCCTATATTTCATGAAAATCATCATTTGTCTCGTATTGGTCACGGACTGTATCAAACCTACAATGTCTTGTCTCATAGTAACTAGCAACTTTGCACACCTACTCAATGTGTCTGCTACTTAATTTTGGACCCAACTTTGTGTTTCAAATCTAAAAGGGAATTTCTACAAATATTAGGACCATTTGGCATGCATATCTTAGCTAAATACGCTTCTAATTGTTTAGGTATTTCAATGCTTCATGGTAAGAATATAACACCCTAACTAGATATTGCATCCGATTGTTCGATACACGATAAACATAATAGAATTCCTTGTCATAGGTAGTCTAGCTATGCCTTGCATCACTAATTTTTTCATTGAAGTAGGCTATTGGTCTCTTCTTTTGGGAAAGTATAGCTTCCATGCCCACACCACTAAGCACATTCTCCAACTACCATCTTCTTTGGGGTCAGCAAGGCAAGAACTACACATGGACTCATTCTCTCCTGAATATGTCCCTTGCGTAGCAACTCCTCCACTTTCTCTTTTACAACCTGGCTCTCCTTTGGATTCATCCAATTATGGGGTAAACTTGGTAAGCTTACACTAGGAATGAGGT
The DNA here is from genome assembly GCA_037074535.1 of Gleditsia sinensis. Classification (NCBI taxonomy): domain Eukaryota; kingdom Viridiplantae; phylum Streptophyta; class Magnoliopsida; order Fabales; family Fabaceae; genus Gleditsia; species Gleditsia sinensis. Next base: position 47,632,789 of record CM073470.1, read on the forward strand.
CATGTAGTGTTGGGTGCACTCATAGGTGGCAATTCATCTAGCGTCACATCACCTCTTTAAACTCTGCCAACAATGGCCTGACTGCATTTGGATGCTCTACTTGTGCAGTCTAATCAATTGACATTACTTCACAATTAACATGTGTACCAACTTTTTAATGACAACCTCTATATCATATCTAGAATGGGTATGGGTAAAGAAAGTTTGTCCCTCCACTTTAGAAACTTTGGTTTTGGAACTTCCTCTCAGTGGCAATAAATTGAATTTTTTGCCATCTTTATCCAGTTTGTAGGTGTTCCCTTTTTCGTCATGTTATGATGCAATACCAAATTGCTATGGTCTACCAAATAAAAAATGACAGGCATCCATATCTACAACATCAAAATATACATCATTCTTATATTGGTCAAAGGAGAAAGGTACATTGTAGCGTTCTGTCACTTGAATTTTCTCTACCACCTTGATCCAACCAATGGTCTATGGGTTGGGGTGTTTTCAATCTAAAACCCTAATTTCTTCACGACATTTTTGCTAATTGTATTTTCACAACTACTACTGTGAATAATTACGTCAGTCTTACTAGTGTACTTGGTTCAGAACAATTTATGCCACTGACTCCTTGCCAAGCTGGGTTTCTGAGATTGAACTTGCCTAGCTTGTCAATTTGTTTCTAGAAGATCTTCCTAACTAGAGAATTTGTTAATACATTTGCAAATTGATCTCTTGTTGACACATAAGCTATGCACAATCTCAATTTTTTACTTGATAAAATTTCTATCACTTCCACATGTTTTGTTCAATTATGATGGATTGGATTGTGGGAGATCCTTATGGCTATCTTTTTACTGATATAGATTTTTAGGGGAAGATTTATTTTCATCTCCAACTCTTCATATAATTACTTTAGCCATAGCATTACACTTGTATTGTGAGCTATAGCTCAAAATTCAGCTTCAGCACTACTCTAGGTCACAATTGTGTTTCTTGTTTTGGCAAGTAACCAGATTGCCTTAAACCAAAGTACAATACCTTGAAGTAGACCTCTTGTCTTCAATAGTTACTGCCTAATCTGCATATATGAATCCCTTGATGCTCTTGGACTCATTTTTGCTTAAAACGAACCCTTTACTTGGGGATACTTTGAGGTACTTTAGGATTCAGGGAACAACCTCCATATGTTCTTGGTAAGGTGAATGCATGTATTGCCTGACAACACTCACAACGAAAGAAATATCTGGTCTAGGGTGGGAAAAATAGATAAGTTTCCCAATTAGACACTAGTATCTCGTAGTATTAATTGGGATTCCTTCCCGTTTCTTCCCTATCTTTATTATGGGGTCCATGGTTGTATCAATGGGTTTATAGCCAAGCATCCTTGTTTACTTTCACAAATCCAAGACATATTTCCTTTGAGTGATTGATATTCTTTTCTTGTTTCTAACAACCTCCATACCAAGAAAATAACGTAAAGGGCCAAGATCTTTTATTTCAAATTCAATTGCTAGTCTAGTTTTTAATCTAGTCATCTCTATAGTATCATTTTTTGTCAAGTTATGTCTTCCACTTAGACAATAAGAATTGTACTCCTACCATTTTGGTGTCGATAAAAGAGGGTATGGTTAGTGTGTGCTTGCCTATACTGTCACTGTTAAACTACCTTTGTAGACCTCCCAAACCAAGCTCTTAGGGATTGTTTTTGCTCATAGAGTTCTTTTTTTTAATCTGCAAACTATCCTATTCTTCTTGTCTTGGTCAAAGCCTCGAGGAAGGCCCATGTAGACTTCCTCTTCTAAGTTAATATTTTTCACGTCCAGTTGTTGTAAAACAGTTCAAGTTTGTTGCAATGGATAGAAGAACCCGTATTGTATTGAGTTTAGTAATTGGAGTGGACGTGTCATTATAATCAATACAATAGATATGTGTGAAGCCTTCTGTTACCAGCCTGGCTTTGTATCTCCAAATTGGTGCATCCAATTAATATTTCCCGATAAAAACTCATTTACACCCAACTAGAGCTTTACCTTTAGGTTTCTTTACAATATTCCAAATTTTATTTTGTTCAAGAGCATGAATTTCCTTTATTACTGCTTTTCTCCATTCAAGTATACTCAAAGCCTCCTGGATATCTCGAGGAATCTTTTCTTCTAACAAGTTAGTTATGAAAGCTTGGAGAAGAGGAATCTTTTCTTCTAACCTGTACTGGGTGTGGATGGATCAACCGAGATAGTTTCAGGTGTGGGTTCCCAAAAAGAAGCTTCGTTCCCAATCTCCCATTGAAGCAATTTTTTCTAGAATTAGGGTTGATTTTTAAAAAGGTGACATCCATAATGACAAAATATTTGTGTTTTTCAATGGAATAACATTGATATCCTCTTTGAGTGGCAGAATACTCAAGAAAAATGTAAGGTAGAGCACTAGGATCAAGTTTGCTTGGGTTATGGTCATGAATATGATAAAAAGCCTTGCAACCATACACTTTGAGAGATAATGAATTGTAAGAATCATGACCTAATCTTGGGATCCTAATCCCTGAGATTAATAAAAGATAAATTAGGAAACTAATTTATCCTTGGGCCGAATCTGTTGTAGGGGATTAGGATATCTCTTAGTATCATGGGTTGAGATTATTGGGCCTTATCTTTAGGAGATATATCTGGGTAGTTTTTATCTAGTTTTTAAATTTCTTTTAATGATGATTGTAATCTTGAAACTCATGGGATTTTATCCACCAGAATATCTATAAATTCTGGGTATTTTTTGTAGAGGATAATGTTTTGGTAAGAGAGCAAATTGAGGAGTTATTTTAAAAGACTTTTTAACAAAGAAAATGGGTTGACCTGTGACTTTGACAGATTAAATATTACAGAGTAGGATCATAATTATATTTTTTATCGTAGAATTCAAGAGTTTGAAGTAGAGAAGGCTTTGAAGAGAATGAAAGATAGCAAAGCAGTAGGACTCGATAATATTCCTATTGAGGTGTGAAAAAATCTAGGAAAGAAAGGCATAAGTTGGCTCACTAAGTTGTTTAATGTGATAATGAGATCTAAAAAAATGCTGGATGAATGGATGACAAGTACTTTAATCTCGATCTATAAAAATAAGGGAGATATATAGAACTATGCCAATTATAAGGGGATTAAACTCATGAACCATACTATGAAGTTATGGGAGAAGATCATTGAGTAAAGATTAAGACAAGAGACTCAAATCACAGAGAATCAATTTGGTTTCATTTTAGGAAGGTCAACTATGGAAGCAATTTAATTACTGTGGAAATTGATGGAAAATTATCAACAACAACAACAACAACAACTAAGCCTTTTTCCATTAGGTGGGGTCGACTGCATAGATCAAACGACGCCACAGTGGCCTATCATGAGTGAGATCAAAAGATATGTTATTAACTATTAAATCATTCTTAATAGTTTCATTTATTGTTTTTTTTGGCCTCTAATTATTGGACTATCCTCCATTTGATCTACTCTTCTCACTAGGGTTTCTGTAGGTCTTCTCCACACATGACCAAACCACTTTAAGTGAGATTCAACCATCTTTTTCACAATAGGTGCTACCCCAACCTTCTCTCTAATGTACTTATTTCTAATCATATCTCTTCTGGTGTGTCCACACATCCAGCACAACATTCTTATCTCTGCAATGTTGAGTTTATCCTCGTGTTGTCTTTTGACCGTCTAACATTCAGTATCATATAATATAGTAGGTCTTATAGCCGTACGGAAGAATTTTCCTTTAACTTTAAGCGGTACTTTTTTTTATCACAAATGACACTCGAAATTTTCCTCCATTTCATCAAACCAGCTTGAATCCTATGGTTTATGCCCTCCTTTACTTCGCCGTCATTTTGTATAATGGATCCAAGATATTTAAAATTTGTAACTTGTTTTAATATATAGTCTCCAAGTTTTACATCTACCGATTCACCAACTAAGACTATATCATTTGCAAAAATCATACATTGAGGCTCCAAATCTTGTATATGTTCAGTAACTGCGTCCAAAATCAAATTAAAAAGATACGGACTTAGAGAAGACCCTTGATGTAGTCCAATAGTTGTGGGAAAATCCTTTGTGTCCCCATTTTGTGTTCTCACGTAAGTCGTTATTCTATCGTACATGTCTTTGATTGATCGAATATATGCAATACGTACTCCTTTCTACTCTAAAGTCTTCTATAAAATCTCTCTTAACACTCTGTCATATGCCTTTTCCAGATCAATAAAAATCATATGCAAATCTTTTTGTTTTCTTTGATACCTTTCTATCAATCTCCGTAGTAAATAAATTGCTTCCATAGTTGGCCTTCCTGGCATAAAACCAAATTGGTTCTCAGTAACTTAAGTCTCTTGTCTTAATCTTTACTCAATGATCTTCTCCCATAACTTCATAGTGTAACTCATGAGTTTAATCCTCTGATAGTTGGAACAATTCTGTATGTCTCCTTTATTTTTATAGATAGGGATTAAAGTATTTCTCCTCCATTCATCCGGCATTTTCTTAGATTTCATTATCACATTAAACAACTTAGTAAGTCAACTTATACTCTTTTTTTCTAAACTTTTCCACACCTCAATAGGTATATTATTATGTCTTACTACTTTGTCATTATTTATTCTCTTCAAAACCTTCTCTAGCTCCTGAATTATATGATAAAAGGTATAATTACGGTTCTGTTCTGCAATATTTAGTCTGTCAGAGTCACAGGTTAACTCATGTCTTTCATTAAAAAATCTTTGAAAGTAACTCTTTCATCGTGCTTGGATATCTTGCTCTCTTACCAAAACATTATTCTTTTCATCTTTAATACATTTCACTTGATTTAGGTCCCTGATCTTTCTTTTCCTACTCTTCACAAGTTTGTAAATTTTTCTTTCTCCATCCTTAGTTTCTAAAGATTGATATAACCCCTTAAAACCTCTAGATCTTACTTCATTCACAGCCTTTTTAGCGTCTTTCTTAGCTACTTTATATTTATCCCAATTTTCATTATCTTTACATAAGTGTCACTCCTTATAACACTCTCTTTTAACCTTAATCTTGTCTTGCACCTCTGCATCCCATCACTAAGATTCTTTACTTTTAGGTCCAACGCCTCTTGATTCTTCAAGTATCTCTTTTACTATATTCCTAATCCCTTTGGCTATCTCGTCCCACATATCATTAGCATTTTTTTGACCTCCCAAAGCCTCTCTTCCTCTACTCTTTTTTAAAAATTTCTTTGTTGTTCATTTTTCAAAGACTACCACTTAATTCTAGGAATTATTTTCTTACTCTTTCTTTTTACTCTTCTCTTAACTCGCACGTCCAAAACTAAAACTTTGTGTTGGATAGCCAAGCACATTCCAGGTATGACTTTACAATTTGTGCAAAATTTTCTATCTGATTTCCTTATCAAGAAGAAATCTATTTGAGAGTTTGCTCCTCCACTCTTGTATGTGATAAGATGTTCTATCCTCTTTTTAAAGAAAGTATTTGCTATGGTAAAACTATGGTAAAATTATAGGCTAAAGAAAAATTCAAGATAGTTTTACCTTTTTCATTTGCTTCTCTTAATCCAAAACCTCCATGTATACCCTCGTATCCTTTAAATTTCCTCCCTACATGTCCATTCAAATCCCCTCCTAGGAAAATCTTTTCTTCCAGAGGTAATTTTTTGAATTAAACCTTTTAGAGCCTCCCAAAAAGTTCTCTTGTGATACTCCTCTAATCCAACTTGAGGTGCATATATACTAAACACATTAAAATTGTCTTACTCAACTACAAGCTTTAAAGCTATGATCCTATCTCCTAATCTTTTTCACATCTACTACATTGTTCCTCTACTCCTTATCAACTATTATACCTACACCATTGTTAGTTCTTGTCTTGCCAGTGTACCAAAGCTTAAAACCTGAAGAATCTAATTCTTTTGCCTTTTCTCCTACCCACTTAGTTTCTTGTAGACACATGATATTGATCATTCTCCTAATCATATCAACTATTTTCATTGATTTTCTTGTGAGTGTGCCTCCATTCCAAGTTCCAAAACGGATTCTACCCTCATGAACTAACTTCTTTACCCACATCCATTCATTAAAGTGTGGGAACCTTTGCTTATTTTTCATTGCATCTAGGTGCTGATGCAACGACCCTTGCTCTTTTGACATTGTACTCAAGCTATACAGCGCGTTGCTTTCGGTCAACGACCTAGCTTTAACACTATTACTTTGTTTATCCATGTTCATGTAGCTACGATAAAGTTTTACGTTGGCTATCGCACGCCTACTACAACCCTCCTCTTTTATTCGGGCTTGAGACTGACTATACGAATATAGGCAGAGTTATGGAAAGTTATCAAAGGAAGAAAAAAGATTTGCATATGGTTTTTATTGATTTAGAAAAGGTATATGACAGAGTGTTAATAGAGGTTTTATGGAAGGTTTTAGAGAAGAAAGGAGAATATATTGCGTATATTTGAACAATTAAAGATATGTACGATAGGATCACGATTTGCATGAGAACACCAAATGGGAACACAAAGGATTTTTTCATAACTATTAGACTACATCAAGGGTCATCTCTGAGTCTATATCTTTTTAACTTTATTTTGGACGCAATCGCTGAACATTTACAAGATTTGGGGTCTCGATGTATGATTTTTGTAAATGATATAGTTTTAATTGGTGAATCGAAAGAGGAAATAAATATAAAGTTAGAGTCATGGAAACAAACTTTAGAAATACATTGTTTTCGTATAAGTAGAAATAAAACATAATATATGGAATGTAATTTTAATAAAAGACGAACAAATACGAATTTAGAAGTTAAATTTTGAGATTATATATTAAAACAAGTTAGAAGTTTTAAATATCTTGAGTCCATTATACAAAATGACGGTGAAGTAAATGAGGACGTAAACCATGAGATTCAAGTGAGATGGATGAAATGGAGGAAGGCTTCGAATGTAATTTGTGATAGAAAAGTGTTGCTCAAAGTTAAAGGAAAATTCTACCATACAGCTATAAAACCTGTTATATTGTATAGTACTGAATGTGAGGCGGTTAAAAGACAACATGGGATAAATTCAATATTGTCGAAATGAGAATGTTGCGCTGGATGTGTAGATACACTAGAAGAGATATGATTAGAAATGAGTGCATTAGAGAGAAAGTTGGGGTAACACCTATTGTGGAGAATATTGTGAAATCTCGCTTAAGGTGGTTTGATCATTGTGGAGAAGATGGTGAAATCTCGTTTAAAGTGGTTTGATCATTGTGGAGAAGATTTGCAGAAGTCCTATTGAGAAGAGTAGATTAGATGGAGAATAATTCGATAGTTAGAGGTAGAGGGAAGACAAAGAAAACAATAGTTGAGACTATTAAGAAAGATTTAATAGTTAATAATCTCTCTATTGATCTCATTTATAATAAGTCACTGTGGTGTTGTTTGATCTATGTAGCTGATCTCATCTAGTGGGAAAAGGTTAGTTGCTGTTGTTGTTGCTCGATTTCTTTAAATATGTTAGAGGATAGGATAAGGTTTATGGCTTCACTTTGGTGTTTGGCATATGGTCTTTAGGGGGGCCGCTATTTCAGATTTATAGAGACATTGGGCTGCTGCTGTGCATGTTTAGTTTTCTGTTTTGTTTTTCTTTCTAAATTTATATTTTCTAGACTTTTAGTCATCTTTTGGAGGACGATATCTTATTCTCCTTTCTTGTATTTCTCTTCTTTCTTAATAAAATTTCCTTTTCTGTCTAAAAGAATATTATTTTCTCCAATGCCGTTAGTTAGCTAGGTAGCAACCTTAACTTAGATGCAGGATCTTCAATTTGAAAAATATGCTGGAGGTTGACAGCCTTGTTAATGGGCTACCCTGACCTAACTACCTATTAATCCTGTTGGAATAAAACAATCAGTCTCTCATTTCAGATTTTCTTTTTGTTTAATTATATAGTTTTCTTTATTATTAATATATTTCATAATGAACAATGCAGCAATTCATCTTATTTTGTAATTTTGTGTTAATTTAAAGAGTGAGAAACTCTATTCCTTATGTTTTGATGGATTAAGCATCCTTGCCAGGTTAATAACTCTATATTTTTGTTCCTGAATGTATGAAATGAGTTCCAGGAAAGCTTCATGCTGATGCACATTGCTTTGTGTATATAATTTTCTCTAGTATTAGTTCCTTTTTTTTTTTTTTAAGTTTTCTTTCCTTAATACTAATTTATAGATTTTACTGTTACGATTGGTTTGTGATTTGACAGGCATGAACCAGTTCAAGCCAATCTTTTTGGGAACTGTAGATCCTAACACTGGCTTGAGCAAACTAACTCGTGCTTGCAATACCCAAAAGTGCATTAGGGCTGGTGGCAAACACAATGATCTTGATGATGTAGGAAAAGATACCTACCATCACACCTTCTTTGAGATGTTGGGCAATTGGTCTTTTGGGGATTACTTCAAAGAAGAAGCCATTGGATGGGCATGGGAACTTTTAACAAAGGTATGGGCCTTCGCTGTCAACAAAGGTATACATTAGTATAAATTATGATGTTGCTTATTGAACTGCTGTGCGCTAGAGGATGATTTGAGAAATAGCGCGTAGCTAGTAACTATAGGGAAGGCAACGGGGCAGGGCTGGGAAGGCCTCCATTACTTCTTGTCCTTGCCACTTCCCTACCTCCCCTTCCTGTCCCCATTCCCCAACATGGGGGACTTACCCCCCCATCCCCATTCCCCACGAAGGTATGGGACTCCTCATATTTCTAAAATTTTATGGTAGTTAAGTAAAATTTTATGGATATTAAGTAAAATTTTATGGAAATTAAGTAAAATTTTAAGAAATTAAAACTGTGTAGTTTTAAATTCAAATACGTCCCTAGAAATAAACATACATTAAAGTTCATTAGTATAAATTACAAATGTAAGATTACTAATATCGATATATTTATACTAAACTAATTAAATTAAGAGTATTGTTGTATTTTCAATATACTGGGTCCGTGTAGGATGGAAAGTGTGATCCCTGTCCCCATCCCTATATTCTAGACTAGGGGAAATCTACTCTTACTCCCATCCCCATCCCGGTACAAAGTATTCCATGCGGGGATCCTATGAACAGGGAAAATTGCCATCTTAAGTAATTGATGCCTCCCCTTTTGGTCTATGTGGGCTTTAAGTTAGTAGGCTATTGTTTTTCTTAGGATGTGGCACATGTTATCTTAGCAAGATGGCCTTGTGTCTAGACTCTAGACCTTGTTTGCAATCATATAGTTGGCTGAAGCCCTTCTTGAATCAGCAAGTTCTTTCAAGTTAGTGGACCAATTTACATACTTAAGACAAGAAATTAATCCTCATGTTAGGAACCCAGCTAAAAAGCATGGACACTATCATGCATAGAGCCACATGATAAATCTGAAATGTTTAGGTGCTATTTGAGGAGTTGTATTGCATTTATACGAACGTTGGGCCCTGACAATTATTTTTTTAAGTCACTGTGCCACATAGGAAATGTAATAAGCTGTTTAATGCCTTGTGGTTTAAGCATTTATTATTCCATAAGTCTAGAGCCTTTATTATCGTTAGTTGCTATTTTGTATCTTAGAGATTTTATTGGGTCTTTTGAAAATCAAATATCTTCTTGGGATCTAATTGGTCCTGGTTCGTTGTATTGGTGCTCAAACACTATTCCTATTTGTTACTTGTTTAAACAGATATTTAATGCCTTGTGTTTCAAGCATTTATTCTTCCAAAAGTCTAGAGCCTAGTTACTATTTTGTATCTTAGAGATTTAATTGAGTCTTTCTAAAATCAAATATCGTCTTCTTGGGATCTAATTGTCCCCGGTTAGTTGTGTTGACTTGGCACTCAAACACTTCTATTTGTTACTTGTTTGGATAATTGGAATTCCTGTTTGTTTTGTTTTGTTTTTTTTGGGTGATGTAAGTTGTCAGTTTCCTTTTCAAACAAGGTTAAGCAGTTTTCTTGTCCCCCAAGGAATGCCAATCTCGTTTGTAGACATGCAGAGAGATTGGAGAGCTATTCTATATTGTTGTATCTGTCTGATTTCCGTTTTATTTAAGGAGGCTCTTATCCTTTATACTCTTTTTCTTCCTTCTATTAAAGTATCTTTTTTTATCCGCAAGGTCTGAAAAGAAAGTGGAAAGAAGTAGTGGGTTCTGGTATTTCACTAATAGTTATCTGGTAATCTCCTTATGGTTAATGGATTTTATTCTATCCCTTTGCATTGACTGCAAATAATCTATCAAGTCTTGCCCTTCCATTGAAGTACTTATTTTTGTAATGATGCTCTTTCAATGGGTTTGATTCCTGGATACTTTTATTAATAAACCAGATTGTTTGAGACTTTGAAAGCATTGTTTCTATTGTCGCCCTTATTATTGTTAAATTTTCTTTGATAAAATAATATTGATTAGAAAAAGGGATAAAGTTACGGCATCATACAGAAGAGCTTTTAAAATTATAATCTTTTATACAATAAAAGACTAAAAGTTCATTATTGAATTAGTAGTTCTGGTCTATTGCATTTGACTAGTTAAGGATATTCACTACGATTGTTGAATTTATCATTTGCTATAGATCAGAGTGTGGATGAAGTGTGTACAGCTAAGACCTCTTGATTGTGAATATTGAGCTTCCATATTGTTTTAGATTATTCTAAAAATTATTCATGCCCTTCACTTAATAGCTTAAGCTTTTGAGTTGAAGTGGTTCTTGATATGGCATTAGAGGTTATATGACCAACTGGTTGATCATTGCCCAGCCCTATTCATAATTAAATCAAATTTCAGCACAAGGTAAGTGGGTCTGTCCTTTGTTCACATCCACACTTCAAGCCCAAAGGGCATTTGCATAAGGAGGCATGCTAAAGATTATTATAAAAACTATTCTTGGAGCTTCACTTAATAGCTTAAGCTTTTGAGTTGAGGGGATCCTTGACACATTAAATATGATATGAAGGGTTGGTTAGTGTTCACTCATCAATAGAAATTTTTGAAATCTCAATTGGAAATTAAAATTCCGTTGCCATTGGCTGGTACATAACTAAACTCTTAAAAGAAAAAGGTTAATCATAATGTGGAATTCAATTTGGATATGCTGGATTGCTGGTATTAGTTAAACTCACTGCTTTCGAAGTTTGTATTATCTATAAGATTTTGTTCAATATCCCTATATAGAGAAGTTGATGGTTATTCAATTCCATAATTTGTATAATACATGATTATATCTATTGTAAGTTGTAACTTTTCTTTATTTGCTTCCTTCTGGGCTGCAGGTTTATAAATTACCAGTGGATCGTATTTATGCAACATATTTTGGTGGCGATGATAAGTCTGGTCTTGCCCCTGATATTGAAGCTAGAGATATCTGGCTTAAGTTTTTGCCTCCTGGGTGCGTGCTTCCTTTTGGCTGCAAAGTATGTTCTTACTTTGTTTTTCTGATCATGAAATATCTTTGTTCCACAAGATTGTAGTCAGTCTGAGCAGTGTATCCTGTGTGGGTTGTAATTTTGTATAAAAAATGGTCACGTTTTGTACTGGGGAGACTAGAAATAAGTCTATATCAGTGCTAGGATTTTACCTACAGCTTGTTGCTGTGCTGATTATAGGAATTATATTTCATCATGCATGCTTAATGGATGTTAGTGTTGCCATATATAGGGAAACATTTAATTGATTTTAGCTGTTCTTTACTTAATCAATTATATGCCTTATCTATGGCTTACCATAATAGCAATGTTATTGCTGGTAGTTATCAATGGTGGATTACTTTGATAGGAGCCCATTAAGCATTGAGGGAGGAGATCAGCTGTTGGGCTTTGCACAGAAGCCCAAGGTTTGGAGAGTTTACTCTAGGAGGGGAAAACACGTGCAAAAGGAGGGAGGAGGAGAGAGAGAGTCGGTTATGCGAGTTAGTTAGAAGTATTTGAGGAAGGAGGTGAGAGGAAAAAAAGGCAGGCTGGAAGTAGAAAGTAGTTTTGGGGAGGAGGAATTCCGAGAGAGGTTTTTCCCGAGGAGCTGGGGCTTTGTTTATGATACCTTTAACCATTCTCTGTTTCTTTAATTGAATAGTTCTGCTGCATTGTTCTCTTATTACATTGATAATTGCCATTCTGTTCTTACTTGTTCTGGTTTTGTTGAGTAATTGAAAAGTCTGGTTTAAGTTTCCTTATCTATGGCTTACCATGATAGCAATGTTATTGCTGGTAGTTATCAATGGTGGATTACTGAAAATGAGCACTCAATTTAATTTGAAACTATTCATGGTTGTCATATGGAATTTCGATTCCTGGGATCAATGCACATATTTTAATTTCAGAATTGCTTCTCTTAGAACATAGAATTAAATATTTTGAGAAGACAATGGTAAAATATCTAATATTCCAGTATAAGTCTGGATCTTCATAACTAACATGGCTTGTATCCCTGGTTAGGATAATTTCTGGGAGATGGGTGACACTGGTCCTTGTGGACCTTGCACTGAGATACATTATGACAGAATTGGTAACCGTGATGCTTCATCCTTGGTCAATAATGATGATCCTACATGCATTGAGATATGGAATCTTGTCTTCATTCAGGTATGATATTGGTATCATGTCTTACTGCTCATTTGATTCATTACCAATTATGAATTTGATGAGTCGGTTGGAGTCCACCTCAAGATACAAACAAATTTTTCGTTGAAAACTTGTATCTGATGTGCTTTTGGGTTAACAACTTGCTGGATTTGTTTTGGACTTATCTGTTTGTCTGTCTCTTAACAGTACAATAGGGAGGCTAATGGCTCTCTTAAACCGTTGCCTGCAAAACATGTTGACACAGGCATGGGTTTCGAAAGATTGACCTCTGTACTTCAGAATAAAATGAGCAATTATGATACTGATATCTTCCTGCCTATCTTTGACGCTATTCAACTGGTATGTTGGTGATGGTATTAGAGGTTCTATGCCATTTATAGTTTTGAAACAGTAAACTTTTAGCTGCTAAAAGTATTTGAATTTTAATTTTTGTATTCTTTTGGTACTGGTACATCTCTCTTTACATAAGGGGAAGGCCCCAACACAATCTAGCGGAGAGGAGAGAGAACTAATAAAATTGTTTGGAACAGCAACTATCCTTTGGCATAAAGAAGTTCTGTTACAATGTTTTTGCAACTGTGGAATAAACAAGGAATTCATTGTTGACTGTAATTGTTCTTAGACTTCAAATTTTTGTATTTCATCGAAGCTGCAATTTCTGACCTCTCACTTCTCACCTTCTATAGCATTTGCATAAATGAACTGTGAATTTTACTTGCTATTATTGAATGTTTCTCTTGTTCTTATGGAGTTGTTAGCACATAAGTCTTTAAATGTTGTTGATATACAACACTCCACATAGTTTGTATGTCCTTGTACCTGATGCACTGCCTGGACGTTATAAGGGCATAAAGGATTTTATGAGTTATTGTTGAAAAATATTGTCTGACTCTTGTAGGCTTCTATGACTACTATGATTGAAGGTTTTGGACTATATGGCAATATTGTGTCTCATATGTCAATTCACTTCTCAGTTAACTAATTGATAATTTTCCTGAAATTTATATGTAGGCAACTGGCGCTAGGCCATATTCTGGGAAAATTGGACCAGATGATGCAGATAAAGTTGACGTGGCATACAGGGTTGTAGCTGATCACATCAGAACTCTGTCATTTGCTATTGCTGATGGATCTTGTCCTGGTATGATATAGGTCACAGTGTGTATGCATACACACACACAGATATATATATATATATATATATATATATATATATATATATATATATATATATATATATATATATATGTTTGTGTGTGTGTGCGTGTGTGTGTGTGTGTGTTAATGGCTACAGTAATAAGATAGATTCCTTTTAAGCCGTTTATGTTTTTCTTATTAGATTTTGATTCGTCTTTAGCTCAACTTGTAGAAGTAAATCTCTTTCACACTCTTGTGTGTGTGTTAATGGCTACAGTAATAAGATAGATTCCCTTTAAGCCGTTTATTTCTTATTAGATTTTGATTCGTCTTTAGCTCAACTTGTAGAGGATATAATATTTTTGCTAAGATATAAATGACAAAACATCATCTAAATCTCTTTCACACTCTTTTACTTTTTACAATTAAGATTTCTATCTCATTTATAATTTTTTAGGATAGTAATTGAACATGCTACCTTTTTTGTGTCATGTTTACTTATTTCAAGGTAATGATGGTCGAGAGTATGTTCTACGGCGTATACTCCGTCGAGCTGTTCGGTATGGACGTGAAGTCCTAAAAGCTAAAGAGGGGTTTTTCAATGGGTAGGTATAAAAGAAAATATTTTTGTTCCCGGAGTTAGCCAATTTGTTTCCGGCTCTTTTTTTTTGCAGCATCTAGTCCTGTAAAATATTAAATGCTTTCTTAGCCTGTTAAATGTTATTTCTAAATAGATGTACTTATCCAAAAAAAAAAAATTCACTTTTAGAACGAACCTAAGGTCAACTTTAGGTAAAGTTGGATTTGTAAATAGACATTGTTCTTAATAGGCTTTTTAATCCTCAATTTTGTAATTGCAGGCTTGTAAGTGTTGTGGCGAATGTGATGGGTGATGTTTTCCCTGAGCTAAAACAACATGAAGCGCACATCAAGGATGTAATTAAGGAGGAGGAGGAAAGTTTTGGAAGAACCTTAATTAAGGTAAGAATGATCATATGTATGAATAACTTTTGAAGTGTTAGCATGAAAACTTAGTTTTATTTGGATCAAACTTGAGGATTTATGCTTTACAGATAAAATTTCTGGTATTTGTTTCCTTTATTACGTGGTTATGACCAAGAGAAACCTGATTAGTTGTTTTGCTTCTCCAGGGAATTGAAAAATTTGAGATGGCTGTTCAACATGTTCAGGGAAAGATATTGAGTGGGGAGGCAAGTAAAATCTGTTCTCTCTTCATAGTCATACTCATAATTTCTTGAAACTTTGCTAGCATATCCAAACTCTATTTGGTGTTTATAAGAACAATAAATTTCTAAAATTTCACTTCTCTCTGCTTCTTTCTAATGCTATTTCAAGTTGATTGTCCTTGAGATTGTAAAACGTTTTCACTTGAATTCTTGTCCATCTCAAAATTTAAGACAATGCACTTAGCATAGCTGAAGTTAACGACTTGATGTCAAAGTATTTCTTCATGCCAGTGTCAACAAGTTTTGGCAACAGACCTCTCTGATTTTTGCTAAATTGCATATTTTATAAATGTCTTCCTCTGTTGTCAGAGTTATAGGGCAACCAAATTCTATGTTTCCTATATATTGGTCAAGATCCTCTAAATGTTAATTTATTTAGATTGGTTTCATGATTAAGTTTCTACCTTTTATTCTTTTCTGTTCTTATTTTGATTCTAGTGCTTCATCTTAGGAGGATGCGTCATCTGCCTCTCATGCATTTTTTCTTCCATCTTAATATAATTTCTTCATTTGGTCAAAAAAATAAAAAAATTAGATTGGTTGCAAAGTTGCAGTTTAATCACTGCCCAATACTGTATGAGGTTTCAGAAGTGTTGATATTTTCATATGTGATAAATAAGCTTCTTCCAAATGTTGATTTTCTATTTTGTAAATCATTATTTAATTTAAGCTATTACTCTTATTTGTTTTTTTTTTGAATTTGCCCAATGGCTATTTCTCATTCAGTTATCTCTCAACTGCAGGAAGCATTTATCTTGTGGGATACATATGGGTTCCCGTTAGATCTCACTCAGGTAAATGAAGTGCTTTGCTTTGATGCTGTATGAATTTTATGTTACTGTTATGATGCGTATTGTGATTTAGTCTTTCTTACTTTTCCCTTCATCAGCTGATGGCGGAAGAAAAGGGTTTACTTGTTGATGTGAAGGGTTTCAATTGTGCCATGGAGGCTGCTAGAGAGAGATCAAGAAATGCTCAAACAAAGGTATCGTATTTGAATTATAGTGTCTTTTAAATTTTACTAAACCTTTATGAGTTGAGTCTGGAAATTGAAAGAAGGTGCTGGTGTTTGAAGACATCAAACAAACTAAAGGGAGAAAGCAAACCATAACTAATGTTTGTGCTAATTTCTTTCTTAACCCCCTAACCCCCACAAAAAAAAAAAAACTCATTGTTATTGGCAGCAAGCTGCTGGTGCCGTTGTCATGGATGCTGATGCTACTTCAGCATTGCACAAAAGGGGCATTGCTGCAACTGATGATAGCTTCAAGTTTGTTTGGTTCAAGGTGGGTTGTCTTTTTCTTCCTTTTTTTTTTTCTGTTAGTAATTTTATAAAAACCCCAAAGAGAAATTTTTTTTAAATAATATCCCTGTATGTCTTTTTTTTTTTTTGATAAAAGATGAAATTTGGTTAGTGAGAAGAGAAACTACAACATGATGGATCCCTGTATGTCTATTAATACAAACAAACAACAACTAAGCCTTTTCCCACTAGGTGGGGTCGGCTACATGGATCAAACGGCGCCATAGTGGCCTATCATGGATGAGATCAAAAGATAAGTTATTAACTATTAAATCATTTTTAATAGTTTCACTTATTGTTTTATTTGACCTCCCTCTACCTCTAATTATTGGACTATTCTCCATCTGATCAACTCTTCTCACTAGGGCTTTTGCAGGTCTTCTCCACACATGGCCAAACCACCTTAAGCGAGTTTCAACCATCTTCTCCACAATAGGTGCTATCCCAACTTTCTCTCTAATGTACTCATTTCTAATCATATCTCTTCTGGTGTGTCCACACATCCAACGCAACATTCTCATCTCTGCAACGTTGAGTTTATCTTCATGTTGTCTTTTAACCGCCCAACATTCCGTACCATACAATATAGCAGGTCTTATAGCCGTACAGTAGAATTTTCCTTTAATTTTGAGCGGCACTTTTTTATCACAAATGACACTCGAAGCTTTCCTCCATTTCATCCATCCAGTTTGAATCCTGTGGTTTACGTCCTCCTTTACTTCACCGTCATTTTGTATAATGGACCCAAGATATTTAAAACTTGTAACTTGTTTTAATATATAGTCTCCAAGTTTCACGTCGACATTCGTATTTGTTCGTCTCTTATTAAAACTACATTCCATATATTCTGTTTTATTTCTACTTATCCGGAAACCGTGTGTTTCTAAAACTTGTCTCCATGACTCTAACTTCATATTTATTTCCTCTCTCGATTCACCAATTAAGACTATATCATCTGCAAAAATCATGCATTGAGGCCCTAACTCTTGTATATGTTCAGTAACTGCGTCCAAAATTAAGTTAAAAAGATACGGACTCAGAGAAGACCCTTGATGTAGTCCAATAGTTGTGGGAAAATCCTTTGTATCCCCATTTTGTGTTCTCACGCAAGTCGTTATCCCGTTGTACATGTCTTTGATTACTCGAATGTACGCAATACGTACTCCTTTCTTTTCTAAAGCCTTTCATAGGATCTCTCTTAACACTCTGTCATATACCTTTTCCAGATCAATAAAAATCATGTGCAAATCTTTCCGTCTGCTTTGATACCTTTCCATCAATCTCCGTAGTAAATAAATTGCTTCCATAGTTGACCTTCCTGGCATAAATCCAAACTGGTTCTCTGTAACTTGAGTCTCTTGTCTTAATCTTTGCTCAATGATCTTCTCCCATAATTTCATAGTGTGACTCATGAGTTTAATCCCCCGATAGTTGGAACAATTCTGTATGTCTCCTTTATTTTTATATATAGGAATTAAAGTACTTCTCCTCCATTCATCCGGCATTTTCTTAGATTTCATTATCACATTAAACAATTTAGTGAGCCAACTTATACCCTTCCTTCCTAAACTTTTCCACACCTCAATAGGTATATTATCAGGTCCTACTGCTTTGCCATTTTCCATTCTCTTCAGAGCTTTCTCTACTTCAAACTCTTGGATTCTACGATAAAAAGTATAATTACGGTCTTCTTCTGCAGTATTAAGTCTG
The DNA here is from genome assembly GCA_037074535.1 of Gleditsia sinensis. Lineage (NCBI taxonomy): Eukaryota > Viridiplantae > Streptophyta > Magnoliopsida > Fabales > Fabaceae > Gleditsia > Gleditsia sinensis. The sequence continues at coordinate 47,650,791 of CM073470.1, forward strand.
TCAGAGTTGTAGGTCAACTCATACTCTTCGTTAAAAAGTCCTTGAAAGTAACTCCTCCATCGTGTTTGGATATCATGCTCCCTTACCAAAACATTACTCTCTTCATCTTTAATACATTTCACTTGATCTAGGTCCCTTATCTTTCTTTCCCTACCCTTCGCAAGCTTGTAAATTTTTCTTTCTCCCTCCTTAGTTCCTAAAGATTGATATAATCCCTCAAAAGCTCTAGTTCTTGCTTCACTCACAGCCTTCTTAGCGTCTTTCTTAGCCGCTTTATATTTATCCCAAATTGTCTTATTTTTACATAAGTGCCACTCCTTATAACACTCTCTTTTAAACTTAATCCTATCTTGCACCTCCGCATCCCACCACCAAGATTCTTTACCCTTAGGTCCAACGCCTCTTGATTCTCCAAGTGTCTCTCTTGCTATATACCTAATCCCTTTGGCCATCTCGTCCCACATATCATTAGCATTTCCTTGAATCTCCCAAAGCCTTTCTTTCTCCACTCTTCTTTAAAAATTCCTTTGTTGTTTATTCTTCAAAGACCACCACCTAATTCTAGGAATTGTTTTCTTACTCTTTCTTTCTACTCTTCTCATAACTCGTACGTCCAAAACTAAAACTCTGTGTTGGGTAGCCAAACTCTCACCGGATATGACTTTACAATTTGTGCAGAACTTTTTATCTGATTTCCTTACCAAGAAAAAATCTATTTGAGTACTTGCTCCTCCACTTTTGTATGTGATAAGATGTTCAATCCGCTTTCTAAAGCAAGTATTTGCTATGGTAAAATTATAGGCTAAGGAAAAATCTAAGATAGTTTTACCTTCGTTCGCATCTCCTAATCCAAAACCTCCATGTATACCCTCGTATCCTTTCGATTCCCTCCCTACATGACCATTCAAATCTCCTCCTAGGAAAATCTTCTCTTCCAAAGGTATTTCTTGAATCAAACTTTCTAGATCCTCCCAAAAAGTTCTCTTATAATGCTCCTCTAATCCAACTTGGGGTGCATATACACTAAACACATTAAAAGTGTCTCGCTCAACCACAATCTTTAAAGCTATAATCCTATCTCCTAATCTTTTCACATCTACGACATTGTTTCTCCACTCCTTATCAACTATTATACCTACACCATTACTAGTTCTCGTCTTGCCGGTGTACCAAAGCTTGAAACCTGAAGAATCTAATTCTTTTGCCTTTTCTCCTACCCATTTAGTTTCTTGCAGACACATGATATTGATCCTTTTCCTAATCATAGTATCAACTATTTCCATTGATTTTCCTGTGAGTGTGCCTACATTCCAAGTTCCAAAACGGATCCTGCCCTCATGAACTAACTTCTTTGCCCACACCCGTTCATTAAAGTGTGGGAACCCTTACCTACTTTTCACTGCATCCGGGCGCCGATGTAGCGGCCCTTGCTCTTTTGACACTGCACGCGAGCCATACAGCGCGTTGCTTCCGGGCAACGACCTAGCTTTAACACTATTGCTTCGTTTGTCCATGTTCATGCGGTTACGACAAAGTTTTACGTTGGCTGTCGCACGCCTAACACAACCCTCCTCTTTTATCCGGGTTTGGGACCGGTTATACGAATATAGGCAGGGAGAATATAGCTGCTATTACTTTGAAGGGAACCATAAATGAATTGGTGGCCTCCAATCGTGAATAAGCAGCTCATAATATATAGGCACCATGCAAAAACTCAGCCCACTCGCTTGATAAACTAATAACTTAATATTAACACTCTCCTTCATGCTAAAACATAAATATTGTTTGTGCCCACATTGTTATATAGAAGCTCTGTTTTGGTGCCATTAAGTGACTTGGTAAATAAATCTGCTAGCTGATCTTTAGTATGAACATAGGAGGTGTGAATTAGATTTTACTGAAATTTCTCCCTTTCAAAGGATGGTCCACTTCAATAAGTTCTATTCTATCATGTAACAATTGATTAGGAGAAATGGGCATGGCTGCTTGGTTGTCACACTATAATTTCATCGTGATCAATTCCTCTCACCGAAGCTCACTGTAAAGCTATTGTACCCATCTAAGTTCATGTGGCTTGAACCATAGCATGAAATTCGATTTCCACATTTGATTGGGCAACTTCAATTTGTTTCTTGCTCTTCCCTTTCATAGATTTCCTCCTACAATAACACTATCTTCTTGTTGAGTTTTCATCATATTGGGATTTGACCCAATCAACATATTTAAAGGCTGCAATTGTTTTATGGTCATGTGATATGGTACTAAATGTTGGGCAGTTAAAAGTCAATATAAAAATAAATTCAATGTTGTAGAGATAAAAATATTGTATTGGATGTGTGGATACACTAAACGAGATATGATTAACAATGATTGCATTAGAGAGAAAGTTTGGGTAGTACCTATTGTGGAGAAGATGGTGGAATCTCGCCGAAGATAGATTGGCCATGTGTAGAGGAGACATGGAAGCCTGGTAAGAAGAGTAGATTATATAGATAACAGTCGGATAGTTAAAAGTAAAGGGAGGTCAAAGAAAATAATAGGTAAAATCATTAAAAATGATTTAACAATTAATAATCTTTTTATTGATCTCATTTATAATATGTCATTTTGGTGTCATTTGATCTTGTAACCAACTCTACTTAATGAAAAAATGTTTGGTTGTTGTTGTCGCCATGTGAAATTAGAGAGAATGAGAGAAAAAACAAGAGAATGAAATGTACTCTATGAAGATGGCCTACATTAGTCCTTCATATTTATAAGGAGAATTTGCAGAGAAGATGCTAATTACAAAGATATTTGACCTTTAATTACAGCCCTAGTTTTCCCTAATCAAGGGACATGATTGCTATTCTACAGTAACTCCTAATATCACAATAACTCATAATATCTTATTTATTTTATAACACTTCTCCTTAAGTTGGAGCATACATGTCATATGCGACAAGTTTGTTACAAATATAAGTTGTGTGGACTTTTTAGGGACTGTGAAAATATCAACTTAGTTTATCATTGGAGTTGACAAAGCTAGCAATAAGGGTCCTTGAAAGAATCTTTTCCCCTAATGACATGGCAATCAAATCTATGTGCTTGGTCATTTCATGGAAAATTGGATTGGAGGTAATATGCTGCATAACCTGATTGTCACGAATAAGTGTAATCCTGTCAAGTTTTCCAAGCAGCAACTCTTGAAGCAATTGTTTTATTCATACTAACTCATACATATTTAGAGGCATGACTTCTACAATAGATTTAGCCAGCACTTTTTATTTTGCTTTTCCTAGATTTTCTTCGCAAATACACAATAGCCTATGGTGGATGGTCGATCTGAGGGAGATCTTGCTTGATTGGCATCAACATACCCAACTACTTGAGCTTGTTTGTGATTCTCATACATCAATCCTTTTTTTGGGGCACCCTTGATGTACTTTAGAATGCAAGTCATAGCATCCCAATGGCTTGTGTATGGAGACGATAAGAATTGATGTACTACACTCACAGCAAAGGAAATACTTGGGCAGTTTGATCATTAGATTTTTCAACTTTCCCTCAAGTCTCTGGTATCGTCTAGGATCATATAAAAACTTCCCATATCGAGGTAGAAGTTTAACAATAGGATCTATGGAAGTGTCGACCAATTTGCAATTGAACATACATGTCTCTTCAAGAAGATCCAAGACATACTTTCTTTGAGATATTACAATACCATTGCTAGATTGTGCCACCTCAATGCCTAAGAAATACTTTAGCTTCCTTAAATCTTTAGTTTGGAAATGCTTGAGATGATGTTTCAATTGGGAAATTCTTTCTTGATCATTACCTGGGACAACAATGTCATCCACATAAACAACTAGATAGATGCAACGATTAGATGACCTATGTAAATAGAATATTGAGTGATCAACCTCATTACAAGTCATCCCAAATTGTTGAACATTGCTAAATTGTTTGAACAAGGTCTAGGGTGACTGTTGTAGACCATAGATTGAGGTTGTAATTTGCATATTAGTTTAGACTCCCTTTGAACAACAAAGCTAGGCAGTTGTTCTATATACACTTATCAATATCACTATAAAGAAAGATATTTTTGATGTCAAGTTGGTAGAGTCTAATGTTGCATAGTAGCAATGGACAACACCAACTAGATGGAGACTATTTTGGCGACTTGAGAGAAAGTGTCACCATACTCTGTGTGTAACATTTGGCAATTAGTCAAGTACAGTCAGGATACCAAACGACACTCAATAGTAGAGTTACCACAGATGTACTAGTTCCTAATTGCCACTTGATTGTGAAGTAGCCATTTTATCAACCTTGGCTTGCTGCCATCTAGAGTCAGAGAAAGCTTCTTGTGTTGTTTGGGGAATAGAGATATAAGACAAAGAAGAGACAAAAGCATAATAAGGTGATAATAAACGATGATGATTATGAGAAGAACGAATGCCTTTCTAAATGACAATGGAAAACCCATCATTAGGAGATAGGCTCGAAGTAGATTGAGAAGCTAGAGCCAAGTGGGAATTAATAGGAACATCCATAGAGTCTACATGATAAGTGTGTGAGTAACGACAACAATGTGCCTAAAATGGTGGAACTAAGTGTGAAGTGGAATCAATGGGTGTCTTGGGCAATGGAGCAAAGACAACAATATGCCTAAAATGGTGGAACTAAGTTTGAAGTGGAATCAATGGATGTCTTTGGCAATGGAGCAAAAGGTCGAGAAAGGGAGTAGAAGAGTGTTGGTGAGAGCAGGATGATTAGCAGAAGCAGATGAAGAATAATAAGAAAACTGTTAAAAAAGATAACATTTGCTGACACAAAAATTGACCAGTCTCAGGAAAGGATCATCGACTTGGAGTGAGATTGTGAACAAAACAGATACACTCAAAGACATGCGAAAGAAGATGATACACAGTTTTGACTTGGAACTAAGAGAGAATGAGGAACTTGGTTCTTTAGCATTGAGGATGGCATGCAATTGATTAAGTATCATGCAATAAGAACAACATTACTTTGAAAATGAAGAGGAACATTATGACGAAACATCAAAGTGCGAGTTGTTTCAATTAAGTGACAATTTTTATGTTCTACCGCACCGTTCTGTTGTGGTGTATGAGCACACAAAGATTGATGAATGATGTCTTGTTTTTCATGAAATTTTGAATAGCAGAGAAATACGCATTATCACTTCACAAAATTTTAATGGGAGTACCAAATTGGGTGCAAATCTCAGTGCAATCATGTTGAAAAATAAAAAATAATTCAGACCGGTTCTTCATGAAAAATAGCTAAGTACAACGAGAGTAATCATTAATAAAGATAACAAAATACCTGAAACCAAGGGTGAACAAGCACAGATAGGTCTCCAAACGTAAGTGTGAACAAGAGAAAAGGGAGACTCAGCTCAATTATTGCTTCTTTTAGAAAGGGACATATGAGAATGTTTATCCAACTGACACGACTCACAATTGAATGATGATAAAGAGGACAAACTAGTTACCATTTTTTAAGGTTTAGCAAGGCTGGGATGCCCCAATCAATGATCAATGAGTTTTGGAGAACAGAAAGAAGTGTAGATAACTGGAGATGTAGGCATAATAAGATGACAAAGCCCATGTAATTCATGCTCGAGGACAATTGTCTGACCAATACTCCGATCTTGTATATGCTCAAATTTATCAATGAAGGTGAGTGAACAATCAATTGTTTGGGTGAGTTTGCTATCTAAAGTCAAGTTAAAAGGACAACAGGAATATAAAAAACGGAATCTAATGATAAGGAAGGAAGTAGTCGAGCTTGATCAATACCTTTGGCAATTGCTTTAGAATCATTAGCAAGAGTAAAATAGAAAAAGAAGAGGAAACATCAAGTTTTGAGAAAAGACGGGGGTCACTATAAATATGGTCAGAAGCACTGGAGTCGAGGATCCAACATCCAAGAGACAAAGATTAAGATATGTGTCACAACCCCTTCGTTGGGACATGTGACTGGCATGGCATAAAGAGTTAGCCCTAAACTGTAAGCCTCAAACAAAGACAATAAAAACAACTAAAATTTTATCTTAACCCACACATCTCATATCATATCAGAGATTCATTAACATTTCATGTTGAGCCATTCAAAACATGCAATATAGATAAGCATATCTCCATATACAAAGGTTCAAAATTTTTACTAATACAACCACACGTATAACAACGTTCTGATGCAAAACATAACAGAAACGAGGATCTTGCTCATGACCATCGGAGCACCCTCTAGAGTACAACGAACAAAAACACAAAATACCAAGGGCCCTTAGTATAGGTGGGCTCACCACTGAGGTATCTACTCTATTCTTGACTTGCCAGAGATGGATTTGCTTCTTTTGAGCTATCTAAAAAACATAGAAACAGGGGGCGAGTTTATGCAATTTAGTGAGTAGATATAACCTACTATAAATGAAACAAAACAAGCCATATGTACGAGTTTTATGTTTTGTAAAATTTCAGTAAATAGATAAAATTAATAAAAAAATGTGAAGTAATAGATATGATTAGAGAAAACATTAAATGCTTATGGTCAAATAAGATGGAAACTTGAAGACATAATTAAAAGTTAGTAAATTGAAATTACTAAAAGTGAGTATTCATTCTAAGAAAATAAAATTCAGAAACATAAATGGTTAGCTCAAATATAAATTACTAGAAAAACAAGATCTTGCATGTAACATAGGATGACTCAAAATTAGAATCATTGTAAGGATCCCAAACACATTAAAGGAGGGAAATCACCATCATATCACATTATTGGAAGGAGGTTTTGCCTTTACTCCTCACATATTATATCACATTACTAGGAGAAGACTTTGTCTCTACAACTCACATAATTTAATCCATGTGTACTGGTCGTCACATAGGACTAGCTACATCTTTAATAGCTGGTGTGACAAGGATTGCTAATGCTAGCATTCACTGTTGTTGGTTGGCAGTATTTTTTAAGTTGATTCTTCTAGTTTAACGAAAATAATATGAAAATAAAATAAAGGAATTCAATTTATTATGAAATTAGGGTGGCACTTCCTTTGACCTCCATGATTCTTATCTCGGACATATATCACTACAATATACAATTTTAGTTCGAAGCTTTATAAGTCAACCTTCCAGTCTCAGCACAAGTCGTCATAAACAACAACAACAATAATAACTAAGTCTTTTGCTATTAGGTGGGGTCAGCTATATTGATCAAATGATACTACAGTAGCATATATTTTGGCCAAAATTAAATTTTTAATTAAATGGGCCATCAACACATTGCAATAAAATGTTTTATTTCATCCGAGCCAAGTAAAAAGAATCATTTATACGTTTATATTAAAGTTATGTGGCAACAAATAGGCCATTTCAAATGTTTACACATGCAATGTAGGGATTCCTTTTTAGACATACCTAGGATTCTGAGAATGAAAATCCAAGCCAACATTATATGCATTTAAAACTTAAATCATAAAACCTATAAGTAAAATAGGTATGGTTCTTTAAATAAACATCAAACATGCAAGTTTCCAGAATATACCAATTTAGATAAACTCCTCATAGCATTAAAAAAAAAAGAATATACCAATTTAGATAAACACCTCATAGCATAAAAAAATGCAAATCGAATGAGGAGGATTCTTTAAAATGCATTATAGCGACAATATCTACTTATTACTTTAGAGGTCCAAAATAGATAAACTCCTACACTTTCGGTGTCCACAAAATTCAAATGGACTTTAATTTCGTTCTTGGAACTCTTCCAAACCTAGAAAATAAAAGGGCAGCTTAGTACACGAGGCTCTCACTTGGTGAGATTTGGAGAGAGTAGATGTACGCAGCCTTATCCCTGTAAGCGGAGAGGCTGTTTTTAGGATTTGAACTTATGACCTCCAGGTCATAAAGCAGTAACCTTACCATTGTGTCAAGGCTCACTCTGTCAAACTTAGAAAATAATTTTGGAAAAATTAATATTTATATATGGCATGAAATCACTATCCTAAGAGCCTGATATTCCACCATCCATATCAATTTCATTGCTTCTAGAAATCAAATCTCAACTTCCTTTACAACTTGGTTGATTGTTCATAGCTTCCAAATGCATACTAATTCTCAATACTATATCAATTCATAGTCTACAAAGTTAACAACGTAAGGTGTAGAATTCAAGAAATCTCTTTCAAACTTCATAGTTTTACAACACTCAGACCAACACTTCAAGCTACAAATCAGCTAACTTAAACAAATTTTCCTAAACTAAATTGGTTATTTGAATATTGAATTCATGCTCTACAATTGGGATATCTCAAGTTGTAAGTTCATCGGGCTGGTACAGTTCACATAAGCATAATCTTGTGATTTAGGTCCAAAAATGATGTTATTTGATTATAAAAACTTGTATGAAAGGGTTACAATATATGTCCTAAACACGAACTGGCATGTGGGAATACATGCAGTGGCAGGATCTGATTTGGTGAAAGTGGATTGGCTGGATTTGGGATTTGGACTTTGTTGGTCAGTATTTGACCTTGCATAATGGCAGGATTGAATGCTCAGCCTCTGGATGCGGAAATATATATATTTTTTAAAGTATGAAATGTAGCTGAAATGATGCACACTACTAGAAGGAGTAGGAAGAAATTTTTGGCTTTCCTCAAACTGGCTCTGATGCCATTTGAAATAAGAGAGAATGGGAGAAAAATGAAGAGAATGAAATGTAGTCTGTGAAGATGGTGTACGTAATATGATTGATACTCTACAATAACTCCTAATATCACAATGACTCATAATATCTTTTTTGCATTAACTCTAACAGTCTCAATACTCTATTCCTCTTCCCACAGTGTGTTCAAGTATTTCACTGTGTATCAATGCACCTTATTGAATGTTAGTTGAAGAAAACATAACTTTCCTAACAACCTTGACTGGGAAAACATGTCTAAACAGGTGACAACTGTTGAAATTTATGGTTATTTTACTGTGTATCAATGCACCTTATCAAAGGCATTCTACTCCTTTCTTTTATTTATATTTCTTTGAAAACGGAGATTAGCTATTAGAAAAACTCCTAAACATAATGATAAGAGATTACTATAAGACTCTTATAGAATAATAAACTCCTAATCCTTTAGAGCTTTCACTTAATTTGTAAGATTAATATTTGAATAATTGATAGGTTTCTCAACACTCCCTTCTCCCCCTTTCCTTGCTTGACAGGATGAGTTGTATTAGACTTTCTGTCTCACTAATTATTTACATGACAGTCTTTCAGAATCAGGCTAAGACATTTTCCATTGATTTTTATTATATGTCATTCTTATCTTAGGATCATGAGAGTGTGGTGAGAGCAATATATACAGGTTCAGAGTTCTTAGATACCGTTGATGCAAGTGCTGGTTTTGGTGTTGTTCTGGAATCTACAAGCTTTTATGCTGAGCAAGGTGGTCAGGTATTAAAAACTTTAAATGTATTTAAACATGTTCCTTTTCTTTTTGCTACCAGCTTTCTGAGATTACTTTTAATTTTTTTGACCTCTAGAAGTCAATGGAAGACAAAGGAAAAAAGGGTCATGGCAAAGACTTAATATAAGCCTTAGTTTAGATTGAAGGACTGCTAATACATTGTATGAATTACGATATTATTTTAAAATTTGTAGATGTTGCATTGGTATTGGAAATTTAATGTCTTGGGATTTCTGTGGAACTCCTTCTATGTTATTAACCTTTTTTACTAACAGATGTTTAAAAAATCTAAAGCAATATGACATGAAGTAAGAACCATATTGAATGCTAGCCAAAAGTGCATGGCATAGTGCATTGTTGTATAAAATACAAGTTGATTCATGACTGCTTTTGATCATTTGATTTTTATTGCTAGGAAAAGATGAGTATTTATATCCACTGTATTGGCTGTATGAGGTAAAGATTTGATTATTAAAAAAATTGAAATCTAAATAAGAATTAGCAATTAAGGAAATTGTTAATCTACAAGAAATTTATCATTGGACTCTTGGTATAAAAGTTAATCTTTAAGAAAAATTTCAAACTGAATGAACGAAGCGATAGTGTTATGGCTAGGTCATTGCTTAGAAGCAGTGCGCTGTATAGCTCGAGTACAATGTCAAAAGAGCAAGAGTCACTGTATTGATGTTCGGGTGCAGTGAAAAATATGTAAGGATTCCCACACTTTAGTGAACAAGTGTGGGTATAGAAGTTGGTTCATGAGGGTATGATCTGTTTTGGAATTTAGAATGTAGACATGCTTACAGGTAAATCAATGGAAATAATTGATACCATGATTAGAAAACGGATTAGCATCATGTGTCTACAAGAAACTAAGTGGGTAGAAGAAAATGCAAATGAATTAGATTCTTCAGATTTTAATTTGGTGTTTTGGTAAGATAAGAACTAGTAATGGGGTAGACATAATAGTCGATAAAGAGTGGAGGAACAACGCGGTAGATGTAAAAAAATTAGGAGATAGGATTACAGCTTTAAAACTTGTAGTAGAGCGGGACACTTTTAACGTAATTAGTGTTTATGCACCACAAGTAGGATTAAAGGAGCATCACAAGATAAATTTTTGGAAGGATCTAGATAGTTTGGTTCAGGAAATACCTTTGGGAGAAATTTTTTTCTGATGAGGGGATCTAAATGGGCATGTAGGGAGTAAATTTAAAGGATACGAGAGTATATATTGAGGTTTTGCGTTTGGAGAAGCAAATGAAGAGGGTAAAAATATCTTGAATTTTTCTTTAGTCTTTAATTTTACAATAGCCAATATTTGTTTTAAGAAGCGGGTAGAACACCTTATCACGTACAAGAATGGAGGAGCAAGCTCTCAAATAGATTTATTCTTGGTAAGAAAATCAGTCATACCTGGAGAGATCTTGGCTACCCAATATAGAGTTTTAGTTATGGACGTATGAGTTAAGAGAAGAGTAGAAAGAAAGGGTCAGAAAAAGTTTCAAGAGTGAGATGGTGGCTTTTGAAGGATGAACAACAAATGAACTTTCAAAGAAGGGTAGGGAAAGAGGGGTTTTGGGAAGTACAAGGAAGTGCTAACGATATGTGGGTTGGGGTGACCAAAGGGATTAGAAAAATAGCAAAAGAGACACTTAGAGAATCAAAAGGCGTTGGACCAAAGGATAAAGAATCTTGGTGTTGGGATGTAGAGGTGCAAGATAGGATTAAGGTTAAAAGAGTGTTATAAAGTGTGGTACTCACGTAAAAATAATAAAAATTGGGAAAAATATAAACTTGCTAAGAAGACTGTGAGTGAAGTGAGATCTAGAGTTTTTGAAGAGCTATATTAATCTTTGGGAACTAAATATGGTGAAAGAAGAATTTTCAGACTTGCAAAAAGTTGGGAAAGACAAACAAGAGACTTAAACTAAGTGAGATGTATTAAAGATGAAGAGGGTAAGGTCTTGTTAAGGGAGCAAGATATCCAAGTACGATTGAAGAGTTACTTTCAAGGGCTTTTTAAAGAAGTAAATGAGTTTTTCTATTATTCTGATAGATTAAATATTGCAGAAGAGTATTAAAATTATACATTTTATTGTAGAATTTAGGAGTTCGAAGTAGAAAAAGCTTTAAAAAGAATGGACAATGGCAAAGTAGTAGGTCCTGATAATATACCTATTGAGGTGTGAAAATATCTACGTAGAAAAGGCATAAGTTAGTTCACTAAGTTGTTTAATGAGATAATAAGATGTAAGAAAATGTCAGATGAATGGAGGAGTATTTTAATCCTTGTCTATAAAAATAAGGGGGACATTCAGAACTGTGTCAACTATAGGGAGATTAAGCTTATGAGCCATATTATGAAGTTATGGGAGAATGTCATTGTACAGTGATTAAGACAAGAGACTTAAGTCACACAGAATCAACCATAGAAGCAATTTACTTACTGCGGAGATTGATGGAGAGATATTAAAGAAATAAAAAAGATTTACATATGACTTTTATTGATTTGAAAAATGTGTATGATAAAGTGCTAAGAGAGGTTTTATGGAAGGCTTTAGAGAAGAAAATAGTACGTATTACTTATATTCGAGCAATCAAAGATATGTACAATAAGAGTACGACTTGTGTGAGAATACAGAATGGGGAGTTGTAAGACTGTGTATATCTATCCTTCTTAGATCCCACTAGGTGGGAGCCTCGTGCACTGGGCCGCTCTTTTTATAGGACTACATCAAGGTTCATTTCTCCATATCTTTTTAACTTAATTTTGGATGCAATTACTGAACATAATCAAGATTTAGGACGTCATATGATTTTTGCAGATAATATAGTACTAGTTGTTAAATCAAAAGATAAAGTAAATATGAAGTTAGAGTCATGGAGGCAAGTTTTGTAGAAGTAGAAATACAATAGAATATATAGAATGTAATTTTAGTAAAAGACAAATATATACAAATTTAGAAGTAAAATTTAGAAATCATCTTATAAAACAAGTCACAATCTTTAAATATCTTGGGTCCATTGTACAATATGACGGAGAAGTAAAGGAGAACGTAAACCATATGATTCAAGCAGGATAGATGGAATGGAAAAAAGTTTCGGGTGTCATTTGTGATAGAAAATTGTCGCTCAAGGTTAAAAGAAAATTTTAATGTACAACTATAAAACTGGCAATATTGTATGGTACTAAATGTTGGACGGTTAAAAAGAAATATAAAGGTAAATTCAATGTCGCATAGATGAGAATGTTGCGTTGGATGTGTGGATACATTAAAAAAGATATGATTAAAAATGAGTGCATTAGAGAGAAAGTTGAGGTAACGCCTATTGTGGAGAAGATGGAAGAATTTCGCTTAAGGTAATTTAACCATGTGTAGAGAAGACTTGTAGAAGTCCTTGTGTGAAGAGTAGATCAGATGATGAGCAGTCTAATAGTTAGAGGTAGAGAGAGGCTAAAAAAAAATAATAGGTGAAACCATTAAGAAAGATTTAGTTATTAATAATCTTTCTATTAGCTCACTTATAATAGGTTACTATGACATCGTTTTATTCATGTAGCCGTCTGATATTGAATGATGATATTATAAATTTAATTTAAAAAAAAAATAGAATTTGTAGTAATAAAATTTGAAGAGAATATATGCAATACTTCATATTGTCATTTCAATATTTTATAAATAAAACATTTGTTGTTCAACATGGTTTGAATTGAAATATAAAATTTGAGCGTTCTCTGGATTATTGCTCAAGGAAATTATCAAACAAGTGGCCGTCCTTATAAATATGGGCAAAAGACTATTGTAAACATGACCCTAAATAAAGGGGGGAAAAAAAGCCTGGCTGTTTGATTGAACCCAAACTTGCTGAAAGAATAAGGTAACCAGAAAGGATAAAAATTTGTTTAAAAGGGCTATATTTATTAAAATCAGAATTTCATTTTCTTGAAGCATTACTTTGCAACCAATTTTGACATAAAATGTATATATGAGATTTTCTTTCTTGGCCCAGAGTCATATCCTTACAAATTTGAGAGTGGACACTGGTATGACTCATTTGGTGTTTATTCTATCAGTTGTGCCTTCTATTAATTTGTTGTTCCTCTTCTCTTTATTAGTCTAGTGTATGTGATGTGGTTCTTTTTTTTTTTTTTTTCTAGGTTTTTGATACTGGATCACTTGAGGGCCCACATTCCAAATTTCAAGTTAGTAATGTACAAGTTTATGGAGGTTTTGTTCTTCACATTGGTTCTTTTTCAGGAGCAACTGGCAGAATCTCAGTGGGTGAAAAAGCAGTATGCAAGGTAGAATTCTGCCCTTTACTGTTACAATTTTCTTCTTTACATTAAATTCTCCCTTGTTTATTTGTCTCTCAACTTTTGCAGGTTGACTATGGGAGGCGTGCCCTTATAGCCCCTAACCATACCTGCACACACATGTTAAACTTTGCTCTTAGGGTATGTTTCCATTGAATGAAGCCTTATTCATTTCCATTAGTTAATTTGTGTGTCATTCTTGAAATTTCTTATGAAATAAATGCAGGAAATACTTGGGAATCATGTTGACCAAAAAGGATCTATTGTTCTTCCTGAAAAATTACGATTTGATTTTTCTCATGGTAAGGTTCGTCGGTTGGTCTGTTTGAATTATGTAGATGCAGAGTTATTATTAATAATGTTAAAATTTCAATAGGCAAGCCAGTTGACGCTGATAAATTGAGGAGAATTGAGTCAATTGTGAATGAGCAAATAAAAGCTGAATTGGATGTATTTGCTAAGGAGGCAACCCTTGCTGATGCCAAGCGTATCAATGGTTTACGAGCTGTTTTTGGAGAAGTAAGCAGTTTAGTTTTGCCATCCTTTCTTGTCTTACAAAGGTCATGTTCATCAATAGTCTGCTTTTGATGCAGATCTATCCTGACCCTGTTAGAGTTGTAGCAATTGGACAAAAAGTTGAGGATCTCCTGGCTGACCCAGAGAATGAAAAATGGTCATCTATTTCAGCTGAATTATGTGGAGGTCAATATCATATCACTTTCTTTGAAAGCTTCCTTCTGACTCTCTGCTTAACATTTCATTTTACTCGATGATCTAGGTACCCATATATCAAACACACGAGAGGCAAAAGCTTTTGCGCTTTTATCTGAAGAGGGAATTGCAAAAGGAATCCGCAGGATAACAGCTGTCACTACTGGTTGTGCGTATGAGGCAATGAAATTGGCAAAAGAACTTGAACAGGAAGTAGAGGATGCATCTAAGACAGAAGGAAGTGTACTGGAAGAGGTTGGGCTATTTGAGATACATTTTTTTAGCTGCTTCATATTTTCTATTTTTGGGCAAATAAATGCACTTTCCTGCCGAAGAAAAGAAATGATCATTAAACTGAAAAAGATTTTGGAATTTTTTTTAATTGAAGTGGTTTTTTTTTTTGGTAAGATATTTTATTCTTGGAGAAGATGTAGATTTTAGTTCATATGAAAGCTTTTTTCTTTCTTCCTTTTAATACAATGAATTATTTTGTGCCTTTGGGAAAATAGGTCTTCCAAAATGAAGGAATGAGCTTGAAAAGTAGGAAAAAAAGTACTTTTTCCTGGAGAGAATAAAGTAACAATTTTGAAGATGCTTTCAGCTTCTGAAAAAAGCTAAAAGTAAAAGACATGACTGTTTGCAGTTTTTTCAAGAAGCTGAAATTTAGCCTTTCCAAAAGATTTTACACCAAAAAATTAGAACAGATTTCTTTATACAAGCTCTTCTAGAAAAGAATTACTAGACACTAAAATGTACACAATTTCCATGTGTCACTGATATGACTTATTTTTACTGTAAAATTATTTTATATTGCAATTAATGGATGTCTTTGTTTTCAACTATGAAATGATTACTTGGTTCTTAAATACACTAAATGTAATTCCATATTTTAGATTATTAATCACTTTGTCAAGTACCTGTTTTCATGGGTATATGGTCATCTACTATTAATTTTTAAAAATCACACTTTTGCATTAGTAAAAATTTATGGTCTCAATTAGATCATATACTTGTTTTGAAACATTGCATCAACCAATTTTACCTGTGTAGCTTGGGCTGGCATGTAGTGCATTGCGAATGGGAGTGAAGGGAAATGCCAGTTCTATGTGTTTGTGAGAACATGAGTGGAAAGTCAGCCAAAGAACCACTCAATCTAAATGTTTAAGCTGTTAACTACAGACCAAAGAATGGCTTTTGAGATCTCTATCAAATGTTTTACATTTTATTGAATTATTTGAATTTTCATATTAGAAGAGATTAGAGAACATGTGAACTTTCCATGCAAGGAAATTTATCCACTTATCTTTTTTTCTTTTCTATTTTTTTTTATATGGAGGATATACAAATGTGTAACGATTGTGATTTATTGTCAATACGTAATTGACTTATTGCTTCTTTAATATATATTTTGTTTGTTTCCTGAATTATCTTGCCTGGAACCAAGTGGCTGTAGATCTAATCTAGGAAAGATATGGTGAGTTTTAGGGTTCCTTTAGGCTTGAATTAGAGGAGACTTCAGAATTTTATGAGATGGAGGTTTAGCTTTAGAAGATAGAAGGGTGTCTGAATTTATTACCAACAGAAAAGGTTAGCTAAATTTCAGGTATATGCTTTCTTGATTTTTAGGCAGAAGCACAAGTTAGGATTATACACATTAAGGGTTACTGCTGTATGAGGCTTCTGCAAGGGAAGTCTGAAGTTCTGATGGGTGCGACAGGATGTGTATTGAGTAACACTGTGAAACCCAGAAGAAATTGAAGATGTGGACAATAGGAGAAGAGGAAGAAAGAAGTAGAAAACCTTAGTCCTACGCCTTTGACACTTGATTCTCCTAAATTAAATTATGATGGAAGGCTTAGAATTGTTAGTTATCAGCATAGAATTCCTACCCTGAGGGCTGAGACTTGAAGAAACTGTTGGCCTTAAAAAACTCCTTAGTGGAGCCAATACCTTTGGCTAACAGACTCATGATTATAGCATGTTCAATATAGTGGAAAATGTGGAAATACACAATGGACATGAAAACTGAAATATTAGACTATTGGAGTAGCCACTAATTACATTTATTTTGTATTGGAAGGTCTTGTTTTTGTGGCTTGGGGTTTTAAAGAGGTTGTTATTTGTTATGCAGACTGGCTAGAGGGTTCATAAATTAGGTTAAATTATTATCATTTTTATTCTGCTGCTAGTTTTTCCATAGATATGATATGCTTTTTCCTTTTGAAATTGTGATCAGTTGTTTCTGTATCACTGTCACAGAGAGTCTCTTATCTCAAAAATCGTGTTGAAACATTATCAATTCCTGCTGCCAAGAAAGCTGATATCAAGCGCAAGATAACCCAACTTCAGGTATAGATGTGCAGGCTTCATGCTTTCTTCCCTCTTACAATGTTATCTGTTCCTTTTATGTTGTCCTCTCATTTGCTCATGTGTGAACTTATCCTGCACTATACAAATCCTGTTTGTAGGATCAAGTGAGGAAGGCACAAAAGCAGATTGCTGAAGAAAACAAACGGAAAGCTGTAAAGATGACGACTGAGAAGGCTGAACATGCTGTGTCAGATGGGAAAGCCTTTTGCGTATCGTGCGTTGATGTTGGCCTCGATGCAGTTGCAGTTCGTGAAGCTGTTATGAAAGTCATGGAGCAGAAGGTCATTGCTAATTTCTAAAATAAATAATAATCTAATTGGAGCTTATTGTATAAAGTGGTTTTATTTGTGCTGAATTCGTTGCATAATTTGTTTTTATAACTCCAATACTAGTTTATGTCATCATATGCATGCACGTGCTTCATTGAGCATCTGCTTCAATTGGATTTTACATAGACTTAAAACATCAAATTGTGATGATGCTGGTTGATCAACAGGGATTATCTGTGATGGTTTTTAGCACTGATGAGACTACAAAGAAAGCTGTGGTTTGTGCTGGGGTGCCAGAGAGAGGAGATAAAGGCAAGCTAGATGTGACAGAGTGGCTGAGTAATACTTTGGGGCCTCTAAAAGGGAGGTGTGGCAAAGGAAAAAGCGGTCTTGCAACAGGACAGGTTAGTATTTGACTCATGTTAAATCAGAGAAAAATAGGAGAAAAACAGAATTGTAAAATATAGTCTACGAGAAAGGCCTACATCAGTTCCTGGTATTTATAGAAAAAATTACAAATAAGTCAATAGTTACAAAATATGATTACGATCCCTTAAATCAAGGAATAAGACGGTTGAAGTAATTCCTTAAATCAAAAGAGATAACCAACACTCCCTAATCACAAATAATCTATTTACATTAATTCTAACACTTCCCTCAAACTGGAACACATAGGTCATATACACCAAATTTGTTACAACTATAATTTATTCGTGGACTTCTTAAGGACTTGGTGAAAATGTCAGCTAATTGATCATTGGTGTTAAGAACTTGGTGAAAAATGTCAGCTAATTTATTTGTGGACTCCTTAAGGATTTGATGAAAAATAGGAGAAAAACATAATTGTAGAATGTAGTCCATAAGAAAGGCCTACATTAGTCACTTATGTATATAGGAGAAAATACAGATAACCATTATCTATAAGGATAATTATGATCTCCTAAATCAAAGGATAGGACGGTTACTCCAATCCCTTAAATAAAGGGATAAAACTTAATCATATACAATCTATTTACATTAATTCTAACACTCCCTCTTAAGCTGGAACATATAAGTTATATGCACCAAGTTGTTAAAAATATAATATATTCGTAGACTTCTTAGGGATTTGGTGAAAATGTTAGCTAATTGATCATTAAAATTAACATAACTTGTGGTAAGGATCCTGATAAAATTTTCTCTCTAATAATGTGGCATTCAACTTCTATATGCTTGGTCCGTTCATGACACACATGATTAGAGGCAATGTGTAGGGTAGTTTGATTGTCACAAATGAGTGTCATTTTGTCAAGTTTTCCAAACTGGTCTTGAAGCAATTGTCTAACTTATATGAGCTCACACGTAGCTAGGGCCATAGTTCGATATTCAGCTTTTGCATCGTATCTAGCCATCGTCTTGTTTCTTACTTTTCCTATATACTAGATTTCCTCGAACAAACACACTGTAGTGGATCATCGATCTGAGGGGGATTTTGCCCAATCTGCATCTGCATATCTAGTTATTCGATTATGTTGATGGTTTTCATACAATAATCCTTTTTCAGAAGCACCTTTGATATATCTTAGAATGCGCATTACTGCATTCCAATGACTTGTGCGTTGAGATTGTAGGAATTAATTTACAATACTTACTGCAAAAGAGATATCTAGTCGAGTGATCATGAGATAGTTCAATTTTTTCACAAGTCTTCTGTACCTATTAGGATCAGATAACGGCTTCCCTCATTTAGGTAGAAGTTTTACATTTAGATCCATTGAATTTTCAACTGGTTTTCAGTCTAACATACCTATCTCTTGAAGATCTAAGACATATTTTCTCAGAGAGATTACAATACTGGTATTGGATTGTGCTACTTCATTCTTTAGAAAATATTTCAATTTCCTTGAGTCTTTAGTTTGAAAATTCTTGAGATGTTGTTTGATTTGGAAAATCACTTCTTGATCATTCCTTGTGATGATGATGTCATCCACATAAACAATTAGATAAATGCAACGACCAAAGGATTGGTGTGCATAAAACATTGAGTGATCAGTCTCACTCTAGGTTATCCCAAATTATTGAACCACACTACTAAACCGGCTAAACCAAACTCGGGGAGATTGTTTCAAACTGTAGATAGATCATCCCTTGAGTAACAAAATCAGGTGGTTGCTCCATATACACCTCCTTCTCAAGATCTCTACGAAGGAAAGTGTAACAACTCTATTTTTTTTTCATATATATATTTGTAAAATTCCATGAAGTCATTACCTCTTTAATTCTAACTATTTAACTCATAATAATATTCAATTAAATTAACCAAGCATAATTAAGGTTTATGGTATAGCAATAACACTAATACAATTCTGAGTTTACATACACATCATTAATTAAAAACATCCGTACAAAAATCAAACACATATATGCACACATCTTATTAATTCCTATTGACCAGTTTCGGGGATACGGGTGCAGGTGGTTGCACTATCACTGAGATCTTAGTCTATTCGACCCAACGTACGCTAAACGCCGGTCACAGAAAATATCTGCATATTTAGTCTTCTGAACATGATATAAAAATATAGTGAGAATCAAATCACAGTAGGTTCAACAATAAATCATAATTATTATCAATATAGCTTATCATGTCATGTTTATCTGTATAAGCTACGACAGATGTCTTAGGTCTCATAAATGCACTTTATCTATGCACATGAAAATTGTGCAATAAAGACATGTATGACATGAATAATTATTTTTCAGAATATCATATGATGGCTATCAACTTATTCTCATATCAAGCTATCCCGGTCAGGGTGAGTATTTTCTACTATTCGGTACGAGTTTTTCTCGCTCTATCCGACATGGCACACTTTTTCTTTCTTTTTTCATTATGATAATAATACCTGTGAGTAGAGCGTCCCTTACTGATATACCACACGAACCGTCATATGACTGTATTCGTCTATTTTCTTTTCTTTTATTTTCACATTAGTAGCCAAAAATATGAATTCAATAATAAGTATGTTCATTATGCTCATATGCCATAATTTAACATCAAAGTATAATTATTATAAAAAATCATTGGTAAAATGCAATCATACCATGAACATAATCATTTTTAAATATCATTTTATAAAATATTTTCATGTCAAATTTACACACGTAAGATGGTAAGTAGTTTATGCAATGACAATGGTTAGGGCATACACTAATCATTTATTATTTTCATATATAATATTCTTCTTCTTTCTTAAATATTATTTTTATCTCTTCATTTTCTTTATGCTTGACCTCTAGTCACTTTCCTCTTACTTGTATCATTTCCAACACATGCTCTCACAAATTTAATATGATATTCTTCTTCAATTTGATTTCTATTATTATCGTATAGTTAATGAGGTTCATTTAGGTTAAAAAAATGTTGAAAATAAGTTTTACCAGCTCTTAACACGGCCTAAATGTATCCTGTAACACGGTTTGGCCATTTCCTGTAAAACAACCATGTTTTAGACTTCAAAATGCCCTTTCCATCATTGAACACAGTTTGGCCATGTCTTGGAACACGTCCATACTCTATGTTGTGTTATTCCCTGATGCAGGTTATCGTCCTGCCTGATTTTCTCTCATTAATCAGAATATAACTCCTTCATCTTAACTTCGATTTAGATGATTGTGGTTTCTATTTAAAGATAAAACAATTCTCTCAAATTATTATGTTGAACATTTTAGCTAACTCCTTCATCTTAACTTCGATTTAGATGATTGTGGTTTCTATTTAAAGATAAAACAATTCTCTCAAACTATTATGTTGAACATTTTAGCGAAATTTTAAGGAATCTTGGTGTTATTACTCCCTCAAGTTCAATGTTATTTTTTCTCAATTAGGTTCTGACCTCTTTTTACTAATCTGACTATATTCCCCTCATATGAACTCTAAATTGAGTGATTCCAGCGACTAAAATTTTGTGAGACATATATCTATATTTTTTATGTTAACTATTTATTTTAATTTTTTAAAGAATTTGTCCAGAAATTCAAACACAAGTTTTTTTAACAGATTCTTTCTTGATTAATCATTTCCTGACCACTGCTTACTAATCTGACCATATCTACATCATATGGACTCTAAATTGAGTGATTTCAGTGGTTAAAAATATGTGAGACATATATATTTTTCATGTTAACCATTTCTTTTAATTTCTTACGGATGTTTTCGAAAAATTCAAACACAAGTTTTTTTGATTCCGAAATCCAGTTTTAAAACCAAACTCTTCTTTAAGTTCTAGTCCATCCTCTTATTAAATCCTCTTTTATTTTTTTCCTAATTTTCATCTAATTATAAGATTATTTATTTCAACATTTTAATTAGATTCCTTACACTTAATTTAGCATATTATATTATCCACTTCTCAAGAAAACAAAATTATAATCATGTATTATTAAGGGTGTTTCCAACAGAAATTTTTCATGGTCTTCTAAATGTTTAAAGCTATATTCATTTTATCAATCTAACCATATCCCATTAATTTTTCACCACATTCAAATATACATAATAGCAGCATAAAAGTTTTAAAATTTTGTCACCCATAGCCATACCTATGCAAAATTTTCTACACCAACCTAAGTATTCAAACATACATCACATGCAAGATCAACATGTGACATGATATAGCGACATCCATGGCCAATCATCAAAGTAAATAATATTATAAATTTCATCAAAGTTCTAAGATGAAAATCCCATATAAGTTTTTAATTTCAAAGTTTTTCTTTTTAAAAAAATATTGTTAAACTTACCTAATAATCTCTTTAACTCACTTAGTGAATTTTTTTTTCTTGTTTCCTCTTAAAGGAAGTGGCAAGATTCTTCCCTTCCCTTAATTTTTCTAGCAGCTTGAATAAGAGGAGGGTGAATTTTGAACCTCAAAGATGAAGAGAAAAGATGGATTCAAGTGGAGATTAAGTTAACTTACCTTGAGTATTTAGTCCTTTGGGTTTTTCTTTCTTCTTCCTTTTTCTCTTCTCCTCTCTTTTTCTCTTTTCCTCACTCTACCTTGTTTCTGTTTTTCCTCTCCCTCACGTGGTCCTCCTCTCATAATCATGGGTTTACCTTATCACAATTAAAATGCACTTGGTTGCTTTTTGGAGGAAGACAACTCATATTCTTGTTTTCCTCTCGCTTAGTCAAGATATGCATAGCAAAAGAAAATTTGTATTTTGAAAATCATGATAAAATGTTCTTAAGACAAGGGACAAGGTCCCTTTGATTTAGGGATTCATTTCTTTTTTTTTTGTCTCACAAAAATATGATAGGTTTGCCTTTCTAAATGGCAAGTTTCTAGTCCTTTAATCTCCTTTGCTTGGCTGAAATTATTTGTGTAGGATAGAGATGTTTTGTCCTAATGCTTTGTATTATTATATCATTTGCTAAAATTATGAGTGTATGATATAGATGTTTTGTCCTAATGCCATGTATTATTACACTATTTGCTGAAATTATGAGTGCAGAATATAGATATTATCACACCACTTGTTGAAATTATGTGTAAGATATAGATGTTTTGATCTTTATTATTATTACATTATTATTTCATCACATGGTTCTTATTTTTTCCTCTTAGATTTGGGCTCATTCTTACCAATTTCTTTTGCTTTGGCTGAAACTTTACATCTCATGGAAGGCTTGTTCACATTTTAATGATTTTTGAGCTATCGGTCTAACTTCTATATCTTAGTCCAAGTCTATGCTATATCTTTTACTTGGGCTATCCAATTGGCTTGCTAAAAACTCACGTGGAGTGGAAAAACAAACTCTGATGTGTCTATAGGTGAAGGGCCAATATATAGGTGGAGATGTTAAACTTAGTAATTCTAATTTTTGAATTAGGAAAAATGACCCTAATTCAATCTTTTTGAACTTTTAAGACCTTTAATAACTTCAAAATTTTTTATCTTCCTTACTCAAGAATTTCGTCTTTCTTTAAGATGTTATTTCTAATTTTTCTTATTAAGTTTTCTCTTTTATTTATTTTGTTAATGTCAGAAACATTTTCTATACATACACATACAACAACAATAACAACTAAGCCTTTTCCCACTAAGTGGGGTCGGCTACATAGATCAAACGGCGCCATAGTGGCCTATCATGGATGAGATCAATAGATAAGTTATTAACTATTAAATCATTTTTAATAGTTTCACTTATTATTTTCTTTGGCCTCCCTCTACCTCTAATTATTGGACTATTCTCCATCCGATCAACTCTTCTCACTAGGGCTTCTGCAGGTCTTCTCCACACATAGCCAAACCACCTTAAGCGAGTTTCAACCATCTTCTCCACAATAGGTGCTATCCCAACTTTCTCTCTAATGCACTCATTTCTAATCATATCTCTTCTGGTGTGTCCACACATCCATCGCAACATTCTCATCTCTGCAACGTTGAGTTTATCTTCATGTTGTCTTTTAACCGCCCAACATTCCGTACCATACAATATAGCAGGTCTTATAGCCGTACGGTAGAATTTTCCTTTAACTTTGAGCGGCACTTTTTTATGACAAATGACACTCGAAACTTTCCTCCATTTCATCCATCCAGCTTGAATCCTGTGGTTTACGTCCTCCTTTACTTCACCGTCATTTTGTATAATGGACCCAAGATATTTAAAACTTGTAACTTGTTTTAATATATAGTCTCCAAGTTTCACGTTGACATTCGTATTTGTTCGTCTCTTACTAAAACTACATTCCATATATTCTGTTTTATTTCTATTTATCTGGAAACCGTGTGTTTCTAAAATTAGTCTCCATGACTCTAATTTCATATTTATTTCCTCTTTCGATTCACCAACTAAGACTATATCATCTGCAAAAATCATGCATTGAGGCCCCAACTCTTGTATATGTTCAGTAACTGCGTCCAAAATCAAGTTAAAAAGATACGGACTCAGAGAAGACCCTTGATGTAGTCCAATAGTTGTGGGAAAATCCTTTGTATCCCCATTTTGTGTTCTCACGCAAGTCGTTATCCCGTCGTACATGTTTTTGATTGCTCGAATGTACGTAATACGTACTCATTTCTTTTCTAAAACCTTCCATAGGATCTCTCTTAACACTCTGTCATATGCCTTTTCCATAGGATCTCTCTTAACACTCTGTCAAAAAGAATTGTTTAATACGTTTTATTTCTTTAAATATTTATGTATATCTACTAATAAAAGAAACGAAATTAGGGATGTTACATAAAGTATTCTTAATATCCAATTGATAAAGAGGCCACTATCGCATAGCAGTGATAGACAGCATAAGCCGAATGGAAGCCATTTTAGCTACTGGAGAGAAAGTGTCACCGTTATCCAACCCGAAAATCTGCGTATAATGTTTGGTAACAGGCAAGCCTTAAGAAGATCAACTTGTGCCATGAGGTGAGTGCATCCAAAAAAACTAGCTTGTTGGGTGGGAAAATCTAATATCTTGGGAGCTGATCGACACGGAAGGGGTAACCCAAGAAGGAGCGATCCCGGAAAGGTCTACTTGGGACCAAAGGGCCTAGGACCCATTAAAGTGAAAGCCACCAAGAGTTGGCACCCAAGGAGTGGGAAGGAGTGATCAAGGAAAGGGCTATGTTTTCTTAAAGGGGTCTAGGAACATTAGGATGGCCTGGCAGTTAAGCTGCAAGAAGATTTTGCTGGAGACTGACTCTAAGATAGTTACTAACACCCTCAGATCAAAGGGAATGGGAAGCTTATTTGGCGGTGTTATTTAAGCCACATCTTCAGAGAGGCCAACAATAGTGCAGACAAACTGGATCACCTGGTCCTTAATCACAGTATAGATCTCGCTTGAAGGAATTTACCTCCCCCTAGCGTGGAGGAATGGATCATGTATGATGCCATAGGGGAATGTAGAGCTGGTTTGTTTCTCTCTAGCTTTCTGTTTGCTCTTGGACTTTTAGCACTATACTCTTATCATAAAAAAAGGGGTCTAGGACCATCAGACTGAAAGCGATGGCTGGCTTTCAAAGTTTATGCAATTATATGTCTCTTATTGGGCAACTATTAAGACTTGAGAACTTAGGCTATGAGGCTCTCGACCCGACATGTTAATCTTTTGGAATGTGCTATTATCATGGCTCAAGTCATGAGCTATTATCATGATTAATCATGAAGCAAGGTTGTATAACTATTATCAGTTGTTATTTTCAGCCTTTTTCCAGCAGTCTTATTTTATCTACTGTAAACTACTTTTGTCCTAAAATCTTTTGAGACTTGAGATTTCCGAGGAATGTTGGTCATTTTGATGACATCAATCTCAAGTGTCAGAAAGTTAGGAATACCCCTATTTCTGATTTCTAGGCCATTTGCTTCTATTATATTGGTCTTGTGTTCATGGGGTTTGTTCTTTATAGAGCCAGACATTTGTTACTTCTTACAGTGGAATTAAAATACACATTTCGTTCCTAAACTTCAGAAAAGCTTCAATCTTGGTCCTGTAGCATTTTGTTCGCAAACCTTCATTTTATTTACATTTGTGAATTTTAGGGTGAATTTTTAGAGTAGAAAAGATGGAGAATGAAAGGAGAATTTTTCTCATTAATCTGGACGTTATAAGGTACAAAATATATACAAGTTTGCAGCCACTCTACTCACTGTAATCTGGGGATTTGATCCTAATGATTGGGAGAGATATCTCCACAAATCATGGGATTTAAAACAAATCAAAACTGAAAAATAAAACAACATAAATGCTACCAGATTTGCAACAACTGAACAGAAAGATAATAGCAAATAGTAAAAGATCCTAATCCGGATTTCTACACTCCTCAAGCTCGGCATAGATGTTGTGTATGCACGGCTTGCAACTTTGGTCCTCAAAAGTTGTCGTAGGCAGAGCCTTGGTAAGAATATCAGCAATTTGAGAGTGGTTAGGGATGTGAGTTAGTTGAATGATGGATTGGTCAATCTTTTCTGCAATGAAGTGCCTATCTATCTCAGTGTACTTCATTCTATTATGATGTAGTGGATTCTTTGTAAAATTAATTGTGGATTATCACTATACATTTTGGTAAGTCTTTCAGTACTAATTTGTAACTCATGTAATAGTATTTGTATCCACATCTCTTCACAAATGCCTAGTGCTAGAGCTCTAAACTTAATTTCAGCACTGCTTCTTGAAACTATTGCTTGCTTCTTACTCCTTCGCAACAATAACAATCAAGTCTTTTTCCACTAAGTGGAGTCGGCTACATGGATTAAATAACTATATAGTGGCCTATTATAAATGAGATCAATAGATAGATTATTAATTATTAAATCTTTTTTAATAGTTTCACCTATTTTCTTTGGCCGTCCTCTATCTTTAACTATTGGACTGTTCTCCATTTGATCTACTCTTTTCAGTAGGGCTTCTGTAGGTCTTCTCCACAATAGGTGCTAACTCAACTTTTTCTCTAATACACTCATTTTTAATCATATCTCTACTAGTGTGTCTACACATCCAGCGCAATATTCTCATTTCTGCGACATTGAGTTTATCTTCACGTTGTCTTTTAACCGTCCGACATTTAATACCATACAATATAGCCTTTTTTATAGTTGTACGGTAGAATTTTTTTTTTTTAACTTTGAGCAGTACTTTTTTATTACAAATGACACTCGAAACTTTCTTCTATTTCGTCCGTCCCGTTTGGATCCTATGGTTTACATCCTCCTTTATTTTTTCATCATTTTGTATAATGGACCCAAAATATTTAAAGCTTGTGACTTATTTTAAAAGATGGTCTCCATGTTTTACTTTTAAATTCGTATTTGTTCGTCTTTTACTAAAATTATATTCCATATATTTTATTTTATTTTTACTTATACAAAAGTCATGTATTTCCAAAGATTGTCTCCATGACTCTAACTTTATATTTATTTTCGTTTTCAATTCACCAATTAAGACTATATCATTTGTAAAAATCATACATCGATGCTCCAAATCTTGTATATGTTCAGTAACTGCATCCAAAATCAAGTTAAAAAGATATAGACTCAAAGATGACTCTTGATGTAGTCCTATAGTTGTAGAAAAATTGTGTCCCCATTTTGTATTCTCACGTAAGTCGTGATACTATTATACATATTTTTGATTGTTCAGATATACATAATACGTACTTCTTTTTTCTCTAAAATCATTCATAAAAGCTCTCTCAACACTATCATATGCCTTTTCCAAATCAATAAAAATTATATGTAGATCTTTTTGCTTCCTTTGATAACTTTCCATCAATCTCTGCAGTAAGTAAATTGCTTCCATGGTTGGCCTTCCTAGCATGAAACCAAATTGATTTTCTGTGACTTGAGTCTCTTGTCTTAATCTCTGTTCAATATCCTTCTTCCATAAGTTCATAGTATGGCTCATGAGCTTAAGTTTCCTATAGTTAGCACTATTCTGTATGTCCCCTTAGTTTTATACATAGAGATTAAAGTACTTCTTCATTCATTCAGCATTTTTCATTCTCTTTAAAGTTTTCTCTACTTTAAGCTCTGTCTATATTTATATAGCCGGTTCTAAGTTCGGATAAAAGAGAAGGATTGTGTTAGGCTTACGACAGTCAATGTAAAAATTTGTCATATCTACATGAATATGGATCAACTTCTTACTCCTCCAAGTCACCAACTCTCCCCATCCATAAGAACAATAACCTGAGGTAGATCTCCTGCTAGTGACATCTCCTACCTAGTTTGCATCTGTAAAAATCTCAACATCTCTATTTTCATTTCTTCTATATAGTATTCCTCTTCTAGGAGTCTTTTTGAAGTAATTTAAAATTCTATTCACTGTTTCCATGTGCTCTATTGTTGGGTTGTTTATGAATTGGCTTATAACCCCAATAGAAAATCCAATGTCAGGCCTAGTGTGTGGGAGGTAGATAAGCTTTCGCACTAGTCTTTGGTACCTCCCCCTATCCACGGGTTCACTTTGTTCTTCCTTTACTTTCCTTCTTGTTGGGTCCATTGGAGTGTTAGAAGGCTTACACCCTAGCATTCGTGTCTCTTTCAAAAAATCTAGGACATGTTGGGAAACAACAATTTCCCTTTTTGTCTGTGCCACCTCCATGCCAAGAAAGTACTTAGAATCAAAAGGGATCCCACTTTTTTTATTTTAATTGTATTATGCTATTATTTCCTTTTAAAAATGATTTAATAGTTAATAACTTATCTATTGATCTCATCCATGATAGGCCACTATGGTGCCGTTTGATCCATGTAGCCAACCCCACCTAGTGGGAAAAGGCTTAGTTGTTGTTGTTGTATGCTATTATTTCCTTTTTCTTTTTGGTTTTGAATTCTTTAATTCGGAATGAAACGTGCTAAACCAAATAGTCTGTGGTCAGTTTGACATTGAACGTACCCACTTTGTTATTGATTTTGTAAAAGTGCTAAACCAAGTACGAGGTGATTGTTTTAAGCCATATAGAGATTTCTCAAGTTTGTTTACCTTACTGTAATTGGATGAATCCTTTAGGCTAGGTGAAATTTCCTTGTATACTTCTTCCTCCAGTTTTCATTCAAGAAGGCATTCTTGACAGTTGGTAAAGAGGCAAGTCAAGGTTTGTAGGAAGTTGTTTGAATAGTGTTTATTTTAGCTACTGGGGCAAAGGTTTCTTGGTAAATTCTTTAGCAACTAGCCTAACCTTCAGTCAGTCTATACTACCATTATCCTTGTATGTGATAGTGAAAATCCATTTACACTCCACTGCTCGTTTTCGATGTAGTAGATTGGAGATTTCCCGAGTCCCATTCTTTTCAAAAGAATTTATCTCTTCATAAACAGTTTTCCTCCATCCTTGGTCCTTTAAGGCTTCTTGAATAGAATTTGGAATATGAATTTTATCAATATCTGCAACAAAAGCTTGGTAAGAAAGAGACAGGGCCCTATAGGAAACAAATATATTGATAGGGTGCTGTGTGTAGGTTCTAACCCCTTTCCTTGATGCAGTGAAAATGTCAGAATCATCAATTAAAGGTGTTAAATATGAGTTCTTCTCACCTGGGTTTGTTTGAGTGGAATCCGAGCTCAATTGGGATTGTTGGTCACATGTGAGATGAGCAGTCTCCTCACTTTCTTCTCAGGTTTCCTTCTCCCAGTGTAGACACAAAGCTCATTCCTTGTAATTTGTGGTGTGTTTTGCTTTTTTTGGTTGGCTATCGTGGTACTTTTCTTATTTTCAAGTCGGTACTTTTCAGGTTTAGGATTAGCGAAAGGGACGGTGGGAAGGAAATTTGGGTTGGTTGTAGTGTCAACAATGTTCCACAGGGGTTCAATAGATGGAGACGGTGGCCCAAAGTTTTCTTGGAGGCTGTTCTTGGGATAATCAAATTGATGTTTGAAAAAGGTTACATCCACGGAGGTGCAGGTTCTTTTAGTGTGTGGGAGTAGCAATTATTCCCCTTTTTGCTGAGGTGAGTATCCTATAAAAATGCATTTGATGGTCCAATTTGCTATGGTTTTGCTAGTATATATGAACAAACACGGTGTAGCCACAGATTTTGGGTTCCAAGGAAGAAATAGTTTTGGTGTAGGGAAACATTTTAAGAAGAGATTCATTGGGTGTTTGAAAGTTAAGGGTCCTAGAGGGCATTTGGTTGATTAAATCGGTGGTTGTAAGGTTCCCTCTAAAAATATTTGGGAACATGAGTGGAGAACATAATTGATCTAGCTACTTCTAGCAAGTGTCTATTTTCTCTTTTGGCTATCCCGTTTTGTTGAGGTTTATCAACACAAAAGTTTAGGTGAATGATCCCTTGGCTTGATAGAAAGTCGTTTAGGGCAGAATTGTAGTATTCCTTGGCATTATCAGTTTTTAAAACTTGGATTTTGGTGTTGAATTGAGTTTTTATTATTGAGGTAAAGTTTTGGAAGATTTTTCCTATTTCAGATTTTTCTTTCATTAAGAATACCCAAGTGAGTTTAGTGTGGTCATCAATAAAGGATACAAGCCGCCTTGCACTGATTATGTTGTTAATTCTGGAGGGTTCCCATGTATCACTGTGTATCATGGCAAAAGGATGGGATGCTTTGTACGTGAGACTAGCATAACTAGTGTTAGTGTGTTTAGCAAATTCACAAATCTCACATTTGAATAATTTCAAACTTTTCTTGATAAAGAGAGATGGAAACATCTTCCTTAAGGGTACACAAAATTAGGATGACCACGGTAAAAGTGCCATAACATGACATCATTATTTTTATTAGGACTAATGTCTAAATTGGATGGACTTTTAAAAGACCCACAATTAACAATTTGAGCTTGTCTTACGGGAGAGTTGTCACCTCTGAGTAGGTAAAGTCCAGATGCCAAACATCTTATCGAGCCCAGTTCCTGAAATTCACACAAGTTAGGGAGTAATTTGGCTTCACAATGGAGGTCTCAAGTGATTTTGCTAATAGACAGTAGATTACAATCTAAGTTAGAGACATATAGAACAGAGTTTAAGCACAAGTAATTGTTAACCCTAATTGAGCCACTTCCCATAACTTTTGACAGGGAGCCATTTACAATCCGAACCATATAATCTCTAGTGCACAGTTTGTACACATAGAAGAGTGTTCTATCTCCAGTCATGTGGTATGAAGCTCTTGAATCAACTATCCATGGGTTTGACACATATTTGTTGGCTATAAGGGAACTTAGGAAATTTCCTCTGTGAGCTAACAATCCTTTGGTTGAGTTATTAGACTGAGATAGAGAGGTATTATTGAGAAGTTGTTGCAGCATGTCAAGTTGCTCGTGTGTATGGAGCATTCCCATTAGAGGGTGATCTGGTCTTAGTAATGACATAATGGTTTTCGGTTGCTGTGGCATTATTTGCTCGGCTTTCTCTTTCTTTAGAAGGTTTCTGATCAATAGGCTTGCTATGGATTTTTCTGCTTGTATCCTTGGTGTGTCCTTGCTATTTATAGTGATCACACCAAGGCTTTAACTTTTTCGGATGATAGTCATTGTTGGATTGAATGTTCCTGGCATTAAGAGTAGAACACTCAAGAGATGAGCTTGAATGCTGGGTTTGCAAAGGTCCCATCATCACCCTTTTCCTGCTTTCTTCACGCCTTAACTTCAAAAAAAGCTTATCTAATATTTGGTAGAGGTTTTGTCCCCACTATTCTACCTCTAACCTCATTCAGTTCTTTGTTAAGTTTGCTAAGAAACCTAAAACTCCTCTTCTGCTCCACGATGTTTTTGTAGGTTGTTTTGCCACTAGGACACTTCCATGTGTGTGTCAAATGCATCCAGTTGTAGCCAATTTCTTCCAAGTGTATTAAAATATTGAGTAATTGTGAGGTCTTCCTATTTAAAGTCATGTAGGGCAACCTCAATTTGGAAGATTTCATTGGTGTTCTTTGAACTTGAGCAAGTCTCCTTCACAGCTTCCCATATTTCCTTGACTGTCTTATGGAGGAGGAAGTTCTCTCCAATCTCATTAGTTATGGAGTTAATTAATCAAGACATCACCATATGATTCTTGGTTTTATAGGTTCTGTATTCAGGGTCCTTCTTCTCTGGTATGGCAATCTCTTCGAAAATATATTCATCTAAACCTCTCCCACAAACAAACATCATCACTAATTATTCCCATTGAGCTTGTGACTTGTGACAAGAAGGGATGGACTTTTAGTTGCTCCATGGTTATTCATGGAGGATGTGATTTCGGTGTTGGTTGTGATTTCTGAGGTTGTGCTGATTCCCTCAGTGGCCATCTGGTGGATCTGTTATTCAAAGTTTAAGGTTTGATACCATGTGAAGTTTAGGGTGAATATTTAGGGTAGAAAAGATGGAGAATGAGAGGATAAGTTTTCTCATTAATCTGGATTGTATAAGGTACATAATATATACAAATTTGTAGCTACCCTGCTAACTGTAATCTAGGGATTTGATAGCTATGGAATCCCAGGATTTGATCCTAACGATTGGGAGAGATATCTCCACAAATCATGGGATTTAAATATGTTAAAATAGAAGATATTCATCATAATATCCTTTTATTAAGGGAGTAATTAGATGCCATCATATCTCTTGATTTGGGGATAGTCTCATCCATTGATTCGGGTATAAAATAATTAAAATTCGAATTATGAGTCATTTATATTTAAAATGAATGTCTTTTCTGTAATCCTTTCTATAAATATCAAGGATAATGTAGGCCTTCCACAAGGTGATTACTTTTTATTTTTCTCCAATTTTCTTTGAATTTAACATGGTATTAGAGCGTTGAGAAAAACAAGAAAAATTCTATAGCCCCTCCTAGCTGTGCTTCCTTCAAACTAGAGTATGAAGGATAAAAAAAAGGTCACTTTGGCAGGAGGCTAGGAATTACACTCAACTATCTCTTTTTCTATTACAAAAGACGGGCTGTGCATCATTCCAACCCCTACGAAGACTGTTTCTACTTGCGAAAGGCGTGGGTTCTATTCAGAACCCAAAAATCGGCTGACCTACCATTGCCGGAGCATCTTTGGCCATCGTCGTAGGCGTCATTAGTGTCCAAATAGTCCAAAACACGCCGATAGTCTCTCCAACCTATTTTTGTCTGTACTACCTAGAAAGTGTCGAAAATCATCCCAGTGCCTACCCAATTGCTGTTTTTCACTCCTTGGTTTCTGTTTGTGTTGCTTTTTTCTTTCGCTTGGTTCATTTTTGGCTTACTTTTATTATCCAAACTTGTTGGCTGTGCCTAATTCCAGCCACTCTTCTTGTTATGCGTCATTCTAGCAGCTCTTCCCGCTATGCATTATGCTAGCAGTCCTCTCTCTATCTGCCCGAACTGTTGTGCGTCATTTCGGCAATGTTCTTTCCTTTGGCCTTCATGGTGATGTTCTCTACTGACATGTGATAACTTTTTGAGTATTCTAGTCAATTTCAATTATGTGTTCTTTATTCTAAGTCATTTCTTGGGTTGCATTTTGTCCAAAAAGCCAACATGATGCTAGAAAAATTATTGTAAGAGGAGTTAACTTCTTTCTTTTATTGAGTCCTTTTTACTTGAGTTTGATTTTAATTGGGTTTAATTTGTAACAAGCTGAACCTTGAATATGTTTAAGCTTGAAGGGGGATGTTGAAATAGTAGATATTCGTCATAGTATTCTTTTATTAAGGGAGTACTTAGATGCCATCGTATCTCTTGATTTAGGGATAGTCTTATCCCTTGATTTGTGGATAGTTATATCTCTTGATTCGGAGAATAATTAGAATTTGAATTATGAGTCATTTATATTTATAATTAATGTCTTGTCTGTAATCCCTCCTATAAATATCAAGGATAGTGTAGGCTTTCCATAAGGTGATTATATTTTATTTTCTTGTTTTTTTCCTATTCTCTTAATTTAACAAAAACAAATAAAAACTGAAAAATAAAACAACATAAATGCAACCAGATTTACAACTAAACAGCAGGATAATAGAAGATCCTAATTCGGATTTCTACTACATTTACTGTCTTTAATTAGATGAACTGTAGTGTAAGTGGCAACATATTCTATTGTGAAGCCCCACGTATCAACAAATAGAAGCTGTCAAGTTGTTTATCTGTATCGGAATTGTAGAGTATTTCTCCAAGTTGTTGGCATATCAATACTATTATTTAGTAGTTTTGTTCAAAATTTATAACATATATATGCCCAATCCAACATGAACCAGCAAGTTGTTTTTCTTCCATATGTTAGAAGATTAAACTTACCTCAAATTTGAAAGACAAAAGTATAATTTTTCCGTAGTTCAATTACCATGGAATATTGCCCCTTCTCCAAGAACTTGTTTAATAATTGTTTTGCATAGCACTGCTGTATTTTATTCTTACTGATTTGTGCAAGATTTACCCTCTTCAGGGTACAGATGCGTCACATATAAAAGAGGCCATGGATCTTGCTGCAACATTTGCTTCAATGAAGTTGAGTTGATTGATTGTAGTATTCTCTCTGGCGAAACCAGGATACGGTGGTATCTTTTGTTTGACGAGGCATTGGCACTTAGAAATTATACTTTTAGTTCATTACAAATGTTTACGAATTGTTGCCTTCATATTGAGGAAAAATTGATATAGCGTTTATACCCATATAAAAAGATTACAATATATTGTTTCACATTAAGATAGTAAACTTCAATTGTGACAGCTTATGTACCCTTGATTGTTTAACCATTTTAATCCATAATATAACAACGATCATACGATATTTGATTTCCTTGACATTCACGCATACATTGTTTTAATCAGCGCATAATAGTACTATCTGTAGCTTTAAAACATATAAATTTATGTAGCCCGCAGCCCAAAGAAATTTTAATATTCTGTTTATCAATATTTATGATCTGGGTGCACTTGTCAGTTGTGTTATTCAAAGAAAAAACTATTTTCTTTGTTGTCAGCTTTTGTTCAGGATTTTACGCTCGTAGATGGTAATAAGAACTGGGTGCACTCGTCTAGAAAAAATTGAAAATGAGGGTTTATCCGATGAAAAATGTAAATCTTGGAGCCAGCAGGAGGGAACATTTGCTTTGAGAATGTACCTACGTTACACAAATTTATAGGGCTAACAACTTTTACAATATAAGTTACAAATTTACACAATAATCAGAACCGTCTACACCTTCGCGAATTCTATGGTGCTTTTCTTAATAGATGGGCATTGTGCTACATTTTAGTTGGTGCTGACGTGAAAAAACCTGAACAAATTTTCAGGTGACACATGGCACAAGGTTGAGACCACTTAGGTATAATAAGGGATCCTTATTTAGCAGGTTAGAAGAAGGGGAAATTATAATTCCATCCCCCCAAATATTGAAATATGACCCCACAAAAGTTGTCATTGAACAAATGACCCAAAATTGAAAATTAGTTATAATTGCCATGTAATCCAAAAACATATGTAAGTCAAACCCTATAGAAATGTATATTTGAAAAAATGACCCTAAGTCCAAAAGTAAGTGAAATTGTAATCTAACCCACAAGAAAAACCAAAATCACATAAAAAATCCAACAAATACATATACACTCAAACAGGATGCCCTATCAAACAAAATTGCACATCCTAGGGAAATGCAACCATTAGAAAGGAGAAAGGAGAAGCACTGCCATCTTTAGATGAGTGCCACGGCTAATGAATATGTTAGAAGAGCCCTCATCCCTCACAAGTCTCACCCATCCACTGAGATCAAACACTACCCTGGCCTACCGTCATCGTCACCATCACATTCAAGGTAGGTATTAACACGTGTAGAGTCTTCGTATTGTTTTCTATGTGTTGGAAAGATTTCTAGGTAATTTTCACAAGAGAAGTCGAAAGGCCACCTCTGCTCTGCGAGCTTAGGCGCATAATGAAATGTTTGTTAACTGTTTCATTTAGCATGAGTAGGCCTAGCTGTCAGTATGAGTTGCATTGAGAGGTATATTTTTATTTTGTATTGTTGTACACCTTGATGCCCAAAGTTGGAGGAATGAAGATCATTACTAGACAACGGAATTTAGCTTAGTGCTGGTTGTTTTAAATTTGCAAGCTATTGTTAAATGCATAATATGACATCTTTGATGGGTTGTATATCTTTGGGTTGTATATCTTTCTATGTTGCGCTATTTTTTCTTTCCATTCAGATTTAGTTTTGATTGACTACATTTTCATAATATTATCACAATGCATGAGAGCTTTGTGATGAGTACTTAATTCATGTTAAGCATATCACAAAGATTGGTTTCATTTGAAACCCACATGGTGTACGAGGAAAGTACGCTGCTAGCATCATAGTCATGCATCCACCTTAGCATACTCATTTACATTATTGCTATGAAAAAATAGAAGCACATTGCTTAAGATAATGAAGTTGTTGACCTCAATCCCAAATTATCATCATATTTTTAGCCACTGCCATCTATAATTTTCGAGGAGGTTAAATAGTTAAATAATGACATGAGGTGTGAATCTGAAATCGAAGCTGTAGCTGGGGTCAGGGGCAGATCCAGAAATTTTAGTTAGTGAGGACAAAAAATAATTTTTAGTAAAACAAATTATTTTTGTGGGGGCAATATTTAAATTTTTGTGAAAAAAAAAATTACTAGATATATTAATTTTTAAAAAAATTTCTTGTGGGGGCAATTGCCCCCACACCTTTGCATGTAGATTCGCCCCTGGCTGGGGTAATTTATTTTTATATTTATTCTCTAAATTGCCCCTAACATTTAAGTTTCCCATGTTTTGTGGATGCTTTGTATTATAGTGATGTTAAAAAACTTGCTTTGTGTGCTAATGTGTGAGGGAAATGTATAAAAGGTGATGTGAGGTGTTAGGGTGGACAAAGTCACGATAACAGTAAAATGCCGAATGTCTCAAGTTCAATGTTACGTGAGGATGTGTTTGCCTTTTTTGAGCAGGATGCAGGGGCAGAAGAGAAACCTTCAAAGGTGCCAATTATTTGGGAGCGAAAATGACTCAGACCAGAGGTATTATGATCGAATGTTTAATGTATCTATTGGGTTAACCCGAAGGACAAATGTTGAGTTGTGATATAAAAGAAGGACAAGGACGCTAGTAGAGGTTGGTGGGTCGTCACCCAAGCAACGAATCAGACAGGGCAAGGTTTGGCAGTAGTGTAATTAATTGTTGTTCTCCCACTATCTGCGTGGTACAAGTTGAAATGTGTTGGAGAATTAGCAGAATCCCCAGAGTTGCTGGAGGTATTGACTATCGAAACTATCTGCCATAGTTTCGGGATACTTACTAGTGCTATTACCAAAAATATCTTAAGATATTTTTGGTTAAATAGTTGTATCTATATATAGTTTCCTATTATGGTATTAGCTGATCTTAAGTAATTATTTAGGAGAGATTTGTGGGATAGGTAGAATCAGTTTTATTTTCTACTTCTACTAGGATGATTAATTATTTATTTTGTTTGTAGAATAGACCTATAAATATTTGTACATACATAGAAATAATGTAACACCCTCAAAAATTTTAAATGGCACCTATATTTCATGAAATTATTTTTTAAAGTATTCTAGATGAAAAAATAAGTAGAGAATATGATGAGGCATGAATTTTAGGAAAAGATTGGAATAAATTATATTTAATTCCAATAAAAGCCCTAAATGCCTAAATGAGTGGAAATAAAGAGGAAAATGAGTGGGAGAAAATTATGGAAGCTAAAATGAGATTAAGTAACCCTAATAGGCCACAAGAAATATTTTAAAATAAATAATACAAGAGTTTAGAATTTTTGAAATTAAGGAAACATAAAAGTGAAATTTAAGAAAAAAACATGCACAAAAGCCTAAAAAGGAAAATTTTGGCTAAGGGGATGGTTTAATTAGATTAAATGACATTAATAATATTTCTATTAATATTAAGGAGGACTTTAGAATGACCTTAGGAAGCAATCAAAATTCTTATGAAATAGTTAAGAATTTATTTTGAATTTTAATATATAGTTAATGGGATAAATTAGATAATATCTTATGCTAACATCATGAAATCTTGGAGAAGATAATATTGGCTGACCAAAACCCCTTTTTCTGGCTGCATTGGCGTCCAAGTAAAGTTTTAGGGCACATGGTGGTGACTCATTAGGATAAGGGTGATAGCAAAGTAATCATTTAATGATAATCATCACATAGTCTAAAATATCTTTATGAAGGGTGCAAGGTGTCTTATGAGGTGGAGTGGAAACTTAAGGAAGCTGGAAAATCAGGCTATAACCAGGGAATAAGGTAGAGAAAGAGCCGTGAGGTAGAGAGAGAGAAAGGAGAAGGAAGAAGAGAGAGAAAGTGTAAGAAAAAGTTAGAAATTAAGATAAATGTTGATTTTAATGGTTTGAATCATCCTTTCTTCTTATTTTGTGTGCTTTTCTGAGATTATTCTCATCTTTTGGAGCTGTTGGAACAGTGAGAAAAGTGTGAGGATTTGTTGCCAAGGGAAAGAAAAACAAGCAAGGAAAGAAGCTTAGTTTTGTGAGAGCAATTTTTAGGTGAGTTTAGTAGTAATTAATTCTTTAAAAATTTTCTGGAAAGAACAAAATAATTTTGGGCATGTGAACAGAATTTTGATGGTTTATTTTGCTGGAATTTCGTTCAAAAAAATTGCCATACAATTTGTTCACTTGGTGCATGGGAATACATATATATATATATATATATATATATATATATATATATATATATATGATGCTTGACACCTTATTTAATGTGCTAAAATCTTAATTACTGGAAATGCACATATGCTGTTTTGTGGCTGGTATGGTGCCCAAATCAGTGATCTTTTTGTGCTTGGAAAGTGCCAAATTCATGGGGAACCCATGGCAAAATTTTTGGAACTAAATATCTACCCTAAAGCACAACACTAAGTGCACATCATGGGAAAAATCTAAATTCTGGTTTTTGCTGGAAAATATGGGAGGCCAAAAATATATGTTATATTTCTCCAAATATTGAAATTTAGCAAGCCAAGACATAACCATAAATTAAGAAAGTCAAAAATTAGTGTTTGGAGGTGAAAAATGGGTTAAAACCGAATTTATAGGGACATTGAGAGAAAAATCCGAAAACTGGAAAAATAATGGATAAAAAGATAAAATTAATTATTGTAGGATAAAACTAATATAATATGGATGATTAGAGATATGGGTGTGCATAGAAAATTTGGAAGTAGATAAAAATGAATTTTTAAGTAATGTAAGGAATTAAACCAAAATTGATTAGGAATTTCCTTACGTTAGAAGTAAAAATTAGTTGAAGAAGAATAAATAAGTAAAATGAAAGTAAGTGAATAAAAAGGATGATACATGAATATAATCCTTGGATGAGAAAAATAAAAGCCAAAGAAAATGATTTGGTGGGTTAACATATTATATGCACTAAATGAGAAATAATGGAATCATAAAACAACTAAAATTATGGGTAATATGTTAGACAAAATTGGACAAGCCTAGAGAAAAGAAATAATTAGGTTTTTGTACCCTAAGGCTTATATATCACCTAAGGAGACTCTTGACCAAAAGAAATGGACCTTTTGAATTAATTATGGGGGTTAAATAATATGGCAAAAGTGGAGAAAAATACTAAATGAATAGAAACCCTACCAAATGAATAGTAACAAATGGAGACCATATTTTTAATGACAAATTAAGCATCGAGATTTGAGAGAAAATGTTTGAATAAATTATGTCAGGCTATAATCGGTCCCATGAATTTGATACTAAGCCGGTTGGCTAATCTCTTTGCAACGCATGTGGTAAAAGTACATGAGAAAATATGAGAGTATTGATAGCACATGAACTTGAGATTGAATTATGTACAGTCATGGTATTTTCTTAATTAAATGATAGTGTATGACGTACATAATATCAGTGGACGTGTGAACTGTGATAAATAGAGCCACACAGTGACAATGTGAAATGGCACGTTTTTCCCAAGCTATGTTTAATATTAAAAGAATTGATTAAAACCTACTGGGGAAAAGGCCTGATATATGGTGACCCTTAGATAGCTATGGTGGCGAACGAGATGGGAGGATGACCCTTGACGTAATAAGGTGACTCCAGAGAGATCACATGGCTTCGTGTCAGTATACCAGATAGGGGACGCCCTATTCACGGACTATTGATGATAAAATGAAATGAAAATTATACCATGCTTGAACAAGGCTGGGCAAGCTGGTTTGGGAGTGAGTCGTGGAAGGCTCACATTGACCTGCTGTGTTTAGGAGTGAGTGGAGTGAGACTTACACTGACCAGCACCATAATGGAAATAATGAGAGAAGTTAATGGATAAATT
This sequence comes from Gleditsia sinensis, assembly GCA_037074535.1. NCBI lineage: Eukaryota > Viridiplantae > Streptophyta > Magnoliopsida > Fabales > Fabaceae > Gleditsia > Gleditsia sinensis. The sequence continues at coordinate 47,690,708 of CM073470.1, forward strand.
AGTGGATTGACCAGACGAGGATATGATATTGCACCACAATGTGTGATTAGCTTGATGAGATAGCTATATCTATTGTTATTGTTATTATTGTGATGCAACATCATGACCTGATTGCATATATATGTATACTTGTATTGCATGAGCATCAGATGATTGTGGCCCTTTTTCTGTAGCTTATACAACTGAATATAGTACATGATACTCATTTACATTACTACTAAACTTACTGGGAACCTAGCTCTCACTATATTTCTGTGCTATGTTCAGATCAAGACATATAGCAGTATGCAGGTATATACTATGACACTGATGTTCGTAGTAGATTGGGTAGATGTACCTTTTATGGGACCAGTTCCCATGGTCTCATAGATGACGATGATAGATCTAGTTGAAATCCCACTATATCCGTCTCCACCTGCCCCTGTCTACCCAGAAGGGAGTTTGCTGATGTGGGACTAGACGTAGAGTAAATATATATACTGTATGCAATATCTGGACAGCTAACTAGTTCTTTTGGAAAGTAGTCAGATACCCTCTTGCTTTTTGTACTACGAGTAGTATCTATACTACAATTATGAATAGTTAACTAGTTGTATACAACTGATGTTTAATGAAATATATGCTGGTTTGTTTTGTTTGATGATGAGTATAACAACAATATGCTTATATTTAAATGTGACTAATGATTAGTCTATATCATGAATTGGGTAACATAAGTAATGGCTTTAGTAGAGATAAAGGGCACATATATATATATATATATATAAAAGAAATTTCTCACTAAGGTTGTTACATAATGGTATTAGAGAAGGTCGATCCTAGATGGCCAAGGGTGGATGGTTGTCTAATATCGATCTTAATGTGTCTTGAATATGTATGTGGTCATGTTATGTAGGGTCAATTGTCTGTACAGGTAAGAAATTACTAGTATTTTCTATCTGTATACTTGTGTGGTGGTATAGCTACTGTAAATGTTTTACTTTAGTTATTGAGCCTGATCACCTCAATAATAACTCATTTTGTTTATGATACAGTAGAATATGACACCACCAAGAAAGAATCTGGCAAATAGCACTGATGAGACCCTGCATGGCCTTGTCACAGCTATTCGAGACCAAGTGTCAGCAACAAATATAATACTATAGCACATGCAGAATAGTAATACTAATAGTGGTAGTGGTGAGTTTGGAGGAAACCCCAGAGCAGGAGGCAATGATGGTGGTTGGTCTGAGTTTATGAGAGCGAGGCCACCTTCTTTTCAAGGTAGTTATGACCCAATAGAAGTCGAGATATGGCTGAGGGAATTAGAGAAAATATTTGATGTTTTGGGTTGTGCTGATGAACAAAAGGTTACTTTAGCTGCATACATGTTGAGGGATGAAGCTGAACATTGGTGGAGAGGAGCTAAAGAGTTACTAGTCCATCAAGGGCGACAAATTATGTGGCAAGTATTCCAAGATACTTTCTTAGAGAAGTACTTTCCTAGTAATGTGCGGGCTGAAAAGGAAATTGAATTTATCCAGCTAAGACAGGGCAATCTTACAATTGACCAATACATTGCTCGGTTTGAGGAATTGGCTAAGTTTTTCAATTATCTACAGTATAATTCAGATGAGGCCTGGAAGGCGATCAAATTTGAGGCCAGATTGAATCCTGAGATCAGAAACGCTGTAGTAGCAATGGAAATTTGAGAATTTGTCCCCTTGGTAAATAAATGCAAGTTGCTTGAAAAGAGCCTGAGAGCAGTAGAGGATGAGAAGCAAAGGAAAACTTTTTGGAAGAGAAAGAGAGGAATGAATATAGCAAGTAAGAATATGAGAGGGAAGAATGTTCGAGGAGGGAAGAGACCACCGACCACTGGAAACCGACTACTACAGATAGACTCTTTAGCAAGTAAATGTAATAGGTGTGGCCGGTACCATGGAAATAGACAATGTTATGGTACACAAGTTACATGTTATGCTTGTGGTCAGAAAGGGTATATTGTAAGGGATTGTCCACAAAACAAAGGAATGAAGCCTGAACAGAGACCTCAAACTAGAGGAAGATTTTTCACTCTCAGTGGGAAAGAAGCTGCTAAGTCCCAGGATATGATACAAGGTACTTGTCATATTTATGGTTTTCCCTTACTTGCACTATTTGACTCAGGCGCTAACCACTCATTTATATTGAATGAATGTTTGAGGAAATTAAATTATCCTATTTTTGATCTTTCTTGTGATCTTATTGTTGTGACTCTTACGAGAGAAAAGGTTCAAACATCCTCTGTGTGTATTAACTGTCCAATTTCTGTACAAAATAAATCCTTCGAATTGAACCTAATTTGCTTACCTTTGGATGGTATTGATATCATCTTAAGTATGGATTGGTTGTCACAAAATCGAGTTTTATTAAATTTTCATAATAAAACCATTGAGATCTTGTCCCCATCTTTACCTAAAGAATCGAGGGTACATGTGTTGACTGCTAGCCAATTTTGTAAGGATTTGAAACATGAAATGTTAGGATATGTTCTTTTGTATTCCTCAGATTTAGAGATACATCAGAAGCTTGATAATATTCCGATAATTTGTGAATTTTTTGAAGTATTTCCAACTGAAATTTCTGAGTTACCTCCTGAGAGGAAAATTGAGTTTGCTATTGATTTAATGCTTAGAGCAGGACCTATTTCTATTGCACCTTATAGAATGTCCTCAGTGGAGTTGAAGGAACTCAAGAAGCAGATAGAGGAGTTGTTAGAACAACAATTCATTAGACCGAGTGTATCACCTTGGGCATCCCCTGTGGTATTTGAGAAAAAGAAAGATGGAAGCTAGAGATGGTGTATATACTATAGGCAATTGAATAAGGTAACTATTAAAAAAATACCCCCTTCCTAGAATAGATAATTTATTGGATTAGTTGAAGGGAGCAGGGATTTTCTCCAAAATAGATTTGAGATCAGGATACCATCAAATTAGGGTTAAAAAGGAAGACATACCTAAGACTACTTTTAGGATTAGGTACAGGCACTACAAATTTTTAGTAATGCCTTTTGGATTGACCAATGCCCCTGCAATTTTTATGGACTATATGAATCACATTTTTAGACCTTATTTAGACCAATTTGTGGTGGTATTTATGGATGATATCCTAGTATACTCTAAGCATGAGGAATAGCATGAACAACACCTTAGAATAGTGTTGCATGTACTGAAAGAAAAGAAATTATTTGTGAAGTTAGAAAAGTGTGAATTTTGGTTGAAAGAAATTAAATTCTTAGGACACGTAATCTCGAGTGAGGGAGTATCTGTGGATCCTAGTAAGACTGAAGCTGTGTTGAAATGTGAGCAACCAAGGATAGTTACTGAGGTTAGAAGTTTTCTAGGACTAGCTGGTTACTACAAAAGATTTATCCTAGGATTTTCGCAAATAGCTATGCCTTTGACCCGTCTAACTAGAAAAGGAAGTCCATTTAAGTGGACATAAGAGTGTGAGAATAGTTTTCAGGAATTAAAAACCCGTTTGACCACCCCTCCTATTCTAGTTATCCCTAATCTCTCAAGACATTTTGAGGTATATAGTGATGCTTCTAAGAAAGGACTGGGATGTGTTCTAATGCAGGATAAACGGGTAGTTGCTTATGCGTCTAGACAATTAAGACCTCATGAAGAGAATTACCCTACCCATGATTTGGAATTAGCTGCAATAGTCTTTACTTTGAAAATTTGGAGACATTACTTATATGGGGCAGTGTTTGAGGTATATAGTGATCATAAAAGCCTTAAGTATTTATTTGATCAGAAGGAATTGAACATGAGGCAGAGGAGATGGATGGAACTTCTTGATGACTATAAATTTGAATTGAAATATTATCCAGGGAAGGCTAATGTGGTAGTAGATGCCTTAAGTAAAAAATCCCTATACTTGAGTAGATTGATGGTCCATGAAATGAAATTGTTAGAGGAATTTAGGGACTTGAATTTAGAGATCAACCCTTTACCTAAATGCCTAATTGTGAGTGATTTGCAAATTGAGTGTGATTTAAGGACTCATATTAGGGAAGTTTAGATGCAGGATGAATTTCTACAGAAACATAAAGACCAAGAAGGATTTTCATTAGCAGATGATGGCACTGTTTTATATCATAATAGAATATGTGTGCCACAGGAAAATGAATTGAGGACCAAAATTTTTGAGGAAGCTCATCAAAGTAAGTATACTGTTCATCCTGGATCCACTAAGATGTATCAAGATTTGAGAAAGATGTATTGGTGGCCAGGAATGAAAAAGAATATTGCTGAGTTTGTAGCTAAGTGCTTGACTTGCCAAAAAGTGAAAATAGAACACCAGAAACCATCAGGATTGCTGCAACCTTTAGAAATACCTGAATGAAAATGGGATTGCATCTCTATGAATTTTGTGGTAGGACAACCAAGAACCGCAAGTGGATATGATGCAATTTGGGTAATAGTGGATAGACTAACTGTAACATCCCCGATTTGTTTTTCTTACTAATTGAAATTTATTTCTTTCAAAGAGGAGAACAGATTTTGGATCTCATGGGAGGATTAAATTATTTTTACTTTAGTCAAATAAGATAGTAGGAATGATTAAAATGACATTTAATTTATGTAATTAATGGGGATGGCATTAGTGTAATTATGGATGATGGCAAGGGCATTTTGGAGATAAAGAGGTGGTAGGTAGGGGGTAAGTAGGGAAAAAATAAAATAAAAGAAAATAATAGGAAGATAAGAAGGAGACGGGGAGGGAGTGACGGAGGGAAAGAGAAGAAAAAGAAAATGAGAAAAAGAAAAGAGAAGAAAAAGAAAATGGGAAGAAGAGAAAAGGGGAAGAAGAAGAAGAGAAAGAAGAAGAAGAGAAAGAGGAAGAAGAGAAAGAGGAAGAAGAAGGAGAAGGAAGAGTAAAGAGAAATCAAGTACTGAGTTTAAAGGAATTTGAGGTAGGTTTAACATCTTCTAATAAATTTTTGTACAAAATTATATATATATATATATATATATATATATATATATATATATATATTTTGTAGATTTGTTTAGATGTGATTTTGGATAACATGTGGTCTGGATATTTATATGAAATTCTGTTTTGGATGTTTAGACATGCATATGGGTGCATGGGATTATATAAAAGAAAATCAAATGAGAAGATAAATTAAGCTGAATTTCAGAATAATTGGGGAAGTTTCGGTTTTTGGAATTTTGGGAAAATTTGGTAAGGATTTTAAAGAAATGGTCAACATATGAATTGTAGATAATAAGTGAAGAAAGGTCACAGAACACGGACAGACTGTGTTTCAGGTTGCTTCAACACGGGTAGGCCGTGTTCGGGGTTGTTTTTAAGCATGTTTGAAGTATTTTTCAAGCATGGCCGTGTCTTGAACATGGCCAAGCCGTGTTGGGTGCTGAATTATTATACTTTTCACTATTTTATGTCTAAAAATAATCTTGTTTGTTGTAATATTTTTAAGAAACATATATTCAAGAAAAATACTTTTAAAATGATGATTTTGGTATCTAAAATTTACTCTTTTTCTTTATTTGATTTAAAATGAATTATATTGAATATTGGTATGTGATGAATGATTATTAATCATTTGGTATAAAAATGATGCATCATATTATGAAAGTAATTAAATGGCAAGCGTAAAACTCATGACGAGTTGCTTGATAGATATATATTGTATTTGATGAATATGAATTTATATATATACATTTATATGTATGGATGAATATTGACGGGTTGTATGGCTTGAGATGGTACCGAGTAGGGGATGCCCTATTAGCCTGAGTGAGCCAAGGAATGGCCGCTCCAACCAGGTGTCAGTGGTAATGTGAGAAGGCAGGAGGGTGATGTACTCACATTTCCTGATCACTTATTGTGACTGTAGTCGATCGGTTACTATGGATATAGCAAATGAGTAAATTAAAAGCCATGATAGGGCTGAGCATTAGAAAAAAAAATGGACTTCTAGTGCATGTGTAGTATGATAATTTTGCATAAACAAAAATTATGATTTTATCTCAAAATTTTGATATTTTTCTGTAGTTTATACAGCTGAACATAACTTCTATTTTCTCATCATATTTTATTTTTGTTAAATTTACTAGGAACCTTTGTTCTCACTATTATTGTGGTGTTATGTTCAGATAAAAAGAAATGAGATGCAACACAAAATGACGTTACTGATGGAGACCTAGATGTCAGCACCACCTCCTCACCCTTTGTATTTCAAGGGTGAAGTGTTGTATAAAGACTCTTAATTATGTACTAAAATGTTGTATTGTATAAATATAATATGTGTGAGGTTTGTAATATATATGTAAACATGTATATTGTGTTTTGAAATGTATTGTATAATTATAACATGTATGAGGTTTGTAATAAATATGTATATATATATATATATATATATTGTGTTTATACATATGGCGTATTTAACATGTGTATCCAAAAAAAAAATCGGACGTTACAAAGTTGGTATCAGAGCGGTCGATCTTAGGCGACCATGGGGTGTGTGGTCACCTAGATTGACTTAGAGGAGTCTTGAATAGTTATGTAGAAATGTTGTGTAAGGTAGCGGATAAATATAGTAGGAAAGTACTAGTATTTCCTATTTATAATCTTGTGTAGTGTGATAACTACTGTAAAATTTTGAACTACTGTTGAGCTAGATCACCTCAATAGTGACTAATATTTTGCTTTACTAATACATTGAGTTATGGAACCACCAAGAAAGAATCTGCCAGGCAGCGCAGATGCTACCTTAAATAACATAGACGCAGCTATTCAAGCTCAGGCAGCTGCTATGAATCAGATTCTGCAGCATCTTTAGAATATTAATAATGATGATGAGGTTAGGGGAAATGAAAGAAACCAAAATGGAAACAGAACTGGAAATGGTAATGGATGGTTTGAATTTATACGGACGCGACCTCCGTCTTTTGTGGGTGCATATGACCCAATAATTGTTGAGAGATGGCTGACGGAACTCGAGAAGATTTTTAAAGTTCTAAATTGTTTTGATAAGCAGAAGGTCAATTTTGGGACATATATGCTGAAGGAAGAAGCTAAATACTGGTGGAGAGGAGACAAAGAGTTACTGGTACATCAAGACAGGAAAATTACATGGCACTTGTTCTGAGAGACTTTTTTGAACAAATATTTTCTCAGTAATGTGAGAGCTGAGAAAGAGATTGAGTTTCTTCAACTTAGACAGGAAAATGGGACCATTGAGCACTATATTACCAAGTTTGAAGAACTGTCTAAGTTCTCAAGTACTTTGAAGAATAATCCTGATAAAGCTTGGAAGGCAGTAAAGTTTGAATCAGGACTGAACCCGGAGCTTAGAAATGCTGTGGTGGCATTAGAGATTCAGGAATATGCCTCGTTGGTAAATAAATGTCGGATGCTGGTGACAAGTCTAGAAGCAGTCAAGGATGAAAAGGAGAGGTGGACTCAGTGGAAGAGGAAGAGAGAGTTCCCAGTTATGGATAGAAATACCAGAGGGAAGAATATAATGAGAGGTAAACAACCAGCAACTGTGGAACCCAGACCTTTTTTGAAAAATCCAGCAATGGGTCAGTGTGGAAAATGCAGGAAATTCCATGGGAATAATCCATGTTATTTTGATTCAGTTACTTGCTACCAATGTGGACAGAAGGGGCACATGGCACGATATTGTCCACTGGGAAGAGGGAAAGGTATTGCACGAACTCAACAAACGACAGGAAGAGTTTTCACCTTGAGCGGTGCTGAAGCAAAGACAACTCTTGATTTGATGCAAGGTATGTGCTGTATCAACAATTTGTCTCTGAATGTATTGTTTGATTCTAGTGCGAGCCATTCTTTCATAGCAATAAAATGTGTGGGGAAATTACAACACTCTATGGCGGAGTTACCTTATGAGTTAGCGGTGGTGACACCTACAGGAGGAAAAATAATTACCTCCTCAGTGTGTTTGAATTGTCCCATTGTATTGAATGACAGATCCTTTGTAGTGGATCTGATCTGTCTACCTCTGGATGGTATAGATGTCATCTTGAGTATGGATTGGTTAAGTCAGAACCGAGTCTTATTGGATTGCTGCAATAAGACTTTTGAGTTTCTCTCGGACCCACCGGAGGACTAAAAGTATAGCATTATTAGTGCTCACCGACTTTATAAGGAGATGAGGGATGCAGATTTGAAATGTGTTTTCTTGTATACCATCAACCCGAGTATGAAACGGGAACTGCTTGAGATTCCAGTAGTCCGTGAATTTCTAGAGGTTTTTCCCTCTGAAATTTCTGAACCTCCACCGAAGAGAGAAGTGGAATTTTCCATCGATCTAGCACCAGAGGCGAGGCCTATTTCTATCACTCCCTATAGAACGTCTCTTGTGGAACAACAAGAGCTGAAGAAGCAGATCGAAGAGCTATTAGAAAAGAATTTTATCAGACCTAGTGTATCACCTTGGGGAGTGCCTGTATTGTTTGTAAAGAAGAAAGATGGCAGTTTGAGATTGTGTATTGATTACAGGCAATTGAATAAGGCGACTATTAAGAATAAGTATCCGTTGCCTAGAATAGACGATCTATTAGATCAATTAAAGGGAGCTATTATTTTCTCTAAGATAGACTTGAGGTTAGGATATCATCAGATCAGAGTTAAAGAAGAAGACATTCCAAAAACAGCTTTTAGAACATGGTATGGACACTACGAATTTTTAGTCATGCCTTTTGGGGTCACAAATGCACCTATAGTCTTTATGGACTATATGAATCGCATTTTTAGACCCTATTTGGATCAATTTGTAGTAGTGTTCGTAGATGATATTTTAATCTACTCTAAGAGTGAGGAAGAACATAACCAGTATCTGCGATTAGTACTTCAAGTCTTGAAGAAAAAGAAACTTTTCGCTAAGTTGGAAATATGTGAATTTTGACTGGAAGAAGTGAAGTTTTTGGGTCATGTAATTTCTAAAGATGGTGTGTCGGTGGATCCCAGTAAAACTGAAGCAGTGCTGAAATGGGAGAGACCAAAAACTGTGACTAAAATTAGAAGTTTCTTGGGTTTAGTAGGATAGTATAGAAGGTTTATACAGGGATTCTCTCAAATAGCTTTGCCTTTGACTCGATTGACCAGAAAAGGAAGTCTCTTAAATTGGACTGAAGAATGTGAGAATAGTTTTCAAGAGCTTAAAGTCAAATTGACTTCTTCACCTGTTCTAGTTGTTCCTAACCCTTCTGGATGCTTTGTAGTCTATACAGATGCTTCTAAGAAAGGTTTAGGTTGTGTTTTGATGCAAGAAAGAAGGGTAGTTGCTTATGTGTCTCGACAATTGAGACTGCATGAGGAGAACTATCATACTCATGATTTAGAGTTGGCTACTATAGTTTTTGTCCTAAAGATGTGGAGACACTACTTGTATGGAGCTGTATTTGAAATATACAGTGATCACAAGAGTTTAAAGTATCTCTTTGACAAAAAAGAATTGAATATGAGGCAAAGAAGGTGGATGGAATTCATTAATGATTATAAATTTGAATTAAAGTATCACTCAGGGAAGGCAAATGTAGTAGCTGATGCGTTGAGCCGGAAGTCATTGCATTTAAGTCAAATACTGATAAAAGAAATGGATCTAATTGAGGAATTCAGAAATTTAAAATTATCAGTTATGACTGTCCTTGGTAGTTTGATTGTTAGTGAATTAAGAATTGAAAGTGACTTGAAAACTCAGATTAAAGAAGCACAGACACATGATCAATTTTTACAAGATCGAAGAGATCAGCCTGACTTTGCAATGTCAGAGGATAGAATTATTATGTATCGGGAAAGAACATGTATACCACAAGGAGAGAATTTAAAGGCTAAGATTCTGGAAGAAGCTCATCAAAGTAAGTATACAATCCATCCAGGATCTACAAAAATGTATCAAGATTTGAAAAGATTATACTGGTGGCCAGGAATGAAGAGAGACATTGCTGAATATGTGTCTAAGTGTCTGGTTTGTCAAAAGGTGAAGATAGAACATCAAAAACCTTCTGGGATGTTACAACCTTTAGAAATCCCTGAGTGGAAGTGGGATAGTATATCTATGGATTTTATTGTGGGATTACCTAAGACTCAGACAGGTCATGATGCGATATGGGTAATAGTTGATAGATTGACGAAATCTGCGCACTTTTTACCCATTAAGAAAAACTACTCATTGAATAAGTTGGCCCTATTGTATATGAAGGAAATTGTACGGTTGAATGAAATTCCTAATAGTATCATTTCAGATCGAGATCCTCGATTTACTTCCAGATTTTGGAGATCACTACAAGAAGTTTTTGGTACTCGTTTGTGTTTTAGTACTGCATATCATCCTCAAACAGATGGTCAAACGGAGAGAACTATACAGACTTTAGAGGATATGCTAAGAGTGTGTATGCTTGAGCAAGGAAAAGGATGGGATGGATATTTGTCATTTGCTGAGTTTTTGTATAATAACAGTTTATCATTCTAGTATCAGAATGGCACCATATGAAGCTTTGTATGGTAGGAGATGTAAATCGCCATTATGTTGGAATGAAGTGGGGGAGAAAAGGTTATTGGGGCTCGAGTTAGTGCAACATACTTTTGAGCAAATACAGATAATTTGAGATAAAATGCGAACAGCTCAGAGTCAACAAAAGAGCTATTTCGATAGGAGAAGGAGACCGATACAATTCCAAGAAGGTGAGCATGTGTTCTTGAAAATTTCTCCTACTACCGGAATTGGCCGAGCAATGAAAATTAAGAAATTGAGTCTGAGATATTTAGGACCTTATCAAATTCTGAAAAGGATAGGGTCATCGACGTATTAGATTGCACTTCCTTCACATTTATCAAATCTGCATGATGTGTTCCATGTTTATCAACTTCGAAAGTATCTACCAGATCCGTCGCACATAATTCAAGAAGAAATAATAGCTGTAGACGAGAATCTAACTTACCGACCGAGGCCGATGGTAATTTTGGATAAAGAAGTGAAACAGTTGAGAAATAAAACCATTCCATTGGTGAAGGTAGGTTGGGAGAGTTTAACAATGGAAGAAGCCACATGGGAAAGGGAAGATGACATGAGACAGAAGTATCCACAACTGTTTGAAAACAGGTAAACCTTGAATTTTGAGGACAAAATTCTTTTTAGGGGGGAGAACTGTAACATCCCCGATTTTTTTTTCTTACTAATTGAAATTTATTTCTTTCACTGAGGAGAACGGATTTTGGATCTCATGGGAGGATTAAATTATTTTTACTTTAGTCAAATAAGATAGTAGGAATGGTTAAAATGACATTTAATTTATGTAATTAATGGGGATGGAATTAGTGTAATTATGGATGATGGCAAGGGCATTTTGGAGATAAAGAGGTGGTAGGTAAGGGGTAAGTAGGGAAAAAATAAAATAAAATAAAATAATAGGAAGATAAGAAGGAGATGGGGAGGGAGTGACGGAGGGAAAGAGAAGAAAAAGAAAAGGAGAAAAAGAAAACAGAAGAAAAAGAAAAGGAGAAAAAGAAATGGGAAGAAGAAGAAGAGAAAGAAGAAGAAGAGAAAGAGGAAGAAGAAGGAGAAGGAGAAGGAAGAGTAAAAAGAAATCAAGGAATCAAGCACCGAGTTTAAAGGAATTTGAGGTAGGTTTAACATCTTCTAATAAATTTTTGTACAAAATTATATATATATTTTGTAGATTTGTTTAGATATGATTTTTGATAACATGTGGTCTGGATATTTATATGAAATTCTGTTTTGGATGTTTAGACATGCATATGGGTGCATGGGATTATATAAAAGAAAATCAAAGGAGAAGATAAATTAAGCTGAATTTCGGAATAATTGGGGAAGTTTCGGTTTTTGGAATTCTGGGAAAATTTGGTAAGGATTTTAAAGAAATGGTCAAGATATGAATTATAGATAATAAGTGAAGAGATGTCACAGAACACGGACATGCTGTGTTCCAGGTTGCTTCAACACGGGTAGGCCGTGTTCGGGGCTTTTTTTAAGCATGTTTGAAGTATTTTTCAAGCATGGCCGTGTCTTGAACATGGCCAGGCTGTGTTGGGTGCTGGATTATCATACTTTTCATTGTTTTATGTCTAAAAATAATCTTGTTTGTTGTAATATTTTTAAGAAACATATATTCAAGAAAAATACTTTTAAAATGATGATTTTGGTATCTAAAATGTACTCTTTCTTTATTTGATTTAAAATGAATTATATTGAATATTGGTATGTGATGAATGATTATTAATCATTTGGTATAAAAATGATGCATTATTATGAAAGTAATTAAATGGCAAGCGTAAAACTCATGACGAGTTGCTTGATAGATATATATTGTATTTGATGAATATGAATTTATATATATACATTTATATGTATGCATGAATATCGACGGGTTGTATGGCTTGAGACAGTATCGAGTAGGGGACGCCCTATTAGCCTGAGTGAGCCAAGGGAGGGTTGCTCCAACCAGGTGTCAGTGGTAATGTGAAGAGGCAGGAGGGTGATGTACTCACATTCCTTGATAGGGCTGTAGTCAATCGGTCACTATGCATATAGCAAATGAGTAAATTAAAAGCCGTGATAGGGTTGAGCATTAGAAAAAAAAAGGACTTTTAGTGCATGTGTAGTATGATAATTATGCATAAAAAATTATGATTTTATCTCAAAATTTTGATATTTTTCTGTAGCTTATACAACTGAATATAATTTCTGTTTTCTCATCATATTTTATTTATGTTAAATCTACTGGGAACCTTTGTTCTCACTATTATTGTGGTGTTATGTTCAGATAAAAAGAAATGAGATGCAACACAAAATGATGTTACTGATGGAGATCTAGATGTCAGCACCACCTCCTCACCCTTTGTATTTCAAGGTTGAAGTACTGTATAAAGACTCTTAATTATGTACTGAAATGTTGTATTGTATAAATATAATATGTGTGAGGTTTGTAATATATATGTAAACATGTATATTGTGTTTTGAAATGTTGTATTGTATAATTATAACATGTATGAGGTTTGTAATAAATATGTATATATATATATTGTGTTTATACATATGGCGTATTTAACATGTGTATCGAAAAAAAAAACCCGGACGTTACACTAACCAAGTCTGCTCACTTTCTGCCAATCAAAATCAATTATCCATTACATAGACTGGCCCAGTTGTATATACAAGAAATTGTTAGGCTGCATGGAATTCTATCCCACATTGTTTTGGATAGAGACCCTAGGTTTACTTCTAGATTTTGGGGAGCACTGCAAGAGGCCTTTGGAACTAAGTTACGTTTTAGTACTTCCTATCATCCCTAAACAGACGGGCACACTGAAAGAACTATTCAAACCCTAGAGGATATGCTAAGGGCATGCATCATGGAACAAGGAAAAGGATGAGATAAGTACTTACCATTAGTAGAGTTTGCATGTAACAATAGTTACCATCCCAACATTGGGATGGATCCTTATGAAGCTCTCTATGGTAGGAGATGCAAATCACCTTTATGTTGGATATAAGTAGGTGAAAGGAAACTGTTAGGCCCTGAATTGGTGCAACAAACTTCAGAACAAATTTAGATTATTCGGAATAAAATGCTTACTGTCCAGAGTCAGTAAAAAAGTTATTACGACAAAAGAAGAAAACCTCTAGAATTTGAGGAAGGGGAACATGTGTTTTTGAAAGTTTCTCCTACAACTGGCATAGGTAGAACTTTAGCAATAAATAAACTAAGTCCCCGATTCTTAGGTCCTTACCAAATTCTCCAAAAAATTGGATCTTCAGCTTATCGAATTGCACTCCGACTGAGTCTATGGAACCTTCATGATGTCTTTCATATGTCACAACTCCGTAAATATATTCCAGACCCTTCAGACATTTTAACCGATGAGTCAGTGCAAGTGAAAAATAATTTGACTTACCAGGTAGTACCGGTATCGATCATTGACATTGATGTGAAACATTTGAGAAATAACTATTCCTTTTAGTTAAGGTGATATGGGAAGGCTTAACGTCAGATGAAGCTACCTGGGAAACAGAGGAGGTGATGAGACAAAGATATCACTACTTGTTCTAAATCAGGTAAATCTTGAATTTTGAGGGTAAAATTCTTTTTAGGAGAGGAGAACTGTAACACCCTAAAAAATTTTAAATGGCACCTATATTTCATGAAATTATTTTTTAAAGTATTCTAGAAGGAAAAATAAGTAGAGAATATGATGAGGCATGAATTTTAGGAAAAGATTGGAATAAATTATATTTAATTCCAATAAAAGCCCTAAATGCCTAACTGAGTGGAAATAAAGAGGAAAATGAGTGGGAGAAAATTATGGAAGCTAAAATGGGATTAAGTAACCCTAATAGGCCATAATAAATATTTTAAAATAAATAATACAAGAGTTTAGAATTTTTGAAATTAAGGAAACAAAAAAGTGAAATTTAAGGAAAAATCATGGACAAAAGCCTAAAAAAGAAAATTTTGGCTAAGGGGATGGTTTAATTAGATTAAATGACATTAATAATATTTCTATTAATATTAAGGAGGACTTTAGAATGACCTTAGGAAGCAATCAAAATTCTTATGAAATAGTTAAGAATTTATTTTGAATTTTAATATATAGTTAATGGGATAAATTAGATAATATCTTATGCTAACATCATGAAATCTTGGAGAAGATAATATTGGCTGACCAAGACCCCTTTTGCTGGCTGCATTGGCATCCAAGTAAAGTTTTAGGGCACATAGTGGTGACTCATTAGGATAAGGGTGATAGCATAGTAATCATTTAATGGTAATCATCACATAGCCCAAAATATCTTTATGAAGGGTGCAAGGTGTCTTATGAGGTGGAGTGGAAACGTAAGGAAGCTGAGAAATCAGGCTATAACCAGGGAATAAGGTAGAGAAAGAGCCGTGAGGTAGAGAGAGAGAAAGGAGAAGGAAGAAAAGAGAGAAAGTGCAAGAAAAAGCTAGAAATTAAGGTAAATGTTGATTTTAATCCTTCTTTCTTCTTATTTTGTGTGCTTTTCTGAGATTATTCTCATCTTTTGGAGCTGCTGGAATAGTGAGAAAAGTGTGAGGATTTGTTGCCAAGGGAAAGAGAAACAAGCAAGGAAAGAAGCTTAGTTTTGTGGGAGCATATTTTGGGTGAGTTTAGTAGTAATAAATTCCTTAAAAATTTTCTGGAAAGAACAAAATAATTTTGGGCATGTGAACCGAACTTTGATGGTTTATTTTGCTGGAATTTTGTTCAAAACAATTTCCATACAATTTGTTCACTTGGTGCATGGGTATACATCTATATATATATGATGCTTGACACGTTATTTAATGTGCTAAAATCCTAATTGCTGGAAGTGCATATCTACTATTTTGGGGCTGGTATGGTGCCCAAATCAGTGATCTTTTTGTGCTTGGAAAGTGCTAAAATCATGGGGAACCCATGGCAAAATTTTTGGAACTAAATATCTACCCTAAAGCACAACACTAAGTGCACATCATGGGAAAAATCTAAATTCTGGTTTTTGCTGGAAAATATGGGAGGCCAAAAATATGTTATATTTCTCCAAATATTGAAATTTAGCAAGCCAAGACATAACCATAAATTAAGAAAGTCAAAAATTAGTTTTTAGAGGTGAAAAATGGGTTAAAACCGAATTTATAGGGACATTGAGAGAAAAATCAGAAAATTGGAAAAATAATGGATAAAAAGGTAAAATTAATTATTGTAGGATAAAACTAATATAATATGGATGATTAGAGATATGGGTGTGCATAAAAAATTTGGAAGTAGATAAAAATGAATTTTTAAGTAATGTAAGGAATTAAACCAAAATTGATTAAGAATTTCCTTAAGTTAGAAGTAAAAATTAGTTGAAGAAAAATAAATAAGTAAAATGAAAATAAGTGAATAAAAAGGATGATACATGAATATAATCCTTGGATGAGAAAAATAAAAGCCAAAGAAAATGATTTGGTGGGTTAATATATTATATTCACTAAATGAGAAATAATAGAATCATAAAACAACTAAAAGTAAGGGTAATATGTTAGACAAAATTGGACAAGGCTAGAGGAAAGAAATAATTAGGGTTTTGTACCCTAAGGCCTATATATCACCTAAGGGGAGACTCTTGACCAAAAGAAATGGACATTTTGAATTAATTATGGGGGTTAAATAATATAGCAAAAGTGGGAAAAAAATACTAAATGAATAGAAACCCCACCAAATGAATAGTAACAAATGGAGACCATATTTTTAATGACAAATTAAGCATCAATATTTGAGAGAAAATGTTTGAATAAATTATGTATGGCTATAATAGGCCTCATGAATTTAATACTAAGTCGGTTGGCTAATCTCTTTGCAACGCATGTGGTAAAAGTACATGAGAAAATATGAGAGTACTGATGGTATATGAACTTTAGACTGAATTATATACAGTCATGGAATTTTCTTACTTAAATGATAGTGTATGATGTACATATTATCAGTGGACGTGTGAACTGAGATAAACCGGAGCCACACAATGACAATGTGAAATGGCACGTTTTTCCCTGACTATGTTTAATATTAAAAGAATTGATTAAAAGCTAGTAGGGGAAAAGGCCTGAAATAAGGTGACCTTCAGATAGCTATGGTGGCGAATGAGATGGGAGGATGACCCTTGACGTAGTAAGGTGACTCCAGAGAGGTCACATGGCTTCCGTGTCAGCATACCAGATAGGGGACGCCCTATTCACGGACTATTGATGATAAAATAAAATGACAATTTTGCCATGCTTGAACGAGGCTGGGCAAGCTCGTTTGGGAGTGAGTCGGGGAAGGCTCACGTTGACCTGCTGTGTTCAGGAGTGAATGGAGTGAGACTCACACTGACCAGCACCATAATGGAAATAATGAGATAAGCTAGTGGATAAATCAGTGGATTGGCCAGACGAAGATATGATATTGCACCACAATGTGTGATTAGCTTGATGAGATAGCTATATCTATTGTTATTGTTATTATTGTAATGCAACATCATGACGTGATTGCATATATATGTATACTTGTATTGCATGAGCATCAGATGATTGTGGCCCTTTTTCTATAGTTTATACAGCTGAACATAGTACATGATACTCATTTACATTACTACTAAACTTATTGGGAACTTAGTTCTTACTATATTTATGTGCTATGTTCAGATCAAGACATATATCAGTATGTAGGTATATATTATGACACTAATGTTTGTAGTAGACTGGGTAGATGTTCCTTTTCTGGGACAAGTTCCCATGGTCTCACGGATGACGTTGATAGATCTAGTTGAGATCCCACTATATCCGCCTCCACCCGCCCCTGTCTACCCAGAAGGGGAGTTTGCTGATGTGGGACTAGACGTAGAGTAGATATATATACTGTATGCAATATCTGGATAGCTAACTAGTTCTTTTGGAAAGTAGTTAGATACCCTCTCGCTTTTTGTACTACAAGTAGTATCTGTACTATTATTATGAATAGTTAACTAGTTGTACACAATTGATGTTTAATGAAATATATGCTGGTTTGTTTTGTATGATGATGAGTATAACAACAATATGATTATATTTAAGTGTGACCAATGATTAGTCAGTATCATGAATTGGGTAACATAAGTAATGTCTTTAGTAGAGATAAAGGGCGCACGCACACACACACACACACATATATATATATATAAAAGAAATTTCTCACTAAGGTTGTTACAAATAACATAACTAATTTCATATTCTATCTTCTATTTCTTTATGATATTGTACCACAATGTGTGATTAGCTTGATGAGATAGCTATATCTATTGTTATTGTTATTATTGTAAAGCAACATCATGACGTGATTGCATATATATGTATACTTGTATTGCATGAGAATCAGATGATTGTGGCCCTTTTCTATAGTTTATACAGCTGAACATAGTACATGATACTCATTTACATTACTACTAAACTTATTGGGAACCTAGTTCTCACTATATTTATGTACTATGTTCAGATCAAGACATATATCAGTATGTAGGTATATACTATGACGCTAATGTTTGTAGTAGACTGGGTAGATGTTGCTTTTCTGGGACAAGTTCCCATGGTCTCACAGATGACGTTGAGATCCCACTATATTCGCCTCCACCCGCCCCTGTCTACCCAGAAGGGGAGTTTGCTGATGTGGGACTAGACGTAGAGTAGATATATATACTGTATGCAATAACTGGATAGCTAACTAGTTCTTTTGGAAAGTAGTCAGATACCCTCTCACTTTTTGTACTACGAGTAGTATTTGTACTACTATTATGAATAGTTAACTAGTTGTACACAACTGATGTTTAATGAAATATATGCTGGTTTGTTTTGTATGATGATGAGTATAACAACAATATGATTATATTTAAGTGTGACCAATGATTAGTTAGTATCATGAATTGGGTAACATAAGTAATGGTTTTAGTAAAGATAAAGGGCACACACACACACACACACACACACACACACACACACACACACACACATATATATATATAAAGAAATTTCTCACTAAGGTTGTTACAAATAACATAACTAATTTCATATTCTATCATCTATTTCTGTATGGTATCAAAGCAGAAAAAATCTTAGGATTTATAATAGTTTTTTCCTAACATGTCTGAAATAATGTTAAGATCATCACAACCTCTATAGCTTGAGTTTTAAGCTTTTTGAAATCTATCTGAAAACCATCTGATTTAGATCACTACTATTCAATTGAATAGTTATAATTTTCTCTGGTGGTCATAGTTTGTTCGTATGTACATCCAGGGGAGAGGAAAAATTGGCAACCTCATAAAAGATACAGAGGAACTCGACGTGAATGATCAAGCCTATGCCATTTGGGTGAAAATTGTATCGCAATGGCATAGTTGGTTAATTCCATGACCGAAGAGATAGGGGTAAACTATCTTTTCTACTTAACGGCCAAGGAATTATGGGATAATGTCTCATAAATGTACTTTGACTTGGGAAATTAATCACAAGTGTACAAATTGACCCTACGGCTTGGGGAAATTTGCCAAGGTGAAGATTTTGTCACAAAATATTTTAATATCCTTAAAAGAATTTGGTAGGACTTGGACTTGTTCAATGACTATGAATGGAAGTAACCTGAAGACTATAATCAATACAAGAAAATAATGGATGTTGGCCGTATATTTAAGTTTATTGTATGTTTAAATGTTGAATATAATGAGGTCTATAGCCAGATAATTGGGAGAAATCCTTTGCTTCCAAATTAGGGAGGTTTTTGCTAACGTATAAAGGGAAGAGAGCTGAAGACATGTGATGCTGGGGAAGAAATCTACAATTGGGACCATGGAGGGGTTAGCTTTGGCCATTCCTAAGGCCTAAATTAGCTGTTGAGCACCCCAAAATGAGCATGTAGGATATAAAAGAAACTTGTGTTGTGATTATTGTGGGAGATTATGGCACACCCAAAAAACTTGTTATAAGTTGCATGGTAGATGACTTAATGGTAAAGGAAACAAGTCCAGCGACCATGGCATACTTGTAGCACGTGAGACTAAGTCATCTCTATTAAGTAAACAACAGTTGGATCATATCTTTAAATGGTTAAAATCTTATTCACAATTTAATGCTCCTATCGGTTCTATGTCACAAATAGGTAACGATTCTGTGTCACAAACATGTAATAATTCTTTGGCTCTTTTTGTTCTTGGAAAATTTTTTCCTTGGGTAATTGATTTAGTGGCCTTGATCATATGAATAGCTATTTCCAATTGTTATTTCTTATTATCCTTGTTCTGGTCTAGAAAAATTAGAATTTCTTATAGTAGTTTTTCATCTATTGTTTACAAAGGACATATTAAAATTTCAGATAAAATGACTTTAAATAAGTTTTGCATGTTCTCAAACTTGAATGTAATATCCTTTTTCTTAGAAAATTGTCTAAAGATTCTAATTGTTCTGTTCTTTTTCTTGCTTTTACTTATATTTTCCAAGATCATAACTGAGGGAAGGCGATTGAAATTGCTAGAGAAATAAATGAGTTGTACTACTTTGATGAGAACTTCTTCATGAATGAAAACAACTCTCGGGTTAGGAAGTACCAATTCAAATTCTATTTATAATCAAATTATGTTATGCTGTAGAAGATTAGAACATCCTATTTGTTCATATCTTAAACATTTATTTCCCAAATAATTTAAAGGTTTTGATTGTTCAACACTACATTGTGAAGCTTGTTATTTGGCTAAAGACAATTGTACTTCCTTTTTAGTAAAATAGTATTCTACGTCAAAAACATTTTATTTCTATCATAATGATTTTGGGGTCTATCTAAATTTAGTACATTGTTTGGCAAAAAATGGTTTATGACTTCTATTGATGAAATACTACACTGTGTTTGGTTTATTTGTTGGAAAAGAACTTTGAAGTTGAACAACATTTTAAAGATTTTTATCATATGATTGAAAATCAAATTTAAACTATAATTGGCATCCTAAAAATGGATAACGAAATTGAATATTTTAACAAATATTTGGTAACATTTCTTTTAGAAAAGTGTATTATCCATCAATCAACTTATCATGATACCTCATAGCAAAATGGAAATTTCAAGAGAAAAAATAGATGTTTACTTGAAGTTGTTTGGGCCATTTTGTTGTTTATGAATGTTCCTAAATATCCCTTGACTGCTTGTTATATCATAAATAGAATTCTATCTCGAGTTTTGAAATTTGAAACTCCTTTACAAGTTAAAAAAACAATTTCCCACCACTTGGACTACAACTGATCTTCCCTTAAAAATTTTTTTTATTGTCTTTATTATGTGTATATACCAACCAATTTTCACTCAAAATTAGATCCAAAAGTTGAAAAATGTGTATTTATTGAATATAAATCTAACAAAAAGGGGTATAGATGCTTAAATCCTATCACCAATATATTCTTTGAAAGCATGGATGTAAGCTTTGTTGAGAATCAACCCTTTTTCGAAAAAACTTTTCTTTAGGGGGATAATTCATTAGAAGAAGAAAATAAATTTTGGGATACTTTACCTATTCTAGAGGTATCTAATCCTTTAATTAATCTTAATAATTTTTCTATTGGGAATATGGAAACTAATACTCTTAACTTTACTATTTTTGATCATAGCTTAAGAGAGACAGGAGGAGAAGTACTACCAACGGATAATCCTCTATTTCAGTTTCAGGTTTATTCAAAGTTCCACAAAAGTATCACCATTCCAATTATTTTTCCAACATATGTGCAATCAAAAAGGCTAAGAGCTATTCCCCCCATTTAGAGTAATCCCTCTTCTAGTCCCATTTTTTCTTTTGCTTCAACTACCTCTTATTTAAATCTTTTTATTGCTTTAAGAAAGGGAACTCGAACATGTACTGAGCAACCTATTGCAAAATACTTATCTTATGAAAAATTTTCATACTCTTATAAAGCTTTTGTGTCTAGGATCTCTAACCGGTCTATTTCAAGAATAGTTCAGGAAGCATTAGGACGAATTGGAAATTGGCAACAATGAAAGAAATGAATGCCCTTAGAAAAAATAACACCTATAGTGTTAGTGATTTATCTAGAGATAAAAGGATGTTGGGTGCCAATTGGTGTTCACAGTGAGATGTAGAGAAGATGGAATTGTGGAAAGATACAATGCTCAGTTTGTAGTGAAAGGGTTTACTCAAATTCATGGTATTGATTGCTAAATGACTTTTACCGTTGTTGCTAAAATTAACTCCACTAGAATTCTTCTCTTTTGCAGTTAATTCTAATTAGCCACTCCTTCAATTTGATGTTAAGAATGGTTTCTTAAATGAAGACTTGCAAGAAGAGGTGTATATGGACTTGCCACCCAGATTCGAAGAAGAACTTGGAAGAGGCAAGGTGTGAAGATTAAAAAGGGCCCTGTATGGCCTAAAGTAGTCCCTTAAGGCTTGGTTTGAATGATTTGGAGATGTTGCTAAGGGGAATGGATTCTCACAAAGCCAAGCTGATCACACTTTATTCTTCAAACATTCCACAAAAGGTAAAGTGGACATTCTGGTAGTCTATGTAAATGACATAATCATGACCAAGATGATTACCTTGGGATTAGCAAATTGAAAAAGTAACTTGAGACTGAGTTTGATATCAAAGACCTAGGAAATCTAAAAATATTTCTTAAGAATGGAATTCGCAAGGTCCAAGGAAGGGATCTTTATTAATCAGCACAAATATGTTATTGATCTACTCAAAGAAACAAGAATGACTAATTGTAAGGTAACTGATACTCCGATTGAACCTAATGTGAAGCTAGAAGCAACAACATCTAATAAGGTTGTTGACTGAGAGCAGTGCTAAAGGTTATTTGGAAGACCTATCTATTTAGCTTATACTAGACCTAACATAACTTTCACAGTTAGTGTTACGAGCCAATTTATACACTCCCCTGGACCTACACACTTCGAGGAAATATTCAAAATTTTAAGATATCTCAAAGGGACTCCAAGGAAAGGAATTTTTTTTAAAAATAAAGTTCTTTTACAAGTAGATGCATACAGTGATGCATATTGTGCAAGTAATATGAGTGATATATGATATATTTTTTAGGTTATTGTACCTTCGTAAGAGAAAATTTACTAACTTGGAGAAGAAAAATAGTGTTGTTGTAAGAAGTAGTGTCGATGGAGAGTTTTGATTTATAGCACATGGATTCTGTGAAGTGTTATGGATAAAAATGCTTCTAGAAGAGTTGAAGGTCTCTGCACATACTCATGTTAAAGTTTATCGTGACAACAAGGTTGGTATTTTGGTTCAACATGACATAACAAAACATGTAGAAGTGGATAAACATTTTATTAGGAGAAGATTGATAGTGATATGATATGTATGCCATTATAATGACCTTAACTTTATTTGCATAAAGTTTTGCTTACTAAGTGACTATGATATGTTATTATTTTATCACTTAATGCTTAATCTTCTATGATATTTGGAAATATTACATTAGATTTAGAAAGAAATTAGGATTCCTTGAGGTCAGGAGAAGGTAACTTCAAGGAAAAAAGTTGAAAAATTTGGGAATTTTGAACCTTGCTGACCTTTTCTCACTATTTTGGTCATAACTCATTCATATGAGTTTTGATTGAGGTGATTCAAGTGGGTATGGAAAGTTAAGACATGTATGTTAAGTGGTTTATCAAATTCCGTAAAAGTACCCACGTCAGGACACAAAAATGGTAACATCACGATGCAGTCCCCCGCCTTACCACTCGGCCATGCTACCAAAACTATACAAAATAAATATATGAGAATACCTCCCCAAAACCAAAAAGGGGGGGTTCTAAACTTATTTTTTTTATTTGTTTGTAGCTTAAATTCTATTTTCCCTAATCCCATTCTTAACAGCGACCAATGCATCGTGACGCAACTTATTTGGTCGCAACACAAGGCTGTGTCACGATGCAACAAGCTCAGGTCATGAATGTAAGGCCATATTGTGATCTAGGAAGCTTAGGTCGTGATGCAATAAGATTAGGTCATGATGCGGCCTTCTATTTAAGGACCTCTACCTTTGTCTTTATAACGCCCCTAAAAAAATGGTACTGTAGCATTTTGGGTATTGTAGCTCTACGCATATAGGCATGTGCAGCATTCTAGAATCTTAGAACACCAGTAGCCCCTTCACCACCATTTTCTTCTCCCAACTTCAAATCCTTATATCTGAAGTTATAGGCCTTCGATTGATAAACCGTTTGGATCGTTGAACTCGTGGCGAAGAGAGCTTCAAAACCTACCGATTGGTTTCGCCGGAGCATCACTGAAATCACACCAAAGGGTCATGAATAGTACCTTCATGGTGAATTTTTCATGGGTATAATTGGTAGCTCTAATTCCAATTTTTTTACCATAGATAGTCTTAGATATGGGTAGAATGATAAATTTGAGAGTTTAAAACCATAGAATAATATTTTCGGCCATCGTGAACAGTATTTCTGACCAAGCATAAATAGTGATTTCGTGATGTTTGGTTAGAAATTGATATTCTGAAGTTGTTTTTCTAGGTTTTGAGATAGCAGAAGACAACTTTCAACATCAATTCGGCCATTAGGCTTTGGAAGTGATCAAGAGAGTTCAATTACCTTAAATCCCTAGTGAATGTAACATCCCTAATTTCGTTTCATGTATTAATGAAAGTACAAAAGTATTCAAAGTAACATCCATAATTTCATTTCTTTTATTGATAAAGGTACATAAATATTTAATTAAGGAAATAACATTTATTAGACAATTTTTAGATATCTAAGGAAATATAATCCTTAGAAATTCTTCACCTTATGTGTATGTATAGAAATGTTCTAATATTAATGGAATAGGTAAAGAAAGAAAACCTAAGAGGAAATATTAGAAAAAAACATGCTAAAGAAAGGTGAAATTCTTAAGTAAGGAAGATAAATTTTTGTGAAGTAAGTAAAGGTCTTAAAATTTCAAGAAGATCGGATTTGGGTAATTTTTCTTAATTTAAGAGCAAAAGTTACTAATTTTAGTATCTCCACCCATAAATTGGGCTTTCACCTATGGACACTTCATATAGAGTTTTTCTACTTCACATAAATTTTTAGCAAGCCAATAGGATAGCCCAATGAAGAAATAAAACATAGACTTGTACTAGGATATAGAAATTGAACCGGTAGCCCAAAAATCATGAAAATGTGACCAAGCCCATTATGAAAGGTAGAATTTAACCAAAGTAAAGAAAATGGGCAAGAATGAGCCCAAACCCAAGACGAAAAAAATAAAAAATAAAAGTAAAGTGATGAAATAATGGTGTAATCAAGATTAGGTGACATGGCATTAAGACAAAAATTTAGCAAGTGGTGTGATATTCTACATTCATAATTTTAGCAAGTGGTATGATAATACATGGCATTAGGACAAAACATTCCTATCCCACACAAATAATTTCAACCAAATAATGGAGATTCAAGGGCTAGAAATTTGCCACCTAAAAAGGCAAACCTATCATACTTGATTAAGACAAAAGAAAAAGGAAATGAATCCCTAAATTAAAGGGACCTTGTCCCATATCTTAGAAACATATTATTATAATTTTCAAAATACAAATCTCCTTTTGCTATGCATATCTTGACTAAGGAAGAGGAAGACAAGAACATAAGTTGTTTATTTTCCAAAAATTCAACATTATGTATCTTTGAATACTTAGGCAGTTTGAGAGGTGAATTATTTGATGGTCTATTTAAGCAAAACCCACCCTTACAACATTAGAATTTTCGTCCAACTGAGGGAGAGGAAAAATAGAAGCAAGGTAGAGTGAGAAAAGGAGAGGAAGAAAGGAAGAAAGGAAGAAAGAGGAAGGAAAAGTTTAGAGGACTAAGTGCTCCAGGTAAGTTTAACAATATTTCTTTTTGAGGAAAACTTTTGAAACTTATAATATTTATATGAGATTTTGATCTTAGAACTTTGATGATTGGTCATGGATGTTTCTATATCATGTCACATATTCTGTATGTTTGAATACTTAGGCTGGTGTAGATAGTTCTGCATAGGTATGGCTATGGATGACAAACTTTTAAGTTTCGGTTTTTAAAATTTTGGGAAGAATCAGTTAGGAATTAAAATAAATGGTTAACATAAGAATTATATATATATATGTGGCATGGATTTTTAGCCACTGGAATCACTCAATTTGGAGTCCATATGAGATAGATATGGTCCAATTAGTATGCAGTGGTAAAAAATTGGTTAATCAGGGAAGAATATTTTAGGATAGCTTCTGTGTTTTAATTTCTGGGAACATTTTGTAGGGAATTAAAATAAATGGTTAACATACGAATTATAGATATATGTGTTACGGATGTTTAGCCACTAGAATCGCTCAATTTAGAGTCTGTATGAGCTAGATATAGTTTGATTAGTATACAGTGGTCAGAAATTAGTTAATTAGGCAAGAATATTTTAGTATAGCTTCTGTGTTTTAATTTTTGGGAACATTCTATAGGGAATTAAAACAAATGATTAACATACAAATTATTTATATATGTGTGACAGATGTTTAGCCACTGGAATAACTTAATTTGGAATTCTTATGAGGGAGATATGGACATATTAGTAGGTAGAGGTCAAAACCTATCCGAGAAGAAATAACCTGTACTTGGAGGGAGTAATATCACCTTGCTTTGTTAATATTTTGCTAAACTGTTCAATATAATAGTTTTAGATAATTGTTTTATCTTGAAGTTAACACCAAGATCACCTACATCAGAGTTAAATTGAGAGAGTTATGCTCTGATTAGTAAGAGAAGGTTAGATAGGATGAAAACCTGCATCAAGAAAATAAAGAAATAAAATTAATATTTAAAAAAGAAGAAGAATCCTATAAATGAAAATAATAAATGACTAGTATATGCCATAGCCATTGCCATTGTATGAACTTCTTACCATCTTAAGTGTGAAATTTTGACATGAAAATATTTTATAAAGTGATATTTGAAATGGTTATGTTCATGGCATGATTACCAATAATTTTTGGTAATAGTTATATACTTGTTATTGAAAGCATATTTTGGCTATCATTGTGAAAAGAAAAGAAATGAGCACGGTCACATGGCAATCCGTGTGGTGCACCAGTAGGGGATGCCTTACCAACGGTTATGATCATGTTAGTGAGAAAAGAAAGAGAAAGTGGGCCATGTTGGACGGAGCGAGAAAAGCTCGTATCGGAGAGTAGAAAATACTCACCCTGACCGGGGTAGCTTGATATGAGAATAAATTGATAGTTATAATATGATATTCTGAAAATAGTTAAACCTGTCATACATGTTATTATTGTACGATTCTCATGTGCATAGATATAGTGCATTCATGTGACTAAAGATATTTGCTGTAGTTTATACAGCTGAACATGACGTGATGAGCTATATTCATGATGATTTATTGTTGAACTTACTGGGATTTAATTCTCACTATATTTCTATATGATATTCAGAAAATTAGTTATGCAGATTTTTCTATAGCTCTGGATTTTAGTGCACGTTGGATCGAGTACTTTATGTTGGGTAGATCCCAGAAGCAATTAAAATGTTTGTGGTCGAGTTGGCTTAGATCCCGGTGAATGTGCTACCACCCGCACCTGTATATCTAGAATTGGTCAACCAGAATAAATAAGATGTAGATTTTTATGTGTTTGATATGGTGTACGTATATTTTGATTAATGATATGTATGTAAACTTTGTATTATATAAATTAAATAAATGTTATTTTGAGTTAAGTTGTAATCAGGTAATAACGTCATGGTATTTTAAAAAAACTTTGATACTTAAATGGAATTGTTACATTGTGAGTAGATAATACTTACTATAACATAGTTTTTAGCTAGTCATTTGATATATCCATATGAGACATTACTACTAATGTGAAACTCATTTTTTGTTAAATTATGATCATGTTTTTGAAAACATGGCTCCTAGTATAAACCTTAGGAATGCATGACAAGCATCATATATACTTTATTTCTCTATTAATATTAATTTAAACTAATTGAGAATACCTAAAAATTGTGTTGGGTCATGGTGATGTTTATATTTTACATGAATTGATAAATGATTTTATGAGGCACATGTGTGGGCCTATGGATATAAATGTGCAAATTAAGTTGGTATTGTTATGGCTATTGTTAATAAGTGGGGATATAATTTTCTGGAAGTGTCATAATCTTTTTTTTATCTCTTGCATTTATTGTTATTTCTTCATTGTATCTATACGGAGGAACCTAAATTGGAAACATTGCAAACTAGTAGTTGTGAATGCTAGACCTAGTGCATCTTGAGTTCTATGTAATGAGCCTTTACCTAATTGATTGTGCAAGCTTTTACCTGGTGGATTGTACGGGCTTTTGCCTGATAGACTTTGCAGGCAATGACTTAATGGATTATGGGTTTTTGCCCGATGGATTAAAGAAATGTGAAATTCTTGGGTAAGAAAGATAAGTTTTTGTGAAGTAGGTAAAGGTCTTAAAATTTCAAGAAGATTGGATTATGATAATTTTTCCTAATTCAAGAGCTAAAGTTACTAAGTTTAATATCT
Source organism: Gleditsia sinensis (assembly GCA_037074535.1). Lineage (NCBI taxonomy): Eukaryota > Viridiplantae > Streptophyta > Magnoliopsida > Fabales > Fabaceae > Gleditsia > Gleditsia sinensis. Next base: position 47,718,836 of record CM073470.1, read on the forward strand.
CCAACCATAAATTGGGCTTTCATCTATGGACACTTTATATAGAGTTTTTCCACTTCACATGAATTTCTAGCAAGCCAATAGGATAGCCCAAGAAAGAAATAAAATATATACTTGGACTAGGATATAGAAGTTGGACTGATAGCCCAAAAATCATTAAAATATAACCAAGCCCCCCATGAAATGTAGAATTTCAGCCAAAGTAAAGGAAATGGGCAAGAATGAGACCAAATCCAAGAGGAAAAAAATTGAAAAAAAATAAAAATCATGTGATGAAATAATAGTGTAATCAAGATTAGGTGACATGGCATTAAGACAAAAATTTAGCAAGTGGTGTGATAATATCTATATCCTACACTCATAATTTTAGCAAGTGGTATAATAATACATGGCATTAGGACAAAACATCTCTATCTTACGCAAATAATTTAAGCCAGATAAGGGAGATTCAAGGGCTAGAAATTTGCCACTTAGAAAGGCAAACCTATCATACTTGTGTGAGACAAAAGAAAAAGGAAATGAATCCCTAAATCAAAGGGACCTTGTCCCTTGTATTAAGAACATTTTATCATGATTTTCAAAATACAAATCTTCTTTTGCTATGCGTATCTTGACTAATGGAGAGGAAGACAAGTACATGAGTTGTCTTTCCCCAAAAAAGCAATCAAGTGCATCCTAATTGTGATAAGGTGGACCCGTGATCATGAAGGGTGAATTATTTGATAGTCTATTTAAGCAAAACCCACCCTTATAACATTAGAATTTTGTCCAAGTGAGGGAGAGGAAAAACATAAGCAAGGAAAGGAGAGCAAGAAAGGAGAAGAGAGGAAGGAAGAGGAAGGAGAAGTTTAGAAGACTAAGTGCTCAAGGTAAGTTAGCTAAATCTGCACTTGAATCCATTTTTTCTCTTTATCCTTAAGGTTCAAAAACTCACCCTCCTTCTATTATTTAAGTTGTTAGAAAAGCTAAGGGAAGGGAGGAATCTTGCTACTTCCTTCAAGAGGAAATAAGAAAATGAATTCACTAAGTGAGCTAGGGAGATCCTTAGGTAGGTTTAACAATATTTCTTTTTGAAGAAAAGTTTTGAAATTTGTAACATTTATATGGGATTTTGATCTTAGAATGTGATGATTTGTCATGGATGTTGCTATATCATGTTAAATATTGATATTGCATGTGATTTATGTTTGAATACTTAGGATGGTGTAGAAAGTTCTACATAGGTATGGCTATGGGTGGCAAAATATTAACCTTCTATTTTTAAACTTCTGGGAAGAATAGGTAAGGAATTAAAACAAATAATTAACATGAAACATGTAGATCTATGTTTCATGGAGTTTTAGCCACTGGAATCACTCAATTTGGAATTCTTATAAGGGAGATATGAATAAATTAGTAAGTAGAGGTCAGAACCTACCTGGAAAGAAATGACCTGTAAACTGAGGAATTAATATCACCAAGATTCTTTAATATTTAGCTAAACTATTCAACGTAATAGTTTTAGATAATTGTTTTATCTTTAAATTGACAGTAAGATCACTTAACTTGGAGTTAAAATGAGGGAGTTATGCTCCAATTAGTGAGAGAAGGTAAGACAGGATGAAAACCTGCATCAGAGAATAACTCAACATAAAGCTTGGCTATTTTTGAAGGCACGGCCAGGCCGTGTTCTGTGCTAGAAATGGCATTTTAAAGCTTAAAGCATGGTTATTTTATAGTAAATGACCAAGCCGTGTTATAAAATATGTTTAGGCCGGTTTGAAGCTGGTAAAACTTATTTTCAACATTTTGTCTACTCTAAATGAACCTAATTAATTATTGGATATTAGTAGAAACCAAATTGATGAAGAATGCCGTATTAAATTTGTGAGAACATGTGTTGGAAATGATATAAGTAGGAGAAAAGTGACTAGAGGACATGTATAAAGAAAATGAAGAGATAAAAATAATATTTAAAAGAAGAAGAATCTTATAAATGAAATTAATAAATGACTAGTATATGCCATAGCCATTGCCATTGCATGAACTCCTTACCATCTTAAGTGTGTAATTTTGACATGGAAATATTTTGATGAAACATTATGGCATGTGAGTATAATGAACATACTTGTTATTGAAATCATATTTTTGGCTATTAATGTGAAAAGAAAAGAAATAAGCACGGTCACATGGTGATTTGTGTGGTGCACTAGTAGGGGACGCCCTACCATATGTTATGATTATGATAATGAAAAAAGGAAGAGAAAGTGTGCCATGTCGGACGGAGCGAGAAAATCCCGTACCGGAGAGTAGAAAATACTCACCTTGACCGGGATAGCTTAATATGAGAATAATTTGATAGTTATCATATGATATTCTGAAAATAGTTAATCTTGCCATACATGTCATTACTGTACGATTTTCATGTGCATAGATAAAGTGCATACATGTGACCAAAGGTATTTGTTATAGCTTATACAAATGAACATGATGTGATGAGCTATATTGATTATTATAATTTATTGTTGAACCTACTGGGATTTAGTTCTCACTATTTTTCCATATCATGTTAAGAAGATTAAGTATGCAGCTATTCTCCATGACTCTTATTATTGTTGTACGTTGGATCGAGCTACCCTACCTTGGGCAAGTACTGATTATACTGGATATATCTGTAGTATATGTAACTGAGATTCCGTTGGAGGTGCTGCCACCCGCACCAGTGTCCCGGAAGTTGTCTACGTGGATGATTAGGGCTAATATGTATATGTTAGAATTTTGTACAGATGTTTGTAAATTAATGATGTGTATGTAAACTCAGTATTGTATAAATTAAATAAATGTTATTTTGAGTTAAGTTGTAAAGAAGTAATAACTTCATTGAATTTTACAAATATAAAAAAATTGAGTTGTTACATAAATGGAGTTGTTACAAATCTCAGCCAGATAATTACCAAGATAAACCAAGAAAGTTTAACTAGTTATTTCAATTTTAGTAAATCAACATGCAAGTAAAGTTTCAAGCAATCATCTATATGTGCAACAAACCAATGAAAGTGTAGCTAAACCAAGAATCCAAAAATCAGAATTCAAATGATTTCTCCAAGTTGGTTAGAATATTTCAGGCAACCAATGAAGTAAAGCAGCCATATAATCAACTAGCAAATTTATTAACTAAGCAATCCAAATACTGTAGAATTTTTACCGAAACCCATCAATTAATCTCATGCAAATAAACCATCCAGCAAGTCTAACAATGGGAAGGGAGTTCTAGTGCAGAAAGCTGAGATAATTAAGTCAGAGCTCCTAGTCTAACAAAAATTCAAGCATAAGGTAAACCAGTGAAGAAAAGGTCAGTAAATATCAACATAAAAACCTATCTAATCAGGCAAAACTATCCATCATTTCATGGCTAATCAAGGGTAGCAATTTGGCAACAAATATGGTCAATTCAAGGCAAGCGAAGTCCAAAAAATTATAATGTAGCAAATCCAGTAAATGAAGCTCAAGTGAAGTAAGCAAAACTAGGCCAATCCAGAAAATTACACCAGTGCAATCATGAAGTCCAGAATTTCCAATTCAAAAATTAAAACAGATTACAGTAAATTAAAAATTACTTGGATGTAAGTACAATGGAGATGCAACAATGAGCAACTAGCAATGCAATACAGCACGAGGTAATGTAGGGGGACGTGGGAATGTGGGCTTCGAGAAAGGAATGGTGGGCTACAGGTGAAGTTAGTGCAAGGAAAATGTTCTGGGTTGAACACAGGTATTTGGGAAATTTATAGGTTTGGGTGTGCAGGGTTTTCTCGGTTAGTGATGGAGAGATTCGAGTTACAGAGGGGGGGAAATTTACTGGTGTAGAGGAATGTGCAGGGAAATTAGGCACGGGTTGGGTGGTAGAGGAGATGGGTTCTCTTGGCTAGGGCACGGGTTGGGTGGTAGAGGAGATGGGTTCTCTTGGCTAAGGCACGGGTTAGGGTAGAGGTTTGAGGGAAGAAGGAGATGGGAGCTTGGAGAAGGAGGTAGGAATGGGTGGAATTTGTAAAGATTTTGGTATGAAAATTGGAGGGAAGAAGGAGATGGGAGCATAAGTAACACAGGGGAAGAAGCACGGGAACAACATGGGGAGAAAAGGACTCAAACAGGGGGGAAAAGGGAATTTTGGCCCTTTTTCAAGTCCCTGGGCCCGAAGCACGGCTGTGTTTCGAGTTGGGTTGGCCTTTCTTCCCCTTTTTTTTTGAAACATACTTGGAGCACGGGTTGGGCTAGGCTGTGTTGGACAGCACAACCCACCCGTGCTTGGCGGTGGAAAACCAAGATCTCCTAGAAAAGGCCCGTGTTAAGCAACATGGGCAAGGTGTGTTGCACTGGGCTTGGGACACGGCCATGTCTTGTGACACGGCCTACCCGTGTTGGCTGCGGGAAACCTTAATTTTTCTAGAATTAGGCTCGTGGGCGTGGTGGCTAACACGGGTAGCCTATGTTGGGTGTTGGATTCCCTATTTCTTCAAATTTTGCCTCAATTTTTGATCCTCTTTAATTTCCTTTGCAAATAATTCTTTTTTCCAACTTTGGGGACATAGAAATTTACCTATAAAGCATAAGGAAACACTCATTAAACATCTAACTAAAGAAAAAAACTAAAATTAAAGACAAAAACAAAACTAAAAGCAATGAAACTAAGCAAAAAGAAACTTAAAAACTCAAAAATATAGGTTGCCTCCCACAAAATGCTTGTTTAAAGTCATTAGCTCGACTCCTTTTCATGATTTCCACTCAAGGTGGATTTAAGAGATTTTGAATAACTCTCTTTGCTATCTATTGGCCCTTATTATGATGCCTGAGGCTTTGTCCAATAGCCTTTAAATGTCCTCTTAGCTTATCCCTTTCTTCCTTAGCTCTATCGAGGTTAAGAAGAGGTGGCTTAGGTTTTACCTTCGTATCTTTCACTTCCTCCTCAATTTCTTGCTTTTTGACCCCCTACTTAGCATAAACACAAGAACTTTCCACAGAGCATAACTCAAGTGGGTTAGAAGGAGAAAAATTCATGGCATTATCATTCATATTAAGTTCAGGTAAGAAAATCATACAGTAAGATTCACTTAGAGATAGAGGTTTCATAGTATCATTGAAATTAAATTCTACTTTTTCATCCCCTACATTCAAAGAAAGCTTTTCATCTTTTACATTGATATTTGCACTAGCTGCAGCTAGTAAAGGCCTTCCAAGAATGATGGGGAATTTGTCATCTTCCTTTATCTCTAAAATTAAAAAATCAATAGGTATATAAAACTTAACCACCTTTAGAGGAACATCCTTTAATATACCTACCAAATGCTTAATGAATCGGTTAGCCAAATGAAGAGAAAGAGTGGTAGGCTTCAAGTCACCTATTTGAAGATTCTTGCAAATTGAAAGAGGCATGAGACTTACACTTGCTCTAAGATCACATAGGGCTTTATCAATGTGTACATCTCCAATGGAACAAGGTATAGAGAAGCTTCCAAGGTCTTTGAGTTTAGGAGGTAATTTATTCTGGATCAATACACTACACTTTTAAATTAATGCTACTGTGGCATACTCCTAAATCTTCCTCTTGTTTGAGAGGATTTCCTTCAGAAATTTAGCATAAGAAGGCATCTGAGAGGCAGCTTCCAAGAATGGAATATTAATGTGCAGCTTTTTTAGCATATCAAGGAATTTTCCATACTGCTTTTCTAATTTGGCTTTAGCTAGTCTCTAGGGGAAAGGTACTGGTGGCTTGTATGGTTCAGGAGCCACATATTTGGGCTCTTCTTCCTTCTTTTCTTCTTCTTCTGGTTTTTCTTTTCTTTTTTTCTCAGATGCAGCCTGAGGTTCATCTTCTTTTATCTCTCCTCTTCTTTCTGATTTAGCCAATTGTTTACCACTTCTCAGGGTAATGGCATTACAGTACTCTCTAGGGTTTTCAATCTAGCCTGAAAGTCTACCAAAGTTCCTATTAGATAGGCTCGCTTGCTGTGCAATCTGAGTTTCCAGCATTTTACTATGTGTAACAAGCGAGTCAACTTTAGAGGCTAAGTCTTTTATGGCCTCATTTATTGAGTGGTTCTGAACTCTGAATTCATCATTCTGTTTACTCTGTGTGCTGATGAAATTTTTCATCAGAGCCTTCAAATTTGACTTTGGTTGTGAAGAAGGATTGAATGGCCTCTGATTCTGAAACCTAGGAGGTTGCCTAAAATTATTCTATGGCTGATTTGTATTTGGCTTGTATGAGAGATTTGGGTGATTTCTCTAGCCTGGATTGTAGGTGTTGCTATAGGGATTGTTTCTTTTGGTTACTGTTTACAAAACTTACCTGCTCATAATCCTGAGGAGCAAAGTTTCTAAGCTACATTCATTGGCCACATGACCAACACCTCCACAAATATCACATGTAGAAGATGATGAAGATGAACCAACAACATTGATGTTTAATTTATCTAATTTTTAAAACAAGACATCAACTTTAGAAGTTAGATGATTAAATGCATCAACTTCATACATACCTGATGGTTTTCTAGATGGCTGCCTCTCACTAGACTAAGAGTAATGATTTTGAGCTATATCTTCAATCAGTTCATATGCCACTTCTCTAACCCATGGTGTGGGCATATTCTTAGGAGCTCTTTAAATCTCTCCCAAGCTTCAAATAGTGACTCCCCATCTTTCTGAGCAAAGGTAGTGATTTGATTCTTAAGATGGGTAGTCTTGCTTGGTGGCAAGTACTTGGCCAAAAAGGCTTGAGATAATTGCTGCCAAGTAGTTATAGGCCCTGATGGAAGAGAGTGCAACCATGCACGGGCCTTGTCCCATAGAGAGAATGGGAACAATCTCAGTCTAATGGCATCAGATAATCCTCCATTTAGCTTCAAAGTGTCACAATATTCTAAAAATACTGATATATGGAGATTGGGGTCTTCAGTAGGTGATCCTCCAAATTGATTTTACTGAACCATCCGCAAAAGAGAAGGCTTCAGCTCAAAGTTATTAGCCTCAACAGCAGGTCTAACTTTGCTTGCGTTTAGGCCATGAGAATCCTGGGCGGTGAAATCCTTAAGAGATCTATTATCTCTGTCTGCCATGGTAGGTGCAACAGGATGATCTTATTGCTGTCTTCTTCTTCTCCTTCGTAGTGTGCATTCAATTTTTGGATCAAATTGAGCAAAGAACTCATGATCCCTTCTCATAAAAAAGAAACACACCTATAAAGGAAGAAAAGAGATGAAAATCAGTAAGATAAAATATACAAAAAAATTAAAAGAAAAAGATCTAGTCTAACTATTTCACAAAATTTCTAATATTGACTATTGTTACCTAAAAACGGCGCCAAAAACTTATTGTGCCTATTTTACTAATAATCGTAAGCGCACGGTGTAGCTGTAGCTAATTTGGCGAGTACGGGTCGTATCCCACAGGGAACAATTGTCAACTACTAGAATTATATGAAATATGCTATCTAAATTGATGTAATTCGATAGAGAGTTTGTCATAATTAAACCAATAAGGAATTCAATGAACAAAAGCCTAGGGTTAGGGTTTACCACACTTATGATATTCAACAAACAATATGTACCTCTAATTGCATTTATCTAGGTAATTGGGGATGGTTTAGCCTTAATTAACTAGCAATCTCTTTCAAGCACTACTAATCGTACCTTGGTTAATCCAATTGCCTACTTTCGTGGTTCTTAGTTCAACCTAAATCCATTAAGTTCTATGCCAACCATGGAATATAATTAATCAGTTTTCTCATGCCCACTAATTGATTCAATTCCTAGATAACCTTAGACTACTTTCGTTATTAAGATATCCCTAATTAACTATTAGGTTCCGGTATTAACTTTCACCTTTCAGTTTGTTGGTTAATAACCTAAGGCGTGATAGATTGGTGATCAGACGTTCTACCAACTCTTATACATACGCATAATAGTTAATCCTAATTAATCTAGAAGTAATCACAATTAGGGTTCCAACATTCAACTCAACAATTTAGTATCATCATACCATAAGTGGGTTTACCAAAACCCTAGATTAATAACTACTCACACATCATAGAAATAGAAATCAAAATCATATTCATTAAGTAAATCATTCAAGTTGAATACAAATCAAGAGAAAGGGTAGAAGTAGAAGTAAAAGTAAAGTATAAAGATGAAACCTGGTTTGCAGAAAGTAAAGATGAAATAAAACCTTCAATCAATCTCAAATCTACTCTAAGAACATAAATTTAACAATTAATCCTACTCTAAACCTAATCAAGTAGTGTTTCATAAGCCTAAAACTGAGTCTAAGATGTCTGTATGTGTTTGGATGTCCTTCTTTGCGTTTCCCAATGTCTATATATAATCTTGGCTACTCGAAACCCTACAAATCACGTGGTGTACGGACACGAAGCACAGCCGTGCTTCAAGCTAGATTCTGGGACTTCTCTCCATCTTTTACATAGAGCAGGGCCTGGCCATGATTCATACTCACCAAGCACGGCTTAGCTGTGTTGGGGGATGCCAAGCTTAGATTTTGCCAATTTCTAGTGTGTTGCCTCCTTGCTTCCTCCTCAACTTGTTCTAAGTCTTCACAGCTCTTCACAAGTATGTTTTCCATTGCTTCTTGGCCTCTTTTGCTCACCTACAAGCATAAAACAAACCAAAGCAATATCCAGAGCAAAGCATAACCAAAAGTAGGGAAATAATTACAAGTTTACTCTAAATTAGGGGATAAAATATAACCATTAAGCACTCAATTTTCCCCTTTATTAGTTACCCTATCAAATGATGGTTAATCCAAGGGAAAGTGCTCGTGTCATCATATTGACGAGTGGTAGGAAAGTTGCAATATAGACAAAGAGGTACATGCACCATAAGAGCAAGAGAAAGAAAAAAAATGATGCAATTGTGGAAGTTGAGCATCCAAAAGGTAAGTTTCCACCTTTCTCAGAATATGAACTAGGGCCCTTTTCCCTGAAACTCTTGAAGAAAATAGAAAAATTGAAATGAATTTTAACCTATATGAGACCTTCAGAAAGTGTGAGGCAAATTTTCATCTTTTAAGTGTTACCAAATAAGTTCCCCGTTATGCCAAGTTTTTAAGAGAACTATACACCCAAAAAAGGACGTAAAAATTAAAATGGTGTGAGAAAGTAAAAGTTGGGGAGCATGTTTCTACCATTATTCAAAGAAAACTCCTTGAAAAGTGCAAGGACCTAGGTATGTTTTCTATCCCTTGCACTATAGGTAACACTAAGTTTGAGAAAGACATGCTAGATCTATGAACATTTATTAATGTCATGCCATACTCTGTTTATGCATCTCTAGCACTTATACCTTTAAAAAAACTAATGTGATAATTTAATTGGTTGACAAATCTAACACTTTTCTTGAGGATGTAGTTAAGGATGTTTTAATGGAAGTCAGTGATTTAATTTTCTCTGCTGAATTTTATGTACTTAATATGGAGAATGGTGATGAAATCACTCCAATTTTGTTAGGGAAATATTTTTTAAAGGCTTTTGAGGCCAAAATAGATGCCTACAATGACAGACTAACCATGTAATTTGAGGGAAAAATTATAAAATTTAGTAATTGTAATGCCACAAAAGATCTTCCTAATAATCATTTTGTTTATGCTGTTAATATGATTGCTTTTGTAAGACAGGATGTAACCACTAGAGAGCCTAGTAAGAAAAATGCCGAGGAACAAGCCTTGAGTACTAATTTGTATGAGAATATTGCAACATCACATAAGGCCCAAAAAAGCAGCAAACAGGTAAGGATCCCCTTACTTCATTACTAGTGTCTAATAAACACTTGTATTCTCTGTTTTGCAGGATCTTGCACCAAGCTTGAAATATCTACCAAACCACCAAAAGGACTTGAAAATTGGAGAGACACCATCTATCATAGTTGCTAAAAATATGGGTGCTAAAAAATAAGAGATGTTAATAAATATCTTTTAGGAACAAGAAACTATCATTGCAAGAATAATTGCAAACTTTAAAGTCATAAACCTAGCTATGAAAATATATTAGGCATTATCTGTTAAAAGGACAAATCCCCATAAAGGTAAGACAAATCTCCCTTAGTTTATGCCTCTTATTATTACTAATGTGTTTGCTTATAATACACTAGAACTTCAAGGTTTAAACCATTCCTAGAAATTCAAAATTAAAGTGAACATCAAGGATCCTCCCTGAATGAAATAGAGAGCTTTCAGCCAACCCAACAACATTAAACAAAGGTGCTTATTATGAGCAACTCAACATATTAAAAAAAAAAGATGAAAAAAAAATTTAAGGTCTAGCACTACAGTAGTTTCATCCAACCTCATAAAATAAAAATAGTTCAAGAAAGCTCACTTAACTCATATTTTTCTTATATTCTCCTTATTCTTATCTTTCTTTTACATTGAAGACAATGCAAAGTTTGAGTGTGGGGGAGGAAGTACATTTTCCTAAATGATTGTGACCCTATTTGAACATAATTTTTTTTTCACTACCATTGTACCTTTATTGCATTTGGCAAGTTGAGTAATTTCATAAGCATATTCAATTTATGCTTTGTTTTGTTGGGTCCAATCAATAGCCAATGATATGACTATTGATGTGTTCATAATTAAGCATGATTTTAATACCTTTAAACTTACTTTTTATTTGATTTAAGTAAAATATGATTGAGAATTAGCTTAGTTTTGTGTTTTGTGTTGTATGAGTAAAGGAAGAATAAAAGAGGAGAAAAAGATAAGAATTTCTTGAAAAAATGCTAAATTGTAGTGATTCCAGACCTTTCAGCACTAATTAGACCATATATCCCACATATGAACTCCAACAGAAGTGATTCAAGTGCCTGAGAAAATCTAATATAATAATCTACAACTTTTATGTTGAGCACTTTGGCAAATTCGGGAGAATTCAGAGTGTTACAGAGCTCAAAATTCATAATTGCGATGTAACAATATGAATCCTAACCTTTTGTCACTAATTGGAGTATATCTCCCTCATATTAGCTTCAATTAAAGTGATTTCAGTGGCTATCAAAAATTAAGAGATAGGGCTATAACTTTAATGTTGACTACTTTTCCAAATGTTGAAGAAATATTAGCACTGTGGTGACCAAAAATTAGCATCGCAGCGCCGGCATACCCAAAGCCGGAGCATTGTGGCGTTGGCCTTGGACGCTGCGGTAGCACATCCTCAGAAGCACATAGTGTAACATCCCTAACTTTGTTTTTTTTATTGATAAAAGTACATAAATATTTAATTAAGGAAATAAAATTTATTAGACAATATTTTAGATATCTAAGGAAATATAATCCTTAGAAATTATTCACCTTATGTATATGCATAGAAATTTTTTCTAACATTTAAGACCAAAAAAAGAGGGAAAACCTAATAGGAAAAAAAATTAGAAATAACATACTAAAGAGATGCAAAATTCTTGGATAAGGAAGATAAATTTTTAGAAACAAGTAAAGGTCTTAAAATTTCAAGAACATTGGATTAGGGTAATTTTTCCTAATTCAAGAACTAGAGTTACTAAGTTTAAAATCTTTACCCATACATTGGGCTTTTACCTATGGACACTTCATATAGAGTTTTTCCACTTCACATAAGTTTCTACCAAGTCCATTGGATAACCTAAGCAAGAAATAAAACATAGACTTGGACTAGGATATAGTAATTGGACCGATAGCCCAAAAATTATGAAAATGTGACCAAGCTTCCAAGAAAGGTAGAATTTTATCCAAAGCAAAGAAAATGGGTAGGAATAAGCCCAAATCCAAGAGGAAAAATAAAATAAAATAAATTAGGTGATGATATAATAATGTAATAATAATAAAGATTAGGTTACATGGCATTAAGACAAAAATTTAGCAAGTGGTGTGATTCTACATTCATAATTTTGGCAAGTGGCATGATAATACAAGGCTTTAGGACAAAAACATCTATATTCTACACTCATAATTTTAGCAAGTGGTATGATAATACATGGCATTAGGACAAAATATTCCTATCCCACACAAATAATATCAACCAAATAATGGAGATTCAAGGGCTAGAAATTTGCCACCTAAAAAGGCAAACCTATCATACTTGTTTAAGATAAAAGAAAATGGAAATGAATCCCTAAATCAAAGGGACCTTGTCCCATATCTTAAGAACATATTATCATACTTTTCAAAATACAAATCTCCTTTTCCTATGCATATCTTCACTAAGGAAGAGGAAGACAAGAACATAAGTTGTTTGTTTTCCAAAAATTCAACAAAGTGTAATCTAATTGTGATAAGATAGACCTATGATCATGAAAGGTGAATTATTTGGTGGTCTATATAAGAAAACCCACCCTTACAACATTCGAATTTCATCCAAGTGAGGGAGAGGAAAAATAGAAGCAAGGTAGAGTGAGGAAAGGAGAGGAAGAAAGGAAGAAAGAGGAAGGAGAAGTCTAGGGGACTAAGTGCTCCAGGTAAGTTTAACAATATTTCTTTTTGAATAAAACTTTTGAAACTTATAATATTTATATGAGATTTTGATTTTAATACTTTGATGATTGGTCATGATGTTGCTATATCATGTTACATATTGATCGTGCATGTGATGTATGTTTGAATACTTAGACTGGTATAGAAAGTTCTGCATAGGTATGGCTATGGGTGGCAAACTTTTTAGCTTCTATATTTTAATTTCTGGAAATTATCTATAGGGAATTAAAATAAATAGTTAACATAAGAATTAAAGATATATGTGTAACAGATTTTTAGCCACTGGAATCATTCAATTTGGAGTCCATATGAGGTAGATATGGTCCAACTAGTAATCAAAGGTCAGAAAATGGTTCATTAGGGAAGAATATGTTAGGATAGCTTCTGTGTTTTTATTTCTGGAACTTATCTGTAGGGAATTAAAATAAATGGTTAACATAAGAATTAAAGATATATGTGTCACAGATTTTTAGCCACTGGAATCATTCAATTTGGAGTCCATATGAGGTAGATGTGGTCCGATTTGTAAGCAAAGATCAGAGAATGGTTCATCAGGGAAGATTATGTTAGGATAGCTTCTGTGTTTTGATTTTTGGGAATTATCTGTAGGAAATTAAAATAAATGGTTAACATAAGAATTAACGATATATGTGTCACGGATTTTTAGCCACTAGAATAATTCAATTCGGAGTCCATATGAGGTAGATATGGTCCGATTAGTAGTCAAAGGTCAGAAAATGATTCATCAAGGAAGAATATGTTAGGATAGCTTCTGTATTTTAATTTCTGGGAATTATCTGTATAGAATTTAAATAAATGGTTAACATAAGAATTATAGCCATGTGTGTCATGGATTTTTAGCCACTGGAAGCATTCAATTTGGAGTCTATATGAGGAAGATATGTGCTGAGTAGTAGTCAAAGGTCAGAAAATGGTTCATTAGGGAAGAATATGTTAGGATAGCTTCTGTATTTTAATTTATGGGAATTATTTGCATGGAATTAAAATAAATGGTTAACCTTAGAATTATAGATATGTGTGTCATGGATTTGTATCCATTGGAATCACTCAAATTGGAGTCCATATGCGGTAGATATGGTCTGATTAGTAGGTAGAGGTTAGAACCTATCCAAGAAGAAATAACCTGTACATTGAGGGAGTAATATCACCTTGATTTCTTAATATTTCGCTACAATTTTCAACATAAGAGTTTTAGATAATTGTTTTATATTGAAATTGACACCAAGATCACCTACATCGGAGTTCAATTTAGGGAGTTATGCTCTGATTAGTAAGAGAAGGTTAGATATGATAAAAACCTGCATCAAGAAAATAAATAAATAAAATTAATATTTAAAAAAGAAGATGAATCTTATAAATGACTAGTATATGCCATAGCCATTTCCATTGTATGAACTTCTTACCATCTTAAGTGTGAAATGTTGACTTGGAAATATTTTATAATGTGATATTTGAAATGGTTATGTTTATGGCATGATTACCAATGATTTTTGGTAATAGTTATATTTTGTTGAACATACTTGTTATTGAAAGAATATTTTTGGCTATCATTGCGAAAAGAAAAGAAATGAGCACGGTCACATGGCAATCCGTGTGGTGCACCAGTAGGGGATGCCCTACCAACGGTTATGATTATGATTATGAGAAAAGAAAGAGAAAGTGTGCCATGTCGGACGAAGCGAGAAAAGCCCATACCGGAGAGTAGAGGTTATTCACCCTGACCGGGGTAACTTGAAATGAGAACAAGTTGATGGCATCATATGATATTCTGAAAATAGTTAACCTTGTGATACATGTTATTATTGCACGATTCTCATGTGCATAGATATAGTGCATTCATGTGACCAAAGTTATTTTCTGTAGTTTATACATCTGAACATGACGTGATGAGCTATATTGATGATGATTTATTGTTGAACTTACTGGGATTTAAATCTCACTATATTTCCATATCATGTTCAGAAAATTAGTTATGCAGATTTTTCTATAGCTCTGACTTTTAGTGCACGTTGGATCGAGTACTTTATGTTGGGAAGATCCCAGAAGCAAATAAAATGTTTGTGGTCGAGTTGGCTTAGATTTCGGTGAAAGTGCAACCACCCGCACCTGTATCTCCAGAATTGGTCAACCGAAATAAATAAGATGTAGATTTTTATGTGTTTGATATGTTGTACGTATGTTTTGATTAATGACATGTGTGTAAACTCTGTATTGTATAAATTAAATAAATGTTATATTGAGTTAAGTTGTAACGAGGTAATAACTTCATGGTATTTTTTAAAAAAATTTGATACTTAAATGGAGTTGTTACACATAGCACCATAGTGCTCATTGTCTAGAAGCATGTGTGTCACGGAGTTTCCATAGAGCATTGCAACATTCCCTGTCCGCTACAAAAAATTAAAGTTTGATTTTAAACCCTTTTTGACTCTCATTGAAGCCTAAAAGCCTAGGAACCTACCTAGAGGCAATCCTACTTCCTTTTGGACTCTCCAAACCTATAAATAACAGGGAAAGCAAGCATGAAAATATTATCCAGTCATCCTAGGAGCAAATAACCAATTTCTCAAGTTTCTTCTTCTTTTTCTCTTCTATTAAATTATCTTATGGCCCTGCACGGCTAATTTTCTTTTTGTTGGTTGAGGTAGATTGAAATCTCAAGGATATTTTATGCATTGTGAGATTTGGATTTGATTTTATTAGTTTAATTTTAATTAAGTATTGATTATTCATCTGCTCTTCTTCTCCATGATTATTCATATAATTGTTAGGAAGGCCTACTAGTATATTATTTATTTTAATCTACTGCTAAATCATATATTGAACAAATTTTTCATCATTGTGATTTAAGAGGCAAATAGGATTATTAATTTTGGATTATGAATTATTAAACTTATGGTGAATGATTAACTAAATTAAATACATCCAATGTATCTTTGTTTGTTTAGCTCTACCAATTTCTCTAATTCTTCACGCGGTTAATATGTTAAACTTTACCGATGTGCTAAAGGTTAACTACTCATTAGGGTTTGTTCAGGTGATCGTCATCAATTGACTAAACCTAAGGAGGATCATGAATAATATCTCAATGATAGATACTCAAATTAAGATTGATTATGTTGTCAATGATCAATGCAGCTCCTTGATGGTGGATATCAACTGAAACCAACTCTCTCATTATTAATCACTCTTTAGTGTATTGCGATTATTATCTTTTTACTTTAAGAATTTTTTTACAGATTTCAACCGCTCTTATATTCTACTCACAAAAGGTAATACTATTCTCTGTGGGATCGACCCTTACTCCCACTACTACAGGTTAGTTTTTAGGTAAGGTACTATATTTGGTGTACCTGTGACAGTATCCACCAAATTTTGGCACTGTTGTCGAGGACTGCGTCTACTTACCTATTGTGATTTTTTTTTCTTTTATTTTTATTCATAATTGTGAATATGGCAACCAATTTTCAATAATTTGGCACTAGGCTATGCTCTCCATTAAGACATGCTAGTGAGATATATGGTTCTCCCCTTGAAAAACAACTTGCAAATTTAACTTTTCTTATTCGTTAAAGCATAAAAAATATGCAAAGAGAGAAGTGCTATGGAAATCATGTAGCTATGAGGCATCCTACTATTTGGTACCCAGCTTTCCATGAAGAATTATTTGAGCAGGTAAGTATGGTTAGTAGTTTCCCTAGACCCCCACAAGTGAGGTACGATTCCTATTCACATACGTATAATCCTAGATGGAAGGATCATCCCAACTTTAAGTATGGGGATGCACAAAATAGACTTATAGAATAAAAATTTACAAATTTTGAATATAACCCACATGCTTATTATCCTATACAGACTACATCTCAGGATTCCCATGTAGGTAGTTCTTTAGAAGAACTCGTTAAATCTCTTGCATAGGAATCAAAGCAATTTCAATAAGAAACAAGAGTCAACATCCAGACCCTAGCAACTCAAATAAGCTAACTAGTAATAGCAATAAGCTAGCTATAGGCTTAGAATTTAGAAGTTCAAAGTTTATCCTCAGTACCATTAATACAAAAAGAGGAAAATTTTGTACTTAATGAAAAAGATGACTTGGAACTTGATACTAGTAAGCCTAGTAAGAAAGAGACTATGGAATTCACCTTGAATGCCAAATTCTAAGAGAAAATTATAGCAGTAAAGGAAGCACCAAAAGTGCAGCAAACATGTATGGATCATCTTATTTTGTTACCAACTTCTAATAAGACACATGTACCTTCTATTTTGTAGTATCCTGACCTAGGCTTAAAGAGACATCCTAGCCACTTAAAAGGAATATACAATGGAGAACCACCCCCAATGATATCCTCTAATAAATATGCCCTACTCAAAGATAGAGGAAAGTTGCTCCTTAATTTAGCAAAAACTCAAAATGATGAAATTAAATTGGATGCCAAAAGCTACTCAAGACTTCTGTTATTCCCAAGTCAGTTGAGTTATCATTTAATTAAACCTTTGATTAATGCTGGCTTCCTCCCTTATGATGCAGCTGAACCTCAAAATTTTGCAAATTCAAAGGCAAGCCAATTTAAAGTGGACATCAAGGATTCCCCATAAATGACATAGGGAGGTTTGAGTCAAGCAAGGACATTAAACAAAGGCGCATATTAGGAGGCAACCTAACATAGTCATTGCAAACAAAGGGTGAAAATCAGAAAAAATTAGGGTCCAGTAATGCAATACTCTCATTTTACCCCAAAAAAATTCAGGGAAGTTTACTTAACTCATATCTTCTCATTATCTTTCTTTTACATTGAGGACAATGTAAAGTTTGAGTGTGTGGGTGGAAGTATATTTGCCTGACTAATTATGACCCTATTTTGAGCATCAATTTTCTGATTTTCACTATCAAAGCATTCTTATTGCATTTAATAAGTGGAGTGATTGTGTGAGTGTTTTAATTAATGTTTTCTATTGTTAGGCACAGCCAATAGCCAATGATATGACTATCCAAAATTTTTCAGCTCTTGAAAAGTGTAGAAAAATTCTTGGTTATGTGCAATGTTATCCCTTTTTGCAATTTGTTTTTTACTTTAGAATCTTGAAATGTTTGTGCACAATAACTTTAGGTCTTTAATTTGTATTTTACTTAAAAAAAGGTTTATATAACTCAAAAATATTTTATGATCTCAGTAAGATTTTAGAACTTATTTAAATGCTACTCAAAGCAAAATTCTAGGCTAATACTAATATTTAGGAGATGATTTGGGTATTATTTGATAGATTGAGCCTTTCAAGACTAACCTAAGTAGTTAGATATCCTTAGTTCCACTATTTAAGCTTAATTGAATTTTTATTTAATATTCACAAATGAGCCAAAAGCCAAATTTTGTGATAAATATCCTTATTTTTTGACCATATTCACTCACTCCATGATTATCTTTTGAATATTTGTTTTGTAGAGCTTTATTGACAAAAGAGTGGAAGGGTGGAGTAAAGGAAATCAAAAAAAAAATTCAAAAGAAAAAAAACTCAAAATAATGGATGAAAGCCTATGTAATGGGTGAAAGAAAAGAAATAGAGAACCAAGAAAATGAACGAACTAAACTTAATTGATGCAAGAAAATGAGTGTGGGGGAAAACCTCTCAAAATTGAGAAAGCTTAATAGATCAAAATTAATCATGTAGTGCTGGGTGATTGAGCCTAAAATTATACCCTCTATCTTATCTTATACCCTAGGCACATTACAAGCAAAATAAAATATTGATCCTAGAGGTAGTTTTGGCCTACATTAGTGGAGAGTGGCATGAAAAATAAGCCTATGGAAATCCTAAACTAATAAGATATTCGTACCTAAAATTTTGAGATATATAAACTCATCCAGGTAAAAGAAATTTATTGACTCAAAAATACACACACACTCGAGATCAGGATAACAAAATATTAGATTGCATTTGAGTTAATTTTGTGCAAGGATATGACTTTTCAAAACTTTTCTTGAGTATATTTTCATGTTATGGTGCAAAAGCTTGGTAAGCCTAATACTCATTACATATATTGATTTTTTGTGTGTTTAAGGATTATTTTCCTTGAGGACAAGCAAAAACTTGAGTGTGGGGGTATTTTATGTGTTCATAATTAAGCATGATTTTAATACATGTAAACTTAATTTTTGTTTGATTTAAGTAAAATATGATTAGGAACTAGCTTAGTTTTGTATTTTGTGTTGTGGGAGCAAATGAAGAAGAAAATAGGAGAAAAACATAAGAAATTCAAGAAACAATGATGAATTACAGTGATTCCAGACCTTTCAGCACTAATTAGATCATATCTCCCACATATGAACTCCAATAGAAGTGATTCAAGTGAATGGAAAAATCTAAGACAATAATATACAACTTTTATGTTGAGAACTTTTACAACTTCGGGAGAATTTAGAGTGTTACAAAGCTCAAATGTCAGAATTGCAATGTAGCAAGATGAATCCTGACCTTTCCTCACTAATTGTGGTATATATCCCTCATATTAGGTCTGATTAAGGTGACTCTAACGGCTATGGAAATTTAAGAAACAGGGATACAACTTTCATGTTGACTACTTTTTCAAATTCTGAAGAAATCTTAGCGTCGTGGTGACTTGAAATTAGCACAGCGGTGCAGGCGTAGCCAAAGCCAGAGCACCATGGTGCTGGCCTTGGGCACCTCAGTAGTGCATCCTCATAAGCACGTAGCACCACGGCACTCATTGCTCAGAAGCATGAGCATCGTGGTGCTTCTCCTCGTTCAATGTAGAAAATTAAAGTGTGATTTTAAGCCCTTTTTTACTCCAATTGAAGCCTAAATTCCCAAGAATTGACCTATAAGCAATTTTACTTCATTTAAGATCTCCAAACCTATAGAAAAGAGGGAAAGAAAGCATAAAAAAATATCCAATCATCCAAGGATCAAATAACCAATTTCTCAAGTTTCTTATTCTATTCTTTTAGATTCTTTTATGGCCCTTTGTAGCTAATTTCCTTTTTGTTGGTTGAGGTAAATTGAAACCTCAAGGATATTTTATGCATTGTGAGATTTGGATTTTAGTTTATTAGTTTAATTTTTATTGAATATTATTTATTCATCTTCTCTTCTTCTCCATGATTATTCATATAATTGTTAGGAAGGCCTACTAGTATATTGTTTGTTTTAATCTACTACTGAATCATATATTGAACAAAGTTTTTATCATTATGATTTAAGAGGCAAATAGAATTAATAATTTTGGATTATGAATTATTAAACCTATGGTGAATGATTAACTAAATTAAATACAACCGATGTGTCTATTTTTGTTTAGCTCTACCAATTTCTCTAATTCTTCATGCGTTTTGTAACAACTCTATTTTTTTTACATATATATATATATATATATATATATATTTGTAAAATCCCATAAAGTCATTACCTCTTTACTTCTAAATACTTAACTCATAATAACATTCAATTAATTTAACCAAGCATAATTAAGGTTTAAGGTCTACTATTAACACTCATACAATTCTAAGTTCACATACACATCATTAATGAAACACGTCCGCACAAAAGTCAAACACATATATGTCTACATTTTATTCATCCATGTTGACGAATTCTAGGAATATAGGTGCAGGTGGTTGCACCTTTACCGGGATCTTAGCCAACTTGACCACAGACACCTTATTAATTACTTGGATCTGCCCAAAATAAAGAAACTCGATCCAACGTACGCTAATAGCCAAAGTCATAGAGAAAATTGGCATAATTAGTTTTCTAAACATGATATGGAAATATAGTGAGAATTAAATATCAGTAGGTTTAATAATAAATAATCATCATCATCAATATAGTTTAATATGTCATGTTCATCTGTATAAGCTACAGCAAATGTCTTAGGTCACATGAGTGCACTTTATCTATACACATAAAAATTATGCAGTAATGACATGTATGGCAAGAATAACTATTTTCTGAATATCATATGATGGCTATCAACTTATTCCCATATCAAGCTACTCCAGTCAGGGTGAATGTTTTCTACTCTCTAGTATGGGATTTTCTTACTCCTTCTGACATGGCACACTTTATCTTTCTTTTCTTATTATCATAGTCATAGTTGGGAGTAGGGCGTCCCCTATTGGTGCACCACATGGACCGCCATGTGACCGTGCTCGTCTCTTTTCTTTTCTTTTCAAATTAATAGCCAGAAATATGATTTCAATAAAAATGTCCATTATGTCCGCAAGCCGTAATTTATTATCAAAGCATATTCTTTTCTAAAAATTATTCGTAAAATACAATCACGCCATGAACATGATCATATTCAAATATCACTTAATAAAATATTTTCATGTCAAAATCACACACTTAATATGGTAAGGAGTTCATGCAATGGCGATGGCTGGGGCATACACTAGTCCTTTCTTATTTTTATTTATAAGATTCTTCTTCATTCTTAAATATTATTATTATCTCTTTATTTTCTTTATTCTTGGCCTCTAATGACTTTCCTCCTACTTATATTATTTCCAACACTTTCTCTCACAAAGATTAAAGGGTATTCTTCTTCAATTTAGTTTTTATAATTACCCTATAGTTAATAGGGTTTATTTAGGGTAGAAAAAGGTTGAGAATAAGTTATACCATCTCCTAACACTCATTTTGACTCAAATAAAGAAAAAGGGTGCTTTGTGATAAAAAACAAATCATCATTTTTAAAAGCATTTTTCTTGGATATATGTTTCCTAAAAGTCCTTCAACAAACAAGGTTATTTTCAACTAGAAAATAGTGAAAAAATAGGATAATCCAGCACCCACATGGGCTAGCCATGTTACAAGGCAGGGCAATGCTCGAAAAATACTTTAAACATGGTCTAAAACATCTTCGAACACGGCCTGGCCGTGTTCTGAGATCTTTACTCACTAATCAAACTATAACTCCCTCATTTTAACTCCGATTGCAATGATGCCAAAACCTATGGAAAGCTAAGCGAATCCTCTAAAACTTTTATGTTGAACCATTTGGCAAAATCTTAAGAAATCTTGGTGTTAGTACTCCGTTAATTTCACTATTATTTCTTCCTGGGAAGGTTTTGACCTCTGCTTACTAATCTAACCATATCTCCCTTATATAAACTCTAAATAGAGTGATTCCAATGCCTAAATATTAGTGAGACATATATCTATATTTTTTCATATTAACCATTTCTTTTAATTCCCTATAGTTTTTTCTCAGAAATTCAAACAGAGAAGCTTACCCAACAACTTCTTCCCTTATTAACCATTTTCTGACGATTGCTTACTAATCTGACCATATCTGCCTTATATGCACTCCAAATGGATTGATTCTAGTGGTTACAAATATATGATACATATTGTAATAGTCGTAAATTTAATAAAGTCTAAAGTAAATAAAATTTTGAATAATAGAGAGAATTTTAAAAATGGAGATAAGAACCGGTAGAAATAAATTTATTTATTACATGAATTAAAGAATTATAAAAGGAATATGAGAATTTACGTTTTGTCGCGTAATTTTTATTTTTCAATAATAGTATTATGTTATAAGCAAATATATTTTTATTTGCTTAAAAATGATTATGTTTTGCTAAAAGTAAGAAGACTTTTAAGTAAAATAATTATTGTTTAGCTTAAAATAATTATATCGGCCTATAAAGAATTTTTGTTGTATTTTTAGAAATATTTTTCTTTTAATATGAATAAAGATATTCATTTCGAGATTTATTTTATTACGATTTTTATCAAGAAAAATTATGATTTAAGAGTTTAACTAAAGATTTATGAGAATGGAAATTTTTAGAAATTTTTGGGATATTTTATGATGAAAAATAGAATTTATATGAATTTATATAAAAGAAAATTCTATTATTAATTATTTAATAATTATTATATTTAAAAAAAATTAGAAAGGAAATGATAAAACGGAAGCCGGGGGGGAGAGTATCAGATTCGAGAAAGAAAAGTCGAGAATATGCATAGTGAGTGAATAGTAAATGAATAGTGACCTACAACTTTATCTTTCGATCTAGAGTGCTTATGGGCTTCCGATCTCAAAACTGAAGGTGTTACTGGATTCAGAACGAAGAATACTTCAGTTTTGACCGATCAATTTTTCAAATCAACCGTTGAATCGCCGTAGATCTGAAGTAAAAAATCTTACTTAGAGACTTCTAATTAGAAATCTGACTCCGTAGATGGATTCAGAAACTAGATAAACATTAGGATATGAATTTGTTTCATTGATTTGGTAAAAAATTTGTGACGGTGAATAGTATTTTCCGACGATGAATAGTGGGGTGAATAGTATTTTTCGACGGTGAACAGTACTTTTAGCGTTGACCGAGCTCCTAGAGGCCAAATTTTGCAAATCCGGAGTCGTTTTTAAGGTTTTTGGACGTTTTGAACTCAATTTTGGGTTTATTTTGCTGAATTCGGATTAGAAACTAGGATTTTGAGGGTGTCCAACTTTGTACTTCAAGGTGGTGAGTAGATAATTCTTCCTATGGCTTGTTTTTACTCTTCTTGAACTTTACATTGATAAATGAGTATGATTACATGTTATCTATACTTTCATATGTTTCTGAAATGGTTTGGAATGTCTGAAATAATGGAAATATGATATTTAGTTCAAGAAGAGTATGACTTTTGAAATGAATTTTGAAACACATTGAACATGCGATTTTTAAATGTATTTCGCATTACATGGCAAAGAAAATATGTTATGCATGCGACATTGATTTTACAGTGTTATGTTTGCCTCGGATATGGGCATGATTATATGATTCCTCTGATTGGAAAATTTATGATAAAATATTTTGTACTAAGACTAAAAGCTCTGTTTTGAATGATATGTAAAGTGATAAGTTGCCGAATATGATTGTATGGCAAGCATAAAGCTCATGACGAATTGTTTGATAATTATGTATTGCATTTGATGGATGTGCACTTTATACATGTTTATATATATGTATTGATGAATAATGACGGGTTATATGGCTTGAGACGGTATTGTGAAGTTGGTATTAGTGGTAATGTGAGGAGGCAGTAGG
This sequence comes from Gleditsia sinensis, assembly GCA_037074535.1. Lineage (NCBI taxonomy): Eukaryota > Viridiplantae > Streptophyta > Magnoliopsida > Fabales > Fabaceae > Gleditsia > Gleditsia sinensis. The sequence goes on from CM073470.1 coordinate 47,742,406, forward strand.
GTGATGAACTCACATTCCCTAATTATCTATTGTGATGATGACAGTGGTAATGTGAGGAGGCAGTACGGTGATGAACTCACATTCCCTGTTAATCTATTGAAGTTGTAGTCAGTGGTAATGTGAGGAGGCTGTAGGGTGATGAACTCACATTCCCTGATTGCCTATTGTGATGATGACAGTGGTAATGTGAGGAGGCAGTAGGGTGATGAACTCACATTCCCTGATTACCTATTGTGATTATGATTATGGTAATGTGAGGAGGTAGAAGGGTGATGAACTTACATTCCATGTTTATCTATTGAGTTTATTTAAAGTTGTGACATACTTGAGCATTATATAAAAGAATTGATTTTTAATGCATATCAAATTTGATTTAAGATCAATTTGTATCATATGTGGTTACAGATATTTGAATGTAATTTGAACTGAGAATATTTTGAAAATGCGGGTCCCATAAGGATGTACTTCTGAACGGTAGATTTTAATATGATAAATTTTAAAATAAGAGTACATCCTTATATTGATCTGAGAGGTTATAGGAGGTATTATCTGCTCACTGAGTTGTAAAACTCACTACACTTGGTTGATATATTTTTCAGATAAAGACCCAGAATTTTGTCCTGCGGCTACTTGATCGACTGGGTGTCGTATTTAAATGATGAGCCTAAATTGTTTCTGGGCTCTTTGTATGTAAACTTGTAATATATTTGTACTCTAGAGTTACTCTAAACGTCATGGGCAGGATCCTTGTTTCCGCTCTAAAATTGATAAGTGTAGACCTGGCATGTATAATTAGCTATACTGAAAATGTGTAAATGTATGATATTATCCTGTTATGACATATTATGTGGTCGATTGTAATTAATATTGCAAAGATATTGGAGACTTTCGCGTTCCTAAAGTAGGGATGTGACAAGTTGGTATCAGAGCATTAGGTTTCCCTGTGACAATCAGAGCAAATGATTCTTTAGTAGGGCCTTTAGTATCGATATGAGCCGGACATATTTATACTTCAGGTGCTGCTGAGGGATTTTATAGGATATTCACTTCCTTTCTATTCCAAGTGTCTTTAAATTCTTTGAGTAAAGTGTGAATACATATTATAGTATCTTAAAGAGGTGTTTTATTCTGTATAGTTAATGATGCCGCCAAGAACTAGAGCAGTCACTAGAGAAGAAGCTGTAGATCGTGCATCATCTATAGAAGAGTCTGCAGAATCTACAATACCAGTACAAAGAGGCCGTGGTAGAGGCCGACCTAGAGGAAAAGATAGAGGTAGAGGACGTGCATGGCGTCTGAGAACCCCAAGACAAGATGAACAGACTCCTGTATCTGATAGAGTTCCTGAGAAAAGAGTAGAAACCCCTCAGGAGCCACCTGATAGAACCGCTGATATGATTGCTGGTATACATAGAAGTTTAGAAACATTGGCTGGATTTATAGTGGAACAGGGTAGAAGGGAAGGCCAGCCAGCAAAAAATGCTCCTGAAGTGCAAAAACTGGGAAGAACAGCTGAGTAAGAGGACAAGCTTAGAGGGATTGATGTGTCATTACAACAATTCCTTAAGTTAAAACCTCTGACTTTTTCTGGGTCAGATGTTCAGGAAGACCGACAGATATTTATTGATGCTGTGGAACGAGTTTTCAGAGCCTTGGGGTGCTATAGTAGAAGATCTTTTGAATTGGTGTCTTTTCAACTATCTGATGTGGCCCAAGTTTGGTTTGAGACACTTGTACAAGGACGGACAATTGTTTTACCACCAATAGAGTGGGACGAATTTAAGGAAACATTTATGAATCGCATTCTACCAACGAGTGAAAGAGACAAGAGGGCCAGAGAGTTTGAGGAATTGAAACAAAAACCAAACATGTCAGTTTCTGAATATGACATTCGTTTTACCTGGTTGTCCAGATATGCACCATATCTGGTCCCTACTGAAAAGGATAGAATTAAGAGGTTTGTTTTAGGACTGATACACCCATTGTTTAAGTCAGTAGGTCCTCAGATGGATCATTTTTCAACTTATTCAGTAGCTGTGACCTGTGCTAGAATGATGGAAACACGAGAGCAAGCTGACATAGAAGGTCTTAAGAGAAGGAAAAGAGATCGAGATAGTAATGCCCAGACTAGATATAATCCTACTGTCAGTGGGCCAAGATTTCAAAATCCACAGCGTTTTACTCAAACAGGAGCTGGTAGTTCTAACTTGCCATCAGTTAACATTAATAAGCAGAGAATGTTCCAAAGAGATATGAGACCCCCAAGTCAACAAGATTCAAGATCGATTCCCTTATGTCCCCTCTGCGGTAGGCCTTATACTGGATAGTGTGTAACAACTCCATTTAAGTATCAATTTTTTTTAAATACCATGAAGTTATTACCTCGTTACAACTTAACTCAATATAACATTTATTTAATTTATACAATACAGAGTTCACATACATGTCATTAATCAAAATATACGTACAACATATCAAACACATAAAAATCTACATCTTATTTATTCTGGTTGACCAATTCCGGAGATACAGGTGCGGGTGGTTGCACCTTCACCGGGATCTAAGCCAACTCGACCACAAACATTTTATTTGCTTCTGGGATCTGCCCAACAATAAGTACTCGATCCAACGTGCACTAAAAGCCAGAGCTATCAAAAAATCTGCATAACTAATTTTCTGAACATGATAAGGAAATATAGTGAGAAGTAAATCCCAGTAAGTTCAACAATAAATCATCATGAATATAGCTCATCACGTCATGTTCAGCTGTATAAACTACAGAAAATATCTTTGGTCACATGAATGCATTATATCTATGCACATAAGGATCATACAGTAATGATATGTATGACAAGATTAACTATTTTTAGAATATCATATGATGACCATCAACTTATTCTCATTTCAAGCTACTCCAGTCAGGGTGAGTATCCTCTACTCTCTAGTACGGGCTTTTCTCGCTCCGTCCGACATGGCACACTTTCTCTTTCTTTTCTCATAATCATAATCATAACCGTTGGTAGGGCGTCCCCTACTGGTGCACCACACGGATTGCCATGTGACCGTGCTCATTTCGTTTCTTTTCACAATGATAGCCAAAAATATGCTTTCAATAACAAGTATGTTCATCAAAATATAACTATTACCATAAATCATTGGTAATCATGCCATGAACATAACCATTTCAAATATCACTTTATAAAATATTTCTATGTCAGAATTTTACACTTAAGATGGTAAGAAGTTCATAAAATGGCAACGACTATGGCATATACTAGTCATTTATAAGATTTGTCTTCTTTTTTAAATATTAATTTTATTTCTTTATTTTCTTGATGCAGGTTTTCATCATATCTAACCTCCTCTTACTAATTAGAGTATAAGTCCCTCAATTGAACTCCGATGTAGGTGATCTTGGTGTCAATTTCAAGATAAAACAATTATCTAAAACTATTATGTTAAACATTGTAGCGAAATATTAAGAAATCAAGGTGATATTACTCCCTCAATGTACAGGTTATTTCTTCTCGGTTAGGTTCTGACCTCTACCTACTAATCTGTCCATATCTCCCTCATAAGAATTCCAAATTAAGTGATTCTAGTGGCTAAACATCCGTGACACATATATCTATAATTCATATGTTAATCATTTATTTTAGTTCCTTATAGACGGTTCCCAGCAATTAAAAGACCGAAGCTATCCTAACATATTCTTCCCTGATTAACCATTTTTTGACCATTGCTTACTAATCGGATCATATCTACCTCATATGGACTCCAAATTGAGTGATTCTGGTGGCTAAAAATCTGTAACACACACATATATAATTCTTATGTTAATCATTTATTTTAATTCAATACAGATAATTCCCAGAAATTAAAATACAGAAGCTATCCTAACATATTCTTCCCTGATGAACCATTCTGTAACCTTTGACTACTAATCGGCTCATATCTCCCTCATATGAACTCCAAATTGAATGATTCCAGTGGCTAAAAGTCCGAGACACACATATCTATAATTCTTATGTTAACCATTTATTTTAATTCCATACAGATAATTCCCAGAAATTAAAATACAGAAGCTAAAAATTTTGTCACCCATAGCCATACCTATACAAAACTTTCTATACCAGTCTAAGTATTCAAACATACATCACATGCAAGATCAATATGTAACATGATATAGCAACATCCATGACCAATCATCAAAGTTCTAAGATCAAAATCTCATATAAATATTATAAGTTTCAAAAGTTTTCTTCAAAAAGAAATATTGTTAAACTTACCTGGAGCACTTAGTCCCCTAGACTTCTCCTTCCTCTTTCTTCCTTTCTTCCTCTCCTTTCCTCACTCTACCTTGCTTCTATATTTCCTCTCCCTTTCTTGGACAAAATTATAATGTTGTAAGGGTGGGTTTTCTTATATAGACCACCAAATAATTCACCTTTCATGATCATGGGTCTACCTTATCACAATTATATTACACTTGGTTGAATTTTTGGAAAACAAACAACTTATGTTCTTATCTTCCTGTTCCTTAGTCAAGATATGCATAGGAAAAGGAGATTTGTATTTTGAAAATTATGATGATATGTTCTTAAAATAAGGGACAAGGTCCCTTTGATTTAGGGATTCATTTCCATTTTCTTTTGTCTTAAACAAGTATGATAGGTTTGCCTTTTTAGGTGGCAAATTTCTAGCCCTTGAATCTCCATTATTTGGTTGATATTATTTGTGTGGGATAGGAATGTTTTTACCTAATGCCATGTATTATCATACCACTTGCTAAAATTATGAGTGTAGGATATAGATGTTTCTTTCCTAAAGCCTTGTATTATCATGCCACTTGCCAAAATTATGAATGTAGAATCACACCACTTGCTAAATTTTTGTCTTAATGCCATGTAACCTAATCTTTATTATTATTACATTATTATATCATCACCTAATTTATTTTATTTTATTTTTCCTCTTGGATTTGGGATTATTCCTACCCATTATGGGCTTGTTCCTGCCCATTTTCTTTGTTTTGGATAAAATTCTTCCTTTCTTGGAGGGCTTGGTCACATTTTCATAATTTTTGGGCTATCGGTCCAATTACTATATCCTAGTCCAAGTCTATGTTTTATTTCTTGCTTAGGTTATCCAATGAGCTTGCTAGAAACTTATGTGAAGTGGAAAAACTCTATATGAAGTATCCATAGGTAATAGCCCAATGTATGGATAAAGATTTTAAACTTAGTAACTCTAGTTTTTGAATTAAGAAAATCTACCCTAATCCAATGTTCTTGAAATTTTAAGACCTTTACTTGTTTCTAAAAATTTATCTTCCTTATCCAATAATTTTGCATCTCTTTAGTATGTTATTTCTAATTTTTTTTTCTATTAGGTTTTCCTTCTTTATTTGTTCTCTTAATGTTAGAAATATTTTCTATGCATATATATAAGCTGAAGAATTTCTAAGGATTATATTTCCTTAGATATCTAAAATATTATCTAATAAATTTTATTTCCTTAATTAAATATTCTTTTATCAATAAATGAAATGAAATTAGGGATGTTACATTTCTCTCCTCCTAAAAGAAATTTTGTCCTCAAAATTTCAGAAATTACCTAATAATAACAATTGCAGATATTTCTTCCTCATGACTTCTTCCAGCTCCTAAGTTGCTTCTTCTGGAGTCAAACCTTCCTATAACAACTTAACAAGGGGAATGGTTTTATTTCTCAGTTGCTTCACGTCAGTGTCCAATATGGATGCAGGTACTAGCTGGTATGTCATGTTCTCCTTTATTTGGATTGGTTCATCCTGTATTACATGTGATGAATCTGGAAGATACTTCCGCAACTGTGATACATGGAAAAAATTATGCAGGTTGGATAAATTAGGTGGGAGAACAACTTGATATGCTGATATCCCTACTTTCTTCAGAATTTGTTAGGGTCCCAAAAATCACGGACTTAGCTTTCTTGTTTTGAGAGACCTACCAACTCCAGTAGTAGGGGAAAGTTTCAGAAATACATGGTCTCCTTCCTCAAACTCTAGAGGTCTATGTCTCTTATCGTAGTAACTCTTTTGCTGACTCTGAGCTGTAAGTATTTTGTCTCGTATCATCCTGATTTGTTCAGTGGTTTGTTGAACTAGATCAGGACCCAACAAGTTCTTTTCTCCTACCTCAAACCAACATAGTGGAGATCGGCACTTTCTACCATATAAAGCTTCGTAGGGGGCCATCTTAATATTGGAATGATAACTATTATTATAAGCAAACTCTACTAAAGGTAGGTACTTATCCCATCCTTTACCTTGCTCTATCACATAGGCTCTTAACATATCTTCTAGGGTTTGAATGGTTCGTTCTGTCTACCCGTCAGTCTGAGGATGGTAGGCAGTACTCAACTGCAACTGAGTACCAAATGCTTCCTGCAATGCCTTTCAAAACCTTGATGTGAACCTCAGATCTCTATCAGAAACGATATTTAAGGGAATTCCATGTAGCCTTACTATTTCCTGGACGTATAATTGGGCTAATTTATCTAGTGAATAGTTAATTTTTATGGGAAAAAAGTAAGCAGATTTGGTTAATCTGTCAACTATTACCGAGATAGAGTCATGTCCCACTAAAGTCTTAGGTAATCCCACAACAAAGTCCATTGAGATACTGTCCCATTTTCATTTAAGGATCTCAAGAGGTTGTAGAAATCTCGCTGGCTTTTGATGCTCCACCTTTACCTTTTGACAAATGAGACATTTCGCCACAAACTCGGCAATGTCCTTTTTCATCCCTGGCCACCAATACATCCTCTTTAGATCCTGGTACATTTTAGTGCATCCAGGATGGACTGTGTATTTAGTCTGATGCGCTTCCTGCAGGATCTTAGTCCTCAACTCTCGTTCTTGAGGGACACAAATCCTTCCCTTATACATGATTGCTTTATCTTCTATGACAGAAAAAATTACCTTGGTCTTTATGATCCTGTAAGTATTGGTCGTGAGCTTGAGCCTCTTTGATCTTGGCTCTAAGGTCACACCCTATACTTAAACCATTAATGACTAGCTTCTTTAGAGTAATAGTAGTGGCTAGCTTCAAATTTCGAAACTCCTCTAGTATCTGCATCTCATACACCATCATCTGACCCATGTGCAGAGATTTTTGACTCAAAGCATCTGCTACAACATTCGCCTTTCCAGGATGATACTTTATCTCAAACTTGTAGTCATTGAGGAATTCTACCCATCTTCGTTGCCTCATATTTAACTCCTTCTGATCAAAGAGGTATTTAAGACTCTTATGATCACAATATACTTCAAAGGTTGCCCCGTACAAATAGTGTCGCCAAATCTTTAAGGCAAACACCACTGCTGCTAATTCAAGATCATGGGTTGGATAGTTTCCTTCGTGGGGTCTTAGTTGTCTAGAGGCGTAAGCAACTACTCTCTTGTCTTGCATTATCACACACCCTAGTCCTTTCTTTGAAGCATCACTATACACTTCAAAATGTCCTGTGGGGTCTGGAATAATTAAAACTGGAGGAGTGGTCAGTCTTGTCTTAAGCTCCTGAAAACTAGCTTCACATTGATCAGTCCATGTGAAAGGACTTCCCTTCCTGGTTAATTTAGTCAATGGCAAGGCTATACGAGAGAAGTTTTGTATAAACCTCCTATAGTATCCTGCCAAACCCAGAAAACTTCTGACTTCCGTAGCCATCTTTGGTCTCTCCCACTGAATCACTGCTTCTGTCTTGCTAGGTTCTACGGATACCCCACTATTAGAGATGACATGTCTGAGAAACTTCACCTCTAACAGCCAAAATTCACACTTCTCCAATTTGGCATATAACTTTTTCTCTTTCAGCAGTTGCAGCACGATTCAGAGATGTTGTTCATGTTCTTTCTCACTCTTAGAATATATCAAAATGTCATCAATGAACACTACAACAAATTGATCTAGGTAGGGGTAAAAAATGCGATTCATGTAATCCATAAAAATTGCAGGTGCATTTGTCAACCCGAAGGGCATTACGAGAAACTCATAGTGCCCATACTTAGTCCTAAAGGTAGTTTTTGGTACATCCTCCTCCTTGATCCTAATCTGATGATATCCTGACCTCAAGTCAATTTTAGAAAAGATGGAGGCTCCCTTTAATTGATCCAATAAGTCATCTATCTTAGGGAGAGGGTACTTTTTTTTATAGTCACCTTATTCAGCTATCTGTAATCTATGCATAGTCTCAAGCTCCTATCTTTCTTCTTAACAAACAATACAAGAGCTCCCCAAGGTGATACACTCGGTCTAATGAATTGCTTGTCTAATAGTTCTTCCAACTGCTTCTTGAGTTCTTGTAGTTCCTTCGAGGCCATTCGATATGGTGCAATAGAGATAGGCCCTGTCCCAAGTAGGAGATCAATAGAGAACTCTATCTCTCTCTTGGGAGGTAAGCCTAGAATATCTGATGGAAATACTTCAGGAAACTCATTGGCTATTGGGATTTCATCAAGCTTCGATTCAACTTCTAGGTTTGATAAATACAAGAGAATGTATCCAAGTACTCCATTCTTCAACTCCCTATTAACTTGATTGGCATTTAGCATCAATAACTGGACCTCCTCTTTCGGAGTAGGAGGTAAAAATTCAACGGTCTTGTTACAACAATTCAACAAGACTCGATTTTTAGACATTCAGTCTAACCCTAGAATGACCTCAATACCTCTTAAAGGTAAACAGACGAGGTCTACAGAAAAAGTTTTCTCCTGAATGGTGACTTGACAGTCTTTACATACAGAGGAAGTTAATACCCTTTCCCATGTAGGGGTTACTACGGATAACTCATAGGGAGTTTCAGAAATAGGAAACTTAAACTTCCTAATATATTCTTCTTATATAAATGAATGACTAGCACTAGAGTCAAATAACACTATAAGAGCAAATCCATAGATATAGCATGTACCTTGAATCATTTCAGAAGATTGAGCAGCCTCTTGGCCGCTCAGGGTGAAAACCCTTCCTTTCACCTGAGGCCTTTGTTCTGGCTTCTTCCCCACATTCTGTGGGCAGTTTCTCGCAAAATGTCCCTTCTGTCCGCAATTAAAGCAGACATTTTGTCCCATGTAACATGGCTGGTTACTATGCATGCGTCCGCACTTAGTGCACTTGACTGGGGTGAGGTCTTGTTGAAAAGGTCTAGGACCCGCAGTCAATGGCCTCTTTCCAGCTCCATATCCACTTCTTCTCATGTTCTTTCTAGGGTTGGGAAAATTTTTCTTCCTCTTCCATAAGTTTCGCCTTTGCTTCTCCTCCTCTACTACCCTTAAACTCTTTTCCAGGAGTCTGCATTTATTTATCAGAGGTACAATCTCCCTGATCTCCATAGCTATAACAACATTTTTTATCTCCGGGTTTAGTCCCGCTTCAAACTTAACCGCCTTCCATGCTTCATCTGGGTTATATCCCAGATAAGAGGAGAACTTAGACAGCTCCTCAAACCTTGCGATATACTGGTCCACGGTTATGCTGCCTTGCCTGAGTTTGAGGAATTCGATCTCCTTCTCTGCTCGTACAGTACTTGGAAAGTACTTTTCAAAAAAAATGTCATTGAACACTTGCCAGGTGATCTATCTTCTCTGATGAGCTAAAAGTTCTCTAGCTCTACGCCACCAGTGTTCTGCTTCATCCTTTAACATATATGCAGCAAAAATAACTTGCTGCTCTTCAGTACAGCCCATCACTTCAAAGATTTTCTCTAATTCCCTTATCCACCTTTCGGCTACCGTTGGGTCATAGCCACCTTGGAAACAAGGTGGTCTAGTCCTTAAGAACTCGGATATGCCATTATCTTTTCCAGCCATCTAGTTGTTAGCACCATTCTCACCATTTGGGTTATTAGCATTCTGGAGATATTGTAAAATTTGGTTGGTGGTCATGACTTGGTCTCGAATTGCCGTGGCCAGGTCGTGCAGGGTTTCCTCTACATTGGTTGCTGGATTCCTCCTTGGTGGTGCCATTTACTACTGTGGCAAAACAAAGTTATGCTGCTATTGAGGTGATCAAGTCCAATAGTTAGTTCAAAAATATTTAATAGCAGTCATAACACCACCTCGGCATATAGATAGGAAACACTAGTAATTTCTTATCTATATGAATCACTGATCCCCTACACAGCACAACCACAACATACTCAAGACACTATAAGATCGATTCAGATAACCATCCACCTACTGGCCATCTAGGATCGACCTGCTCTGATACTAATTATGTAACAACTCCATTTAAGTATCAATTTTTTTTTAAATACCATGAAGTTATTACCTCGTTACAACTTAACTCAATATAACATTTATTTAATTTATACAATACAGAGTCCACATACATGTCATTAATCAAAACATACGTACAACATATCAAACACATAAAAATCTACATCTTATTTATTCTGGTTGACCAATTCCAGAGATATAGGTGCGGGTGGTTGCACTTTCACCGAGATCTAAGCGAACTTGACCACAAACATTTTATTTGCTTCTGGGATCTGCCCAACAATAAGTACTCGATCCAACGTGCACTAAAAGCCAGAGCTATAGAAAAATCTGCATAACTAATTTTCTGAACATGATATGGAAATATAGTGAGAAGTAAATCCGAGTAAGTTCAACAATAAATCATCATCAATATAGCTTATCACGTCATGTTTAGCTGTATAAACTACAAAAAATATCTTTGGTCACATGAATGCATTATATCTATGCACATAAGAATCATACAGTAATGATATGTATGATAAGATTAACTATTTTTAGAATATCATATGATGACCATCAACTTATTCTCATTTCAAGCTACCCCGGTCAGGGTGAGTATCCTCTACTCTCCGGTATGAGCTTTTCTCACTTCGTCCAACATGTCACACTTTCTCTTTCTTTTCTCATAATCATACTCATAACCGTTGGTAGGGCGTCCCCTATTGGTGCACCACACGGATTGCCATGTGACCGTGCTCATTTCTTTTCTTTTCACAATGATGGCCAAAAATATGCTTTCAATAACAAGTATGTTCATCAAAATATAACTATTACCATAAATAATTGGTAATCATGCCATGAACATAACCATTTCAAATATCATTTTATAAAATATTTACATGTCAGAATTTTACACTTAAGATGGTAAGAAGTTCATACAATGGCAATGGCTATGGCATATACTATTCATTTATAAGATTCGTCTTCTTTTTTAAATATTAATTTTATTTCTTTATTTTCTTGATGCAAGTTTTCATCATATCTAATCTTCTCTTACTAATCAGAGCATAAGTCCCTCACTTGAACAACGATGTAGGTGATCTTGGTGTCAATTTCAAGATAAAACAATTATCCAAAACTATTATGTTGAACATTATAGCGAAATATTAAGAAATCAAGGTGATATTACTCCCTCAATGTACATGTTATTTCTTCTCGGATAGGTTCTGTCCTCTACCTACTAATCTGTCCATATCTCCCTCTGACAAATTCTAAATTAAGTGATTCTAATGGTTACAAATCCGTGACGGATATATCTATAATTCATATTTTAACCATTTATTTTAATTCCTTATAGAATGTTCCCAAAAATTAAAACACCGAAGCTATCCTAACATATTCTTCCCTGATTAACCATTTTCTGACCGTTGCTTACTAATTGGACCTTATCTACCTCATATGGACTCCAAATTGAGTGATTCCAGTGGCTTAAAATCCATGACACACATATATATAATTCTTATGTTAACCATTTATTTCAATTCAATATAGATAATTCCCATAAATTAAATTACAGAAGCTATCCTAACATATTCTTCCCTGATCAACCATTTTGTATCCTTTGACTAATAATCGGCTTATATCTCCCTCATATGGACTCCAAATTGAATTATTCCAGTGCCTAAAAATCCAAGACACACATATCTATAATTCTTATGTTAACCATTTATTTTAATTCCATACAGATAATTCCCAAAAATTAAAATACAGAAGCTAAACTTTTTGCCACCCATAGCCAGACCTATACAGAACTTTCTATACCAGTCTAAGTATTCAAACATACATCACATGCAAGATCAATATGTAACATGATATAGCAACATCCATGACCAATCATCAAAGTTCTAAGATCAAAATCTCATATAAATATTATAAGTTTCAAAAGTTTTCTTCAAAAAGACATATTGTTAAACTTACCTGGAGCACTTAGTCCCCTAGACTTCTCCTTCCTCTTTCTTCCTTTCTTCCTCTCCTTTCCTCACTCTACCTTGATTCTATGTTTCCTCTCCCTTACTTGGACAAAATTATAATGTTGTAAGGGTGGGTTTTCATATATAGACCACCAAATAATTCAACTTTCATGATCATGGGTCTACCTTATCACAATTAGATTACACTTGGTTGAATGTTTGGAAAACAAACAACTTATGTTCTTGTCTTCCTCTTCCTTAGTCAAGATATGCATAGGAAAAGGAGATTTGTATTTTGAAAATTATGATGATATGTTCTTAAGATAAGGGACAAGGTCCCTTTGATTTAGGGATTCATTTCCATTTTCTTTTGTCTTAAACAAGTATGATTGGTTTGCCTTTTTAGGTGGCAAATTTTTAGCCCTTGAATCTCCATTATTTGGTTGATATTATTTGTGTGGGATAGGAATGTTTTGTCCTAATGCCATGTATTATCATACCACTTGCTAAAATTATGAGTGTAGGATATAGATGTTTTTGTCCTAAAGCCTTGTATTATCATGCCACTTGCCAAAATTATGAATGTAGAATCACACCACTTGCTAAATTTTTGTCTTAATGCCATGTAATCTAATCTTTATTATTATTACATTATTATATCATCACCTAATTTATTTTATTTTATTTTTCCTCTTGGATTTGGGCTTATTCCTTCCCATTTTCTTTGCTTTGGATAAAATTCTACCTTTCTTGAAGGGCTTGGTCACATTTTCATAATTTTTGGGCTATCGATCCAATTACTATATCCTAGTCTAAGTCTATGTTTTATTTCTTGCCTAGGTTATCCAATGGGCTTGCTAGAAACTTATGTGAAGTAGAAAAACTCTATATGAAGTGTCCATAGGTAAAAACCCAATGTATGGGTAAAGATGTTAAACTTAGTAACTCTAGTTATTGAATTAGGAAAAATTACCCTAATCCAATGTTCTTGAAATTTTAAGACCTTTACTTGTTTCTAAAAATTTATCTTCCTTATCCAAGAATTTTGCATCTCTTTAGTATTTTATTTCTAATTTTTTTTCTATTAGGTTTTCCCTCTTTATTTTTTCTCTTAATGTTAGAAACATTTTCTATGCATATACATAAGGTGAAGAATTTCTACGGATTATATTTCCTTAGATATCTAAAATATTGTCTAATAAATTTTATTTCCTTAATTAAATATTCTTTTATCAATAAAAGAAATGAAATTAGGGATGTTACATAGTGCCGTAGAGAAATGGGAGCTTGTTATAAGTGTGGTCATTTGGGTCATTTGATGAGGAATTGCCCACAACTACGAAGTTTTAGTCAAGCATCAGTGCAACCAGCTTCACCCTCTGCATTTGTGCCAGCACGACCGAGTAGAGCAGCTTCAGTCCAAGCAAGTAGTGGTGGTACTGGTAGAGGATCAGGAAATGAAGGGCGAGAACCAGCTTGAGTTTTTGCCTTGACACGACAGGATGCTCAGGCTTCAAATGCAGTTATGACAGGTACATTATCAGTATGTTCCCATAAAGCATATGTCCTGTTCGATCCTGGCTCTACACATTCTTATATATCACCATGCTTTGCTAAGAAATTGAGTAGAGATCCCACTAGTTTGTATTGTTCTTTTATGGTTGCTACTCCAATGGGAGAATTCTTGTTGGTAAATGATGTGTATAGATCATGTGAAATTTCGATAGAGGATAAGGAAACTCTTATAGATTTTATAGTTCTAGATATGGTAGACTTTGATGTGATTCTAGGAATGGATTGGTTGTCATCATGTCATGCCATTCTAGACTGTCACCATAAGGTGATTAAGTTTAATGTCCCTGGAGAACCTTCTTTCTCAATACAAGGAGATCGTAATGAGGTGCCTAGTAATTTAATATCTGCACTGACAGCTTATAAACTATTACAAAAGGGATGCCAGTGATATTTAGTAGTAGTCAAGGATGTTGATATGAAGTATACAAGTTTAGAGCAGGTTCCAATAGTTAAAGAATTCCCTGATGTATTTCCTGAAGAGTTGCCAGGATTACCACCAGACCGAGAGATTGAGTTCGGTATTGATCTTCTCCCCAAAACACAACCAATATCCATACCTCCTTATAGGATGGCACCCGCAAAACTTAAGGAATTGAAGGAGCAACTGCAAGATTTACTGGATAAAGGTTTTATTCGACCTAGCACATCTCCTTGGGGTGCTCCTGTCCTCTTTGTGAAGAAAAAGGATGGATCCTTACATTTATGTATTGATTATAGGCAATTGAATAAAGTGACAATACGGAACAAATATCCTTTACCCAGAATAGATAATTTGTTTGACCAGTTACAAGGTGCTCAATTTTTTTCAAAAATTGATCTAAGATCTGGTTATCATCAGTTGTGGATAAAGAAAGAGGATATCTCGAAAACTGTTTTTAGGACTCGGTATAGACATTACGAGTTCTTAGTAATGCCATTTGGTTTAACAAATTCCCCAGCTACATTCATTTATTTAATGAATAGGGTATTTAAACCTTTCCTGGATCAATTTATTATTGTATTTATAGATGACATCCTGGTTTATTCAAAGAGTTTAGAGGAGCATGAACGACATTTAAGAATAGCTTTACAAACTCTAAGAGAACACCAGTTATATGCTAAGTTCTCAAAATGTGAATTTTGGCTTAGTAGTGTTACATTCTTAGGGCATGTGGTTACCAAAGATGGTATTCAGGTTGATCCCAAAAAGATAGAAGCAGTACAGCAATGGCCACGCCCTATGACAGTTACAGAGATTCGTAGTTTTCTTGGGTTAGCAGGCTATTATCGTAGATTTGTTAAAGATTTTTCAAAGATAGCTGCTCCTTTGACCAGGTTGACTAGGAAAGGAATAAAATTTGAGTGGTCTGATGCTTGTGAAGAGAGTTTTGAGAAATTAAAAGAGTGCTTAACTACAGCCCCAGTCCTTACCATTCCTTTGGATACTGGAGACTATGTAGTATACTATGATGCATCTAGAGTGGGCTTAGGTTGTGTGTTAATGCAAAATGGAAAAGTAGTTGCTTATGCATCCAGACAATTGAAGAAACATGAACAAAATTATCCCACCCATGATTTAGAGATGGCAGCTGTAGTATTTGCTTTAAAGATTTGGAGACATTACCTGTATGGAAGAACTTGTGAGATTTATACAGATCATAAGAGCCTCAAGTATATTTTTCAACAGAAGGATCTTAATTTGAGGCAAAGAAGATGGATGGAACTACTGAAAGATTATGACTATACAATTTTGTATCATCCAGGCAAAGCAAATGTAGTAGCTGATGCTCTAAGTAGAAAGTCCATGGGAAGTTTGGCTCATATAGCAGAGATGCGACGACCATTGTTAGAAGAAATCCATAAGTTAGAAAGTAAGGGGATAATATTTGAAGTAAAAGAACCAGGAATATTATTAGCTCATGTGCAGCTCCAATCTTCCTTAGTTGAACAAATCAAAGCCGATCAAGACAAAGATGCTAATTTGCTCAAGATTAAGAGTGAATTGAAGGATAGCAAGGATTCTGAATTCTCAGTGGATACTGAAGGAAGATACAGTAGACGATTATGTGTCCCAAATGTTAATGATTTGAGGAAACAAGTTTTGGAGGAAGGACATCAATCTACATATACCATACACCCAGGAACGACAAAGATGTATCAAGACATGAAGGAATTGTATTGGTGGGATGGTATGAAAAGGGATATTGCAGAGTTTGTTTCCCATTGTCTGACATGCCAACAGGTGAAAGCTGAACATCAACGACCCGCTGGGTTACATCAGCGAATAGAAATACCAGAATGGAAGTGGGAGATAATTACTATGGATTTTATCACAAGATTGCCAAGGACTCCCAAAGGAAATGATTCTATCTGGATCATTATAAACCGCATGACGAAGTCAGCACACTTTCTGCCTGTGAAAACAACCTACAACGTAGCTCAATATGCAAGGCTCTACTTAAATAAAATAGCTAGGCTACATGGAGTCCCTATATCGATTATATATGATCTAGGGCCGCAATTCACGGCATGATTTTGGAAAGCTTTTCAAGAGGCATTAGGAACGAAGTTGGATTTGAGCACAGCTTTTCATCCCCAAACCGATGGTCAGTCTGAGCGTACAATTTAGATTTTAGAAGACATGCTCCAAGCCTGCATTTTTTATTTTGGTGGAAGTTGGGATATGTACTTATCTTTGGCAGAGTTTGCGTATAATAATAGTTACCAGACTAGTATACAGATGGCTCCATTCGAAGCTTTGTATGGTAGACAGTGCAGATCCCCCATTGGATGGTTCGAAGTGGGTGAGGCTAAACTTATAGGGCCAGATCTTGTACAAGAAGCTTTGAACAAGGTAAAGTTGATTAGAGAAAGGCTGCAGACAGCTCAAAGTAGACAAAAGGCGTATGCTTTTAATAAGCGAAGGGATTTAGAATTTTCAGAGGGTGAACAAGTATTCTTGAAAGTATCACCCATGAAAGGAGTGATGAGATTTGGAAAGAAAGGAAAATTAAGCCCTCGGTTTATAGGCCCTTTTGAAATATTGGACATAATAGGTGCAGTAGCATATCGCATAGCTTTGCCACCAGAACTTAGTGATGTTCATCCAGTATTTCATGTGTCTATGTTACGGAAATATTTACCGAATCCTACTCTTGTCATTCAACCCCAAGAGATTCAATTGGATAAGAATTTAACCAATGAGGAAAAGTCGATGTCCATTGCTGATCGACAAGTGAAAAAATTACGATCAAGAGAAATTCCTATGGTTAAGGTGATATGGCAAAACCACTCATCTGAGGAAGCTACATGGGAAAGAGAAGATGAAATGCGCGCTAGATACCCACTTTTGTTTGATCAATGAGGTTAGTGTTTATCTGTCATTACGGTGATGAAATTCGAGGACCGAATTTCTTTAAGGGGGAAGAATGTAATAGCTGTAAATTTAATAAAGTCTAAAGTAAATAAAATTTTGAATAATAGAAAGAATTTTGAAAATGGAGATAAGAACCGGTAGAAATAAATTTATTTATTACATGAATTAAAGAATTATAAAAGGAATATGAGAATTTACGTTTTGGCGCGTAATTTTTATTTTTCGATAATAGTATTCTGTTATAAGAAAATATATTTTTATTTGCTTAAAAATGATTATGTTTTGCTAAAAGTAAGAAGACTTTTAAGTAAAATAATTATTGTTTAGCTTAAAATAATTATATCATCCTATAAAGAATTTTTGTTGTATTTTTAGAAATATTTTTCTTTTAATATGAATAAAGATATTCATTTCGAGATTTATTTTATTACAATTTTTATCAAGAAAAATTATGATTTAAGAGTTTAACTAAAGATTTATGAGAATGGAAATTTTTAGAAATTTTTAGAATATTTTATGATGAAAAATAGAATTTATATGAATTTATATAAAAGAAAATTCTATTATTAATTATTTAATAATTATTATATTTAAAAAAAAAATTAGAAAGGAAATGATAAAACGGAAGCCCGGGGGGGGAGAGTATTAGATTCGAGAAAGAAAAATCAAGAATATGTATAGTGAGTGAATAGTAAATAAATAGTGACCTACAACTTTATGTTTCAATCTAGAGTGCTTATGGGCTTCCGATCTCAAAACTGAAGGTGTTACTAGATTCAGGACAAAGAATACTTCAATTTTGACCGATCAATTTTTCAAATCAACCGTTGAATCACCGTAGATCTGAAGTAGAAAATCTCAGTAAAAGGTAAGTTCTGAAAATCTTACTTAGAGACTTTTAATTAGAAATCTGACTCCGTAGATGGATTTAGAAACTAGATAAACATAAAAATATGAATTTGTTTCATTGATTTGGTAAAATTTTTGTAACGGTGAATAGTATTTCCCAGCGATGAATAGTGGTGGTGAATAGTATTTTTCGTGCGTGAATAGTATTTTCCGGCAGTGAACAGTACCTTGCGTTGACTGAGCTCCTAGAGGCCAAATTTCGTAAATCCGGAGTCATTTTTAAGGTTTTCGGACTCGATTTTGGGGTTTATTTTGCTGAATTCGGATCAGAAACTAGGATTTTAAGGGTGTCCAACTTTGTACTTCAAAGTGGTGAGTAGATAATTCTTCCTATGACTTGTTTTTACTCTTCTTGAACTTTACATTGATAAATGAGTATGATTACATGTTATCTATACTTTCATATGTTTCTGAAATGGTTTGGAATGTCTGAAATAATGGAAATATGATATTTAGTTCAAGAAGAGTATGACTTTTGAAATGAATTTTGAAACACATTGAATATGCGATTTTTAAATGTATTTTGCATTACATGGCAAAGAAAATATGTTATGCATGTGACATTAATTTTACAATGTTATGTTTGCCTCGGATATGGGCATGATTATATGATTCCTCTAATTGGAAAATTTATGATAAAAGATTTTGTATTGAGACTAAAAGCTCTGTTTTGAATGATATGTAAAGTGATAAGTTGCCGAATATGATTGTATGGCAAGCATAAAGCTCATGATGAATTGTTTGATAATTATGTATTGCATTTGATGGATGTGCACTTTATACATGTTTATATATATGTATTGATGAATAATGACGGGTTATATGGCTTGAGACGGTATTGTGAAGGTGGTATTAGTGGTAATGTGAGGAGGCAGTAGGGTGATGAACTCACATTCCCTAATTACCTATTGTGATGATGACAGTGGTAATGTGAGGAGGCAGTAGGGTGACGAACTCACATTCCCTGATTACCTATTGTGATTATGATTATGGTAATGTGAGGAGGCAGAAGGGTGATGAACTCACATTCCATGTTTATCTATTGAGTTTATTTAAAGTTGTGACATACTTGAGCATTATATAAAAGAATTGATTTTTAATGCATATCAAATTTGATTTAAGATCAATTTGTATCATATGTGGTTACAGATATTTGAATGTAATTTGAACTGAGAATATTTTGAAAATGCGGGTCCCATAAGGATGTACTTCTGAACGGTAGATTTTAATATGATAAATTTTAAAATAAGAGTACATCCTTATGTTGATCTGAGAGGTTATAGGAGGTATTATCTGCTCACTGAGTTGTAAAACTCACTACATGTGGTTGATATATTTTTCAGATAAAGACTTAGAATTTGGTCCTGCGGCTACTTGATCGACTGGGTGTCGTATTTAAGTGATGAGCCTAAATTGTTTCTGGGCTCTCAATATGTAAACTTGTAATATATTTGTACTCTAGAGTTGCTCCGAATGTCACGGGCAGGATCCTTGTTTCTGCTGTAAAACTGATAAGTGTAGACCTGGCATGTATAATTAGCTATACTGAAAATGTGTAAATGTATGATATTATCTTGTTATGACATATTATGTGGTCGATTGTAATTAATATTGCAAAGATATTGGAGATTTTCGCGTTCCTAAAGTAGGGATGTGACACATATATCTACATTTTTCATGTTAACCATTTCTTTTAATTCCCTTCAAATTTTTCCCAGAAAGTCAAAAAAATTGAAGCTTCCCTGGTTACTTCAAAATCTAGTTTTCTAACCAAGCCTTTCCTAAGGTTCTAACTCATCCTTTTATTAAGTTGTCTTCCATTTTCTTCCTAGTTTCCATATAACCATAAGATTACTCATTTCAACATTTTAATTAGATTCCTTACACTTACTTTAACATATTCCATCATCTACTTCTCAAGAAAATAGAAATCAAATAATGTATTATTAAGGGTGTTTCTCAAGAAAAATTTCTCATGGTCTTCTTCTAAGTGTTTAAGGCCATACTCATTTTATCAATCTAATTATATTCCATCAATTTTTCACCACATTCAAATATACATAACAGTAGCATAAATGCCCTAAAATTTTGCTACCTATCGCCTATCTATGTAGAACTTTCCACACCAACTGAAGTATTCAAAACATCCATCACATGCAAGATGAACATGTAACATGATATAGCAACATCTATGGACAATCATCAAGGTAGCAAATATTGTAAATTTTATTAAAGTTCTAGGATCAAAATCCCATATAAATGTTACAAATCTCAAAACGTTTCTTCAAAAAGCGATATTGTTAAACCTATTTAAAGATCTCCTTAACTCACTTAGTGTGTTCTTTTTCTTGTTTCTCCCTTTAAGGAATTGGCAAGATTCCTCCCTCCCCTTGACTTTTCCAGCAGCTTGAATAAATTGAGGGTGAGTTTTGACCCCAAGGATGAATAAAAAAGATGGATTCAAGTGGAGGTTAAGCTAACTTACCTTGAGTACCTAGTCTTCTAGACTTCTCCTTCTTCTTCCTTCCTCTCTTTCTCTCTTTTTCTCACTCTACCTTGCTTCTGTTTTTCCCTCTCCCTCACTTGGACGAAATTCTAATGTTATAAGGGTGGTTTTTGCTTAAAAAATTCTAATGGATCTACCTTATCATAATTAGGATGCACATGGTTATTTTTTGGGGGAAGACAAATCATGTTCTGCTCTTCCTATCCCTTAGTTAAGATTTGCACAACAAAATAAAGATTTGATATTAAAAATCATGATAAAATGTTCTCAAGACAAGGGACAAGGTCCCTTTAATTTAGGGATTCTTTTTCTTTTTCTTTTGACTTATTAAAGATTTGTATTTCTAGGTGGCAAATTTTCAGCACTTGATTCTCCCTTTCTTGGATGAAATTATGTGTGTAGGATAGGGATCTTTTGTCCTAATTCCATGTGACCTAATCTTGCTTATTTTTACACTACTATTTCATGACATGGCTCTTATTTTTCCCTCTTGGATTTGGGCTCATTCTTGTCCATTTTCTTTGCTTTGGTTGAAATTCCTACCTCTCATGGAGGGCTTGGTCACAATTCCATGATTTGTGGGCTATTGGTCTAACCTTTACATCCTAGTCAAATTTTATGTTATATCTCTTGCTTGGGCTATCCATATAGCTTACTAAAAGGTCATGTAAAGTGGAAAAACTCTATATGAAGTGTCCATAGGTGAAGGCCCAAATGCATGGGTTGAGATGTTAAATTTAGGAACTCTAGCTCTTGAATTAGGAAAAATTACCCTAATCCAATCTTCTTGAAATTTTAAGACATTTACTTACTTCTAAAAATTTATCTTCCTTATGCTAAAATTTTGCCCCTCTTTAGGATGTTATTTCTAATTTTTCCTATTAAATTTTCTCTTTTTACCTATTCCCTTAATGTTAGAAACATTTTCTATGCATACACATAAGGTGAAGAATTTCTAAGGCTTATATTCTCTTATTGTTTAATTAGTTTTATTTCCGTAATTAAATATTTATGTGCCTTTATTAATAAAAGAAACGAAATTAGGGATGTTACACGTTTAATACGTTAAAATTTACCAATGTGCTAAAGGTTAATTGCTAATTAGGGTTCATGAGGCGATCGTCATCAATTGACTAAACCTAAGGAGGAATAGGAATGATATCTCAATGGTAAATACTCAAACTAAGATTAATTATGTTGTCAATGATCAATATAATTCCTTGATGGTGGATATCAACTGAAACCAACTCTTTCATTATTAATCATTCTTTATTGTATTGCGATTATTCTCTTTTTACTTTAATAATTTTCTTACAACTTTCAACCCCCCATTATATTCTACCCACAAAAGGTAATGCCACTCTCTGCGAGATTGACTCTTACTCCCATTACTACAGGGTTGTTTTGAATTAAGGTATTATAGTTGGTGTACCCGCAACAGTATCCACCTATTGAGAAATGTAGAAAGCTCCTAGTTGTGTGTAATTTTAACTCGTTTACAATTTATTTTTGGCTTTAGAATCCTAAAATCTTTATGCAGATGATCCTCAAGCATTTAATTTGTCTTTTACTTAGAGAAGGTTTATATAACTCAAAAATATTTATGAACTTAATAGGATTTTAGAACTTATTTGAATATTACTTAAGGTAAAAACATAGGCTAACACTATTATTTAGGAGTTGAATTAGGTATTATTAGATATATTGAGACTTTCAAGCCTACCCTAATCCAATTATATATCTCTAGTTCATCAATTTGAGTTCAATTGACTTTTTAGTCTAGATCCGTAAAATTTTCAAAAGCCAAATTTTATGATAAATATTCTTATTTTTTTACTCTATTTGCTCACTCCATGATTATTTTTTTGAAAATTTTTTTTGTAGAGCTTTATTAACCAAAGGATGGAAGGTTGGACTAAAGAAGGAAAACAAAGTAAGGGAAGAAATAAAAAATTCAAAAGAAAGAAACCATATGCAGTAGTTGGAAAAGAAGTGGAGAAAAAAATAAGAAAAGAAAATGAGTGTTGGGGAAAAATTCTTCAAGCTTGAAAAAGTTTAAAAGATTAGATATTATCATATGAGGTTTGGTGATTAAGCCTAAAATTATATCCTTATTCCTACCTTACACCCATGCCACATTACAAGCTTAATGAAAGCCATATTGATCTTAGATATCCTTATTCCTACATTACTAGCCTAAAATTATATCATTAATCCTACCTTATGGATTGCATTTGAGTTAATCTTGTGCATGAATTTAATCTTTTTGAAACTTTTTTTGAGTATATTTTCATGTTATGAGGCAAAATTATGGTAAGCCTAAAATTCACTACATACATTGATTTTTTTTATGTTGTCTTTAGGGATTATTTTGCTTTAGGATAAGTAAAAGGTTGAGTGTGGGGGTATTTGATATGTCCATAACTCATACCTTTAAACTTATTTTTTATTTGATTTGAGTAAAATATAATTAGGAATTTGCTTAGTTTTGGGTTTTGTGTTGTAGGAACAAAGAAAGAAGAAAAGAGGAAGAAAGAAGAAGAATTCATGAAAAATGTTGAATTGTAGAGAATTCTGACCTTTTGTTACTAATTAGGCCATAAACCTCTCATATGAACTCCGATTGAGGTTATTCAAATGGATATGAAAAGTTAAGATGAAGAGGTACACCTTTTATGTTTGAAGTTTTTAAAATTTATGCAAATATCGTAGCTCCACTGTGTCGTAGTGGAAAGAGAAAAAAGTCATGAAATTTTTTTATTTTTGGTCTACCAGAAACTTACCAGAAGTAATCCTAGGTCATTAGGGTTATCAAAATCTATAAATAAGAGGCCAATGAGACAACAAAAATTTCCTCTTAATCAAAAGCTCTTGCACTCTACTACTTTCCTCTCTCTCATTCTTTTATCTTTCTTAGAATTTCTTATGGCCTTGAGTGGCTAAACACTTTTTGTTGGTTGAGGGAGATTAAACCTTAAGCATTATACACATGGTGAGATATGATTAAGGTTTGATTTTTTCAATTCTATTTGATTATTAATTATTCATCTGCTATTCTTCTTCACGATTATTTCATACGATTGCTAAAATGCCTATTAGTATATTGTTTGTTTCAATTTGTCGCTAAACAATACATCAAAAAAGTGTTGATCCCTTTGATTTAAGAGGAAAATAGGATTAATAATTATATGATTATGAATTTTTATTCTATGATGAATAAATAACAAGATTAAATACAGTCGATGTGTCTGTGTTGTTTAGTTCTATTAGTTTCTCTAATTTTTCATGCGATTAATAAGTTAAATTTTACCGATTGGCTAAGGTTATTTACTAATTAGGGTTATTTCAAGTGATTGTTATCAATTAACTAAACCTAAGGAGGAATAGGGATAACATCCCAATGATAAATAATCAATATAGAATTGATTATATTATCAATGATCAATGCAATCCTTGATAGTAAATGTCAACCAAAACCAACGCTCTCATCATTAATTTATTCGCATATTTACTTTTATGCAATTATTTTTCTTTATATTCATAATTCTATTTTATCAACTTAATCCCTCTTTTAGATTCACAACAAGTATAGCGGGTCTCTGTGGGGTCGACCCTTACTCTCACTACTACATGTTAGTTTTGAGGTAAGGAATTTATTGTATTTTGTGTACCTGCGATGTGATCTTAATTAAGCATAATATTAATACCTTTAAACTTACTTTTTATTTGATTTAAGTAAAATATGATTAGGTATTAGTTTATTTTTGTGTTTTGTGTTGTAGGAACAAAGGAAGAAGAAAAGAGAAGAAAATAATGGAAAAATGCTAATTTCTAACCTTTCATCACTAATTAAAGCATATCTCACTCATTTGGACTCCGATTGAGGTGATTCAAGTGGCTATGAAAAGAAGAGACATAGAGCTACAAATTTTGTGTTCAGCACATCGGTAAATGCTAGGGATTTCTAGGTACTGCGGTGCTCACAAGCAAGCCCCGCGGCGCTCACCAGTGCGTGGCGGCTGGTAGTTCCCAGAAGCACCGAACGCCGTGGGGCCCTGTTAAAAGAATTCTATCGTACCGCAGCACCTGCCATCGCACCAAAAAGTTGAAGTCACAATTTTGAATTATTTTTAGCTTTAATTGAAGCTCGGTGTGTAACAACTTTTTTATTATTATTATTATTATACAATATAAAGTTCACATACACATCATTAATCAAAACGTACGTACAACATTTCAAACACATAAATATCTACATCTTATTTATTCTGGTTGACCAATTTCGGAGATTCGGGTGCGGGTGGTTGCACCTTCACCCACAAACATTTTATTTAGGATCCGCCCATCATAGAATAACTCGATCCAACATGCACTAAAACCCAAAGCTATAGAAAAATGTGCATAACTAATTTTCTGAACATGACATGGATATATAGTGAGAATTAAATCCTAGTAAGTTCAATAATAAATCATTATCAATATAGCTCATCACGTCATGTTCAGCTGAATAAACTACAGTAAATAATTTTGGTCACATGAATACACTATATCTATGCACATGAGAATCGTATAGTAATGACATGTATGATAGGATTAATTATTTTCAGAATATCATATGATGACTATCAATTTATTCTCATATCAAGCTACCTCGGTCAGGGAGAGTATTTTCTACTCTCCGGTACAGGCTTTTCTCGCTCCGTCTGACATGGCCCACTTTCTCTTTTTTTTTCTCATTAACATGATCATAATCATAACTGTTGGTAGGGCGTCCCCTACTGGTGCACCACACGGATTGCCATGTGACCATGCTCATTTCTTTTCTTTTCACAACGATAGCCAAAAATATGCTTTCAATAACAAGTATGTTCATCAAAATATAACTATTACTATAAATCATTGGTATTCATGCCATGAACATAACCATTTCAAATATCGCTTTATAAAATATTTCCATGTCAGAATTTCACACTTAAGATGGTAAGTTCATACAATGGCAATGGCTATGGCATATACTAGTCATTTATTATTTTCATTTATAAGATTCATCTTCTTTTTTAAATATTAATTTTATTTCTTTATTTTCCTGATGCAGGTTTTCATCATATCTAACATTTTCTTATTAATCAGAGCATAACTCTCTCAATTGAACTTTGATGTAGGTGATCTTGTTGTCTATTTCAAGATAAAACAATTATCTAAAACTATCATGTTGAATAGTTTAGTGAAATATTAAGAAATCAAGGTGATATTACTCCCTCAAAGTATAGGTTATTTATTCTCGGATAGGTTCTAACCTTTACCTACTAATCTGTCCATATCTCCCTCATATGAATTCCAAATTAAGTTATTCTAGTGGTTAAAAATCCGTGACACATATAGCAATAATTTTTATGTTAAACATTTATTTTAATTCCCTACAAAATGTTTCCAGAAATTAAAACACAGAAGCTATCCTAACATATTCTTCCCTGATCAACCATTTTCTGACCTTTGCTTATTAATCGGACCATATCTACCTCATATGGACTCCAAATTGAATGATTCTAGTGGCTAAAAATCCGTGACACATATATATTTAATTCTTATGTTAACCATTTATTTTAATTCCCTACAGATAATTCTCAGAAATTTAAAAAAATAGAAGTTATCGTAACATATTCTTCCCTGATTAACCATTTTCTGATCTTTGCTTACTAATCGGACCATATCTACCTCATATGGACTCCAAATTGAATGATTCCAGTGGCTAACAATTCGTGACACATATACATTTAATTCTTATGTTAACCATTTATTTTAATTCCTTATAGAATTTTCCCAGAAATTAAAACACCGAAGCTATCCTAACATATTCTTCCCTGATGAACCATTTTTTGACCTTGGCTTAGTAATCGGACCATATCTACCTCATATGGACTCCAAATTGAATGATTCTAGTGGCTAAATATCCATGACACATAAATCTTTAATTCTTATGTTAACCATTTATTTCAATGCCCTACAGATAATTCCCAGAAATTAAAACACCGAAGATAAAAGTTTTGCCACCCATAGCCATACCTATGCAGAACTTTCTATACCAGTCTAAGTATTCAAACATACATCACATGCAAGATCAATATGTAATATGATATAGCAACATCCATGACAAATCATCAAAGTTCTAAGATGAAAATCTCATATAAATATTATAAGTTTCAAAAGTTTTCTTCCAAAAGAAATATTGTTAAACTTACCTAAGAATCTCCCTAGCTCACTTAGTGAATTGGTTTTCTTGTTTCCTCTTGAAAGAAGTAGCAAGATTCCTCCCTTCCCTTATCTTTTTTAGCAACTTAGGTAAAAGAAGGAGGGTGAGTTTTTGAACCTCAAGGATGAAGAAGAAAGTAACTTACCTTGAGTACTTAGCCTTCAAAACTTATCCTTCTTCTTCCTTCCTTTCTTCTCCTCTCTTTCTCTCATTTCCTCACTCTACCTTGCTTCTATTTCTCTCTTTTCCTCACTTGGACGAAATTAAAATGTTGTAGGGGTGGGTTTTGCTTAAATAGACGACCAAATAATACACATTTCATGATCATGGGTCTACCTTATCACAATTAGGATACACTTTGTTGAATTTTGAAAAACAAACAACTTATGTTCTTGTCTTCCTCTTCCTTAGTCAAGATATGCATAGGAAAAGGAGATTTGTATTTTGAAACTTATGATGATATGTTCTTAAGATAAGGGACAAGGTCCCTTTGATTTAGGGATTCATTTCCATTTTCTTTTGTCTTAAACAAGTATGATAGGTTTGCCTTTTTAGGTGGCAAATTTCTAGCCCTTGAATCTCCATTATTTGGTTGATATTATTTGTATGGGGTAGGAATGTTTTATCCTAATGGCATGTATTATCACACCACTTGCTAAAATTATGAGTGTAGGATATAGATGTTTTTGTCCTAAAACTGTGTATTATCATGCCACTTGCCAAAATTATGAATGTAGAATCACACCACTTGCTAAATTTTTGTCTTAATGCCATGTAACCTAATCTTTATTATTATTACATTATTATATCATCACCTAATTTATTTTATTTTATTTTTCCTCTTGGATTTGGGCTTATTACTACCCATTTTCTTTTCTTTGGATAAAATTCTTCCTTTCTTGGAGGGCTTGGTCACATTTTCATAATTTTTGGGATATCGATCCAATTACTATATCCTAGTCCAAATCTATGTTTTATTTCTTGCTTAGGTTATCCAATGGGCTTGCTAGAAACTTATGTTTTATTTCCTTAATTAAATATTTATGTACTTTTATCAATAAAAGAAATGAAATTAGGGATGTTACACGGTGGGCCGAGATTTGACCCAAAAACACTTCTACTTCGATTAGGAGGAGTGAATCTATAAAAAGGGAGAAAAGCAAGCAGAGAAGGATCCATTCAATCATCAAAGTTCTTAATTATCTTCTTTAATTATTGTTTAGTTTTTCTTATAGCCCTGTGCAGCTGAATTACTTTTAGTTGGTAGAGGAAGATTGAAATCTCAAGGGATCAATATGCATTGTGATATTTGGAGTTGATTTCATTAATTCAATCTTAACTGAGTATTAATTATTCATCTACTTTTCTTTTCTTAATGGTTATTCATATGATTGCTAGGGAGGCCTACTAGTATTTTGTATTTCTTTATCTACTGTTGAATTAGGTTTTGAACAAAGTTTTCTTTACTTTATTCATGAAGCAAATAGGATTAAGGATTTTGGATTATAAATCATTAACCCTATGATGAATGATCAACTAAATTAAATATAACCGATGTGCTTATATTTGTTTAGCTCTACCAGTTTCTCTTGTTCTTCATGCGATTAATAGGTTAGACTTTACTGAATTATTAAAGGATATCTTATTAATTAGGGTTTAATTGGTGCGATTGTTATCAATTTATTAGGTTTAAGGAGGAACAGGGATAGAATCCCAATGATAGATATTTGGTTTTAGATTAATGATGTTGTCAGTGATCAATACAATCCTTTGATGGTGAATATCAACCGAAACCAACGTCTCTCTTAATAATAACTCTCTTAATTATTTTTATTATTGTTTAATTTACTTTAATCGCGATTATCAATCCCTCATTTTCTCAATCACATAAGGTAAGACTGGTCTCTATGGGATCGACCCTTACTCCCACTACTACAGGTTAGTTGAGAGGTAAGGTATTAATTTGGGTGTACCTGCGACAGTGCGCACCAAATTTTGGCATCGTTGCCGCGGACTGTGTTTATTTACCTTTTGTGATTTTTCTTTTCTTTTCTTTTTGTTCATAATTTGGCACTAGGCTAGGCTCTCCATTAAGACATGCTGGTGAGGTATTGGTGCGCACTGTCGCAGGCACGCCCAAATTAAAACCTTACCTCAACACTAACCTGTAGTAGTGGGAGTAAGGGTCGATCCCACAGAGACTGGAATTACCTTATGTGATTCAGAAAGGGGGGATTGAGAGTCGCAATTAAAATTAAGTAAACAGTAGCAAAAATAATTGAGAGAAATTGATTAATGAGAAAAGCGTTGGTTTCGGTCGATATTCACCATCAAGGGATTGCATTGATCATAGACAAAATTATCAATCTTAAACCAAATATCTATCATTGGGATTCTATCCCAGTTCCTCCTTAAGCCTAGTAAATTAATGACAATCGCACTAATTATACTCTAATTAACGAGCAATCCTTTAACACATCGGTAAAGCATCACTTATTAACCGCATGAAAAACAAGAGAAACTAATAGAGCTAAACGAATACAAGCACATCGGTTATATTCAATTTAGTTGATATTCATCATAGGATTAACGATTTATAATCCAAAATCCTTAATCCTATTTGCTTCACGAATCAAGTAATAAAAGCTTTGTTCAAAACCTAGTTCAGCAGCTACACATACAATATACTAGTAGGCCTCCTAGCAATCACATGCATAATATTAAGAAAATAAGAACAGATGAATAAACAATACCCGGTTAAGATTGAATGCAATGAAATCAAATTCGTATCTCACAATGACATCAAATCCCTTGAGGTTTCAATCTCCCTCAACCAACTAAAGTAAATTAGCCGCGCAGGGCCATAGAAAACTAAACAAGAAGTAAAGAAAAGAGTTGAGAACTTGAATGAATTCTTTGCTGAATGAATAGATGCCTTCTCTGCTTACTTTCCTTCCTCTTTATAGATTCCCCCCTCCTAGTCGAAGTAGGAAAGTTTTTAGGTCAAATCTCCATCAATTGGGCTTCAAATCAGGCGAAAAAACTCTAAAATCGCGACTTCCGGAGCGGCGGCGCCGCGGCGCATAAGTTCAGCGCCGCGGCGCTGCGAAGCTTCATCCACGGGGTGCCGCGGCGCACCATGCAGCGCCGCGGCGCTCCATTCTTCGTACGCGGGCGCCGCGGCGTACCCATGCAGCGCCGCGGCGCTCGTGGTTCTGGGGCAAGGGCGCCGCGGCGCCAACAACCAGCGCCGCGGCGCTACGAGACATCCATGACGGGCTGCCGCGGCGCTGTATTGTGAGCGCCGCGGCGCCTAGAAAACGCCGGATTTTGCTAAAGTGTCGAACACGAAAGTTGTAGCTCTATGTTTCTTCTTTCCATAGCCGCTGGAATCAGCTCAATCGGAGCTCAAATGAGTGAGATATGCTTCCATTAGTGACGAAAGGTCAGAAATCAGCATTTTTCATGATTTTCTTCTATTTTTCTCTTCTTTTCTTCTTTATTATTCCTAAAAACATAAAACACACAATTTAATTAAAACCTATCTATTTATCATTTAAATAAAATAAAAAGAAACATAAAATATGCTAAATACATGCTTAATTTAAAGCATGTCAAATACCCCCACACTTGCTCTTTTGCTTGTCCTCAAGCAAATTAAACCATGTGAACAATATTCAATAGATAAGGTAAGTGAAAGTCTTTCCAATATATTGCCTCATAGTGAAAATTGAATGCTCTTAAAGAAATTTCAGAAAATTTAATGACTATGTGCAATATTCAATTTAAATGCAATTCAGAATTCATTTTTCTAGAGCCCTGAGTGTGTGTGTGTTTTGAGCAGTTCAATCATCTTTCATTCAAATGAGTTTATATATCTCAAGAAATCAAGTATGGATCTCCTCGTAGGATTTCCATAAGCTTATTTTTCCTGTTGCTCTCCACTAATGTAGGTCAAAACTATTTTTAAGATCAAAAGGACTTTATTTAGCTTGTAATGTGGCCAAGGTGAAGGGTGGGACAAAGGATATCAATGTAGGATCATTCACCCAGCACCACATGATTAAAATTGATCTCTTGAGCTCTTTGCTTTCCTCCAATAATTTTGGGAAGATTTTCTCCCCACACTACTTTTCCTGCTTCAATCCATCATTATCTTCTTTTTCTTTCACCCACAACATTTGTTCTTATATATATATAATTTTTTTTCTTTTGAAAATTTCTTTTCTTTTCCTTGCTCCACCCTTCCACCCTTTTTGTACAATAAAGCAATACAATACAAATATTCCTCAAAATAATCATGGAGTGAGTGAATAAGGTAAAGAAAAAAAAATAAGGATATACAAACTTTGGCTTATGGCTCAATTATGGTTTTCAGAAGGAAAAGTTCATTAAGCTCAAAATAAAGGAACTAGTGTTATTTTATTACTTAGGTTAGGCTTGAAAGGCTCAATCTATCCAATAATGCCTAAATCATCTCCTAAATAATAGTATTAACCTAGGATTTCGCCTCAAGCAGTATTCAAATAAGTTCTAGAATCCTGTTGAGATCATAAAAAATTTCTTTAAGTTGTATAAATTTTCTTTAAATAAAAGATAAACTAAATACTCAAAGTTGTTGTGCAAAATAGATTCAGGATTCTAGAAAATGGATAATAAATTGCAAAAAAATTAAAATTACACATAATTATGATTTTCCTACGTTTCTTAGGAGCTATTAGCAATTTAAACATTTATATCATTGGCTATTGGTTTCACTAACACAAACCCTTAAATTGAAATTTTGTTCACATGCTCACCTCATGATAGGAATAAAAGTGCACACATCATAGAATTATAGTAATGCATCAAAGTAGAAAAGTGCACAAGTGTATGAGTTATTATACAATCATCCAGCTGAGTCATAAAGTGACCCCCCCCACACTTAAAAACATACATTGTCCCCAATGTAAGAATATCAAAGAAAAAACACAATAGAGACAAGTAATAAAATAAGGAGGGGTCCAGGGAAACTTCCCTGATCAAGTGTCTTTAAATTCGACTCAATTGCTGATATGAGGTGTATAATCCTGCAAAAGAAGATGAAAAATCAAGTTATGCAAGCAATATAATCGAATGGGAGGTGAGTATGGGTGATTGGAGGCAAGAAAAGGAATTTGGGGGTGAGAGAGAGCAAAAACCGCGGGTAGGAGAAGAGGTTCTCGCGAACCTCTTATAGAGAGCGCCGCGGCGCTCTCTGCTGAAACGCGGAGCGCCGCGGCGTTATCTTCAGGCGCCGCGGCGCTGACCCAATCTGGGTAGGGGCGCCGCGGCGCTGTTCTTGAGCGCCGCGGCGCTCGTGTGCGTCCACAGCTTTTTTTTTTTTTTTTTTTTTTTTTTTTTTTTTTTTTTTTTTTTTTTTTTTTAATACAAATTAAACTATGAAAAGAAAAAATAATAAGAAGAAGAAAAATGATTGTTGGGTTGCCTCCCAACCAGCGCCTTTGTTTTACGTCGTTGGCTCGACTCAGCTCCCTATTGTTGTTCATGGAGGCTCTTTGAGGTTCACTTTAAATTTCTGGGACTGATTCAATCTTTGAAATTCAACTGCATAACCAAAAGGCATATCAGTAATAACAAGTGGACCTAACCAAGGGAGCGATTTCTTACCTTTAAAGGGTTCAACCCCTTTCATTTCTAGAACTTGATGCAATTTTATAGTCGGGTCTATGCCTTTAAGGTTTGCAATTGTTTTTATAATGGCATTTCTTTTTTTCTGAAAAATATGCATCAATTCTTCTTCTTTTTTAACACCCAAATTCTTGGCAACTAGAATAGGTGAAGCTTCCCCTACTTCCAAGTATTTCAAGTGATTAGGGAGAGGTGCCAAATTAGCCCCAGGATCCTGCAAAACAGAAGGTACAAGAGTAATATCAGAATTTGATAATTCCTTATAAGCAACCTTACCTGTTGGTGGTCCTTCTGAAAAATCATTAAGTGCAGCCAATTCCTCTTTTGTTTCTCCATCTAAATTTGTCTCACCACCATCTTCTTCTATGGATTTGCTCACAATTACTTCTAATTTGTCTTTTCCATCTAATTCAAATATGTCATGTGCCAAAGAATCAAGTACATCAATAGAATAAACAGGATTATCATCACCTGGGTGTTTCATGGCTTCATACATATTGAATTTTATTACTTCACCATTAAATTCCATAGTGAGTGTGCCATTGTGAACATCTATCTTGGTTTTGGAGGTTTTCAAGAATGGTCTCCCTAATAATATTGGAGAAGTAAAATCTCCATTGTCCATGTCAAGCACATAAAAATCTGCAGGGAATACAAAATCATCTACCTGTACCAAAACATCTTCAATTATTCCCTTAGGATATGCAGTGGACCTGTCTGCTAGCTGAATTATCAAATTTACAGATTTCAATGGTCCCAAATTCAAAGATGTGTATACAGAATATGGCATAACATTGATGGAAGCTCCTAAATCTAACATAGCCTTTTCAATGCGAGTCCTCCCAATTTTGCATGGAATAGTAAACATACCTGGATCCTTGCATTTAGTGGGGAGTTTAGTTTGAATCATAGCTGAAACATTCTGACTCATTTGAACCTTCTCACATCCCTTCAATTTTTGCTTTTTTTTCTGGGTACATAGTTCTTTCAAAAACTTTGCATATCTTGGTACCTGTTTAATAGCATCTAAAAGGGGAATATTAATTTCACACTTTCTGAAGGTTTCATATAATTCAGAAGTTTTTTCATGCAACCTGTCTTCTTTAAGAGCTTCTGGAAAAGGAGGCACAACTTCATAATTTAAATTAGAAGGAGACTTACCTGTAGGTGCTTCATTCTCCTTAATTGATTTTTCAGTTTCCTTAGGAGAAGAGGGTGCCGGTGGACTTTCAATCTCCTTACCATTTATTGAAATAATTGAACTGACATTTTCTCTAGGATTCACCACAGTTTGTGAAGGTAACTTACCTGAGTTTTGAGCATCCAGTCGACTCACTGTGGTTGCTAACTGACCCATTTGAGTTGTCAGGTTCTGAATGCTAGCTCTTGTCTCTTGCTGAAATTGATGAGAGCTATGCACAAGAGTCTTCACAATATCTTCCAATGGATTACTTACCTGATGCTCCTGGGATGCATTTTGTTTAGGATAATAGGCCTGTTGGTTTTGTTGAAAATTCTGTCCTGCAGGCCTATTTTGTGCATTCCCATATCTGAAATTGGGATGATCCTTCCATCCAGGATTGTATGTATTAGCATATGGATCATACCTCTTTGGTTGGCCAGGAAAACCTCCTACAACATTAGCTTGTTCTGTGGCTTCCTCTTGAAGTGTAGGGCACGTATCAGTAGGGTGCCCTGTTGCTGAACATATCCCACAGACTTTAACTTGTTGGAGTGTACCTGTAGCCATTTGGCGCACAAGAGAAGTAAGTTCAGATATTTGATTCTGAAGAGAAGTTGTACTTACCTCATGGGCATGTCTAACAGGAGGATCATGCCTAACGCCAAATTGTTGTGAATTGGCAGCCATATTTGATATGAGAATTCTGGCTGCCTCAGGAGTTTTGTCTACTAGTGCTCCTCCACTAGCTGCATCTATCATGCTCCTGTCTCCCTGCAAAAGGCCTTCATAGAAATATTGGATTAGTAGCTGCTCACTAATCTGATGATGTGGGCAGCTTGCACAAAGTTTCTTAAACCTCTCCCAATATTCATAAAGGGTTTCACCATGCAATTGCCTAATGCCGCATATTTCTTTCCTAATAGTGGCGGCTCTAGATGCAGGAAAATAACGTTCTAAAAACATTCTTTTCATCTCATTCCAAGTAGTAATGGTACCAGAGGGTAAATAATACAACCAATCCTTGGCTGAATCTTTTAAGAAAAAAGGAAAAGCCCTGAGTTTAATTTGTTCCTCAGTTACTCCAGGGGGCTTCATACTGGTACAAACCACATGGAACTCCTTTAGATGTTTATGCGGGTCCTCACCTGCAAGACCATGAAAACTAGGTAAGAGATGAATTAATCCAGATTTTAATTCAAAATTCACATTATCATCAAGATTAGGGAAAGTAATGCATAAGGGTTGTTGATGCAAATCAGGAGCTGCAAGCTCCTTCAGAGTAGGGTGTCTGGCCATGATCACTTCCTCCGTATCCTGATCAATGTCTTCTTGAATTCCTCTTCTGTGCCTGTATACAGATTTTCCAATATCTGGATTGAACTGTAAATCTTGACAATTAGCAGAACGAGTCACAGGCATAAAATAAAAAAAATCACAAAAGTAATGACGCAGTCCCCGGCAACGGCGCCAAAATTTGGTGCGCACTGTCGCAGGCACGCCCAAATTAAAACCTTACCTCAACACTAACCTGTAGTAGTGGGAGTAAGGGTCGATCCCACAGAGACTGGAATTACCTTATGTGATTCAGAAAGGGGGGATTGAGAGTCGCAATTAAAATTAAGTAAACAGTAGCAAAAATAATTGAGAGAAATTGATTAATGAGAAAAGCGTTGGTTTCGGTCGATATTCACCATCAAGGGATTGCATTGATCATAGACAAAATTATCAATCTTAAACCAAATATCTATCATTGGGATTCTATCCCAGTTCCTCCTTAAGCCTAGTAAATTAATGACAATCGCACTAATTATACTCTAATTAACGAGCAATCCTTTAACACATCGGTAAAGCATCACTTATTAACCGCATGAAAAACAAGAGAAACTAATAGAGCTAAACGAATACAAGCACATCGGTTATATTCAATTTAGTTGATATTCATCATAGGATTAACGATTTATAATCCAAAATCCTTAATCCTATTTGCTTCACGAATCAAGTAATAAAAGCTTTGTTCAAAACCTAGTTCAGCAGCTACACATACAATATACTAGTAGGCCTCCTAGCAATCACATGCATAATATTAAGAAAATAAGAACAGATGAATAAACAATACCCGGTTAAGATTGAATGCAATGAAATCAAATTCGTATCTCACAATGACATCAAATCCCTTGAGGTTTCAATCTCCCTCAACCAACTAAAGTAAATTAGCCGCGCAGGGCCATAGAAAACTAAACAAGAAGTAAAGAAAAGAGTTGAGAACTTGAATGAATTCTTTGCTGAATGAATAGATGCCTTCTCTGCTTACTTTCCTTCCTCTTTATAGATTCCCCCCTCCTAGTCGAAGTAGGAAAGTTTTTAGGTCAAATCTCCATCAATTGGGCTTCAAATCAGGCGAAAAAACTCTAAAATCGCGACTTCCGGAGCGGCGGCGCCGCGGCGCATAAGTTCAGCGCCGCGGCGCTGCGAAGCTTCATCCACGGGGTGCCGCGGCGCACCATGCAGCGCCGCGGCGCTCCATTCTTCGTACGCGGGCGCCGCGGCGTACCCATGCAGCGCCGCGGCGCTCGTGGTTCTGGGGCAAGGGCGCCGCGGCGCCAACAACCAGCGCCGCGGCGCTACGAGACATCCATGACGGGCTGCCGCGGCGCTGTATTGTGAGCGCCGCGGCGCCTAGAAAACGCCGGATTTTGCTAAAGTGTCGAACACGAAAGTTGTAGCTCTATGTTTCTTCTTTCCATAGCCGCTGGAATCAGCTCAATCGGAGCTCAAATGAGTGAGATATGCTTCCATTAGTGACGAAAGGTCAGAAATCAGCATTTTTCATGATTTTCTTCTATTTTTCTCTTCTTTTCTTCTTTATTATTCCTAAAAACATAAAACACACAATTTAATTAAAACCTATCTATTTATCATTTAAATAAAATAAAAAGAAACATAAAATATGCTAAATACATGCTTAATTTAAAGCATGTCAGGTATGTAGTTCTTACCTTAAACGACAACTTACAAATTTAACTTCTCTTGTTTGTCAACGTGTAGAGTAAGAAGTGCTATGGAAATTATTCAACCATTGGGCATCCGTCTAATGGGTACCCAACTTTCTATGAAGAATCATTTGAGCAAGTAAATATGGTTAGTGGTTTCCCTATACCACCAGAAGTGAGGTATGATTCTTAGTTAAACATGTATAATCCTGGATGGAATGATCATTCCAACTTTAGGTATGGGAATACACAAAATTGGCCTGGAGAACAAGATTTTACAAATTTTCAGCATAACCAACATGTCTTTTATCCTAGACAGCCTGCATATCAGGATTCACAAGTAAGTAGTTCTTTAGAAGAAATCATTAAATCTCTTGAACATAACACTCATCAATTTCAACAAGAGGTAAGTGCCATCATCTAAAGCTTGACAAATCAAATAGGTCAAGTAGCAACAACAGTCAATTGACTACAGGCTCAAAATTTAGAAATTGAAAGTCCAACCCCATCATCATTAGTGGAAAAAGAGGAAAATTCTACACTAATTGAAAAATATGACTTGGAAGTTGACACTAGTAAGCCTACTAAGAAAGAGGCTGTGGAATCTACCCTGAATACCAAATTTCAAGAGAAAATTATAGTAGGAGAGGAAGCACCAAAAGTGTAGCAAACAGGTAAGGATCTTTCTATGTTGTTATCAATTTCTAATAAGATTCCTATACCTTCTATTTTGCAGTATCTTGACCTAGGTTTAAAGAGATTCCCTAACCACTTAAAGGGCATATACAGTCGAGAATCACCCTCAGTGATAACCTAAAATAAATATGCCCTACTCAAAGATAGAGGAAAGTTACCCC
Organism: Gleditsia sinensis; assembly: GCA_037074535.1. NCBI lineage: Eukaryota > Viridiplantae > Streptophyta > Magnoliopsida > Fabales > Fabaceae > Gleditsia > Gleditsia sinensis. Next base: position 47,779,911 of record CM073470.1, read on the forward strand.
ATGCTTTGGCAGAATCTCAAAAAGATGAAATTAAATTAGATGCCAAAAGCTACTCAAGATATCAATTATTTCCAAGTAAGTTGAGTTTTCATTTAAGTAAACCTTTGATTAATGTTGATTTCCCCCCTCCTGATGCAGTTGAACCTCAAAATTTTGCAAATCCAATGGAAAGCCAATTCAAAGTGGACATCAAGGATTCTCCTTGAATGATATAAGGAGCTTTCAGTCGAGCCAACGACATTAAACAAAGGAACTTATTGGGAGGCAACCCAATATAGTCAAAAGAAGAAGAAGGTGGATATCAAAAAAATTTAGGGTCCAGTAATGCAACATGCTCATTCAATCCCAAACAAATTTAGGGAAGTCCACTTAACTCATATGTTTTCATATATCCTTTTCTACTCTTATCTTTCTTTTACATTGAGGACAATGTAAAGTTTGAGTGTAGGGGTGAAAGTATATTTATCTGAATAATTGTGACCCTATTTTGAGTATCAATTTTCTGATTTTTACTATTAATGCAATTTTATCGTGTTTAACAAGTTGAGTGATTATGTGAGTGTTTCAATTTATGTTTTGGGATGTCAGGCACAACCAACAGCCAATGATATGACTATCCAATTTTTTTTAGCTTTTGAAAAATGTAGAAAATTCATGGTTGTGTACAATTTTACCCTTTTTGCAATTTATTACTTTTGACTTTAGAATCCTAAAATATTTTTGCACAATAACTTTGGGCATTCAATTTATCTTTTACTTAGAGAAGGTTTATATAATTCAAAAATATTTCATGATCTCAATAGGATTCTAGAACTTATTTGAATGTTGCTTAAGGCGAAATCCTAGGCTAATACTATAATTTAGGAGATGATTTAGGAATTATTTGATAGATTGATCCTTTCAAGCCTAACCTAAGCAATGAAATATCTTTAGTTCCTCTATTTTGAGCTTAATGAACTTTTCCTTCCAAAAATCACAAATGAGTCGAAAGCCAAATTTTGTAGGAATATCCTTATTTTTGATCCCATTCACTCACTTCATGATTAGTTTTTTGAATGCTTGTTTTGTAGAGTTTTATTTACAAAAGGGTGGAAGGGTGGAGTAAGGAAAAGAAAAGAATTATGCAAAAAAAAAAAGAATTATGCAAAGGAAATAGAAGAAAAATCCCAATGCCGTGGAAAAAATTATATTAGAGAACTGAGGAAAAGGATGGATTAAATTCAATTAAAGCAAGAAAATGAGTGTGGGGAAAAAAATCTTCCCAAATTCTTTTTTTAAATAAAGCTCAAGAGATCATATTTAATCATGTGGTGTTGGGTGATTGATGTAACATCCCCAATTTTTCCTTATGTTACTAATTGAAATTTATTTCTTTTAGAGAGGAGAAAGGATTTTGGATCTCATGGGAGGATTAAATTTTTTTTTACTTAAGTCAAACAAAATTGTAGAAATGGTTAAAATGGCATTTATGTAATTTCATTAAAATGGCATTTAATTTATGTAATTTATGGAGGATGGCATTAGTGTAATTATGGATGATGGTATGAGCATTTTGGAGATGAAGAGGTGGTAGGAAAAAAAAGAAGTTAAGAAGGAGAAGGGGGAGTGTCGGTAGGAAGAGAAAGGAAAAAAAAGAGAAGAAAAGGAAGAGGAGAAAAAGAAAGGGGAAGAAAAAAAAATAAGAGAAAGAGGAAGAAGAAGAAGAAGAGAAAGAAGAAGGAGAAGGAAGAGGAAAAGGGAATTAAGAATTTCTGGGTGGTAGGAATCAAGCACAAGTTTAAGGAGTTGTTTGAGGTAGGTTTAACATCTTCTAATAAATTTTGTACAAAATGATATATATGCTTTTAGATTTGTTTAAATGTCATTTTGAATAGCATGTGGTCTGGATAGTTATGTAAAATTATATTTTGGATGTTCAGACATGCATATGGGTGCATGGAATTATATAAAAGAAAATTCCAAGAAGAAGATAAATTAAGCTGAATTTCGGAATAATTGGGAGGCTACTATTTTTGGAATTTTGGGAAAATTTGGTAAGGAGTTTAAAGAAATGGTCAAGATATGAATTATATATACATATATATATATATATATATATATATATATATATATATATATATATATATATATATATATATATATATATATATATATATATATATATATGTCACGAATCTATAGGATTTGGAATTACTTAATTTGGAGTTCATATGAGGGAGATATGGCTGGTTAATTGAGCAGAGGTCAAAATTCAAGATAATAAAAATAAGCATTTTTGTTTTAATTTTCTAGGAATAATCTGTAAAGAATCTGAAGAAATTATAAACACAAAGGTTGTAGATAATTGTCTTAGATTTCAATAGGATTTGAAATCAACTTAATTGGAGTTCATATAAGGGAGATAGGATTGAATAAGTGAAGAAAGGTCACAGAACACGGCCAGGCCGTGTTCTGGGTTGCTTCAGCACGGGTAGGTCGTGTTCGGGGCTGTTTTTAAGCATGTTTGAATTATTTTTCAAGCATGGCCATGTCTTGAACATGGCCATGCCGTATTAGGTGCTGGATTGTCTTACTTTTCACTATTTTATGCCTAAAAATAATCTTGTTTGTTGTAATATTTTTAGGAAACATATATTCAAGAAAAATACTTTTAAAATGATGATTTTGGTATCACAAATTACTCTTTTTCTTTATTTGATTTAAAATGAATTATATTGAATATTGGTATATGATGAATGATTATTAATCATTTGGTATAAAAATGATGCATCATATTATGAAAGTAATTAAATGGCAAGCGTAAAGCTCATGACGAGTTACTTGATAGTTATATATTGTATTTGATGAATATGAATTTATATATATACATTTATATGTATAGATGAATATCAACGGGTTGTATGGCTTGAGACGGTACCGAGTATGGGACGCCCTATTAGCCTGAGTGAGCCAAGGGAGGGCCGCTCCAACCGGGTGTCAGTGGTAATGTGAGGGGGCAAGAGGGTGATGTACTCACATTCTCTGATCAGTTATTGTGACTGTAGTCTATCTGTCACTATGCATATAGCAAATGAGTAAATTAAAAACCATGATAAGGCTGAGCGTTATATAAAAAAAGGACTTTTAGTGCATGTGTAGTATGATAATTATGCATAAACAAAAATTATGATTTTATCTCAAAATTTTGATATTTCTCTGTAGCTTATATAGCTGAACTTAACTCCTATTTTCTCATTATATTTTATTTATGTTAACTCTATTGGGAACCTTTGTTCTCACTATTATTGTGGTGTTATGTTCAGATAAAAAGAAATGAGATGCAACACAAAATGATGTTACTGATGGAGATCTAGATGTTAGCACCACCTCCTCACCCTTTGTATTTCAAGGGTGAAGTGCTATATAAAGACTCTTATTTATGTACTAAAATGTTGTATTGTATAAATATAACATGTGTGTGGTTTGTAATATATATGTAAACATGTATATTGTGTTTTGAAATGTTGTATTGTATAATTAGAACATGTATGAGGTTTGTAAGAAATATGTATATATATATATATATATATATATATATATATATATATATATATATATATATATATTGTATTTATACATATGGCGTATTTAACATGCGTATCGTGAAAAAACAAAAAAAAAACGGAGGTTACAAAGTTGGTATTAGAGATGGTCGATCTTAGGCGACCATGGGGTGGGTGGTAACCTAAATTGACTTAGAGGAGTCTTGAATAGTTATGTGGAAATGTTATGTAAGGTAGCAGATAAATTTAATAGGAAAGTACTAGAATTTTCTATTTATAATCTCGTGTAGTGTGATAACTACTGTAAAATTTTGAATTGTTGTTGAGCTTGATCACCTCAATAGTGACTAATATTTTGCTTTACTAATACAGTGAGTTATGGCACCACCAAGAAGGAATCTGCCAGGCAGTGTAGATGCTACTTTAAATAACATAGCCGCAGCTATTCAAGCTTAGGCAGCTGCTACGAATCAGATTCTGCAGCACCTTCAGAATATTAATAATAATGAAGAGGTTAGGGAAAATGAAAGAAACTTAAATGGAAACAGAACTGGAAATGGTAATGGATGGTCTAAATTTATGGGAACGCGACCTCCGTGTTTTGTGGGTGCATATGACCCAATAGTTGCTGAGAGATGGTTGACGGAACTCGAGAAGATTTTTAAAGTTCTAAATTGTTCTGATGAGCAGAAGGTCAGTTTTGGGACATATATGCTGAAGGAAGAAGCTGAATACTGGTGGAGAGGAGCCAAAGAGTTACTGGTACATCAAGACAGGGAAATTACATGGCACTTGTTCCGAGAGACCTTTCTGAACAAATATTTTTCCAGTAATGTGAGAGCTGAGAAAGAGATTGAGTTTCTTCAGCTTAGACAGGGAAATGGGACCATTGAGCACTATATTACTAAGTTTGAAGAACTATGTAAGTTTTCAAGTACTTTGAAGAATAATCCAAATAAAGCTTGGAAGGTAGTGAAGTTTGAATCAGGACTGAACCCGGAGCTTAGAAATGTTATGGTGGCATTAGAGATTCGAGAATATGCCTCGTTGGTAAATAAATGTCGGATGCTGGCGACAAGTCTAAAAGCAGTCGAGGATGAAAAGGAGAGGTGGATTCAGTGGAAGCGGAAGAGAGAGTTCCCAGTTATGGATAGAAATACCAGAAGGAAGAATATCATGAGAGGTAAACAACTAGCAATTGTGGAACCCAGACCTTTTCTGAAAAATCCGGCAATGGGTCAGTGTGGAAAATGTGGGAAATTCCATGGGAATAAACCATGTTATTTTGATTCAGTCACTTGCTACCAATGTGGACAGAAGGGGAACATGGCACGATATTGTCTATTAGGAAATGGGAAAGGTATTGCACGAACTCAACAAATGACAGGAAGAGTTTTCACCTTGAGTGGTGCTGAAGCAAAGACAACTCCTGATTTGATGCAAGGTACGTGTTGTATCAACAATTTGTCTCTGAATGTATTGTTTGATTCTGGCGCGAGCCATTTTTTCATAGCAATAGAATGTGTAGGGAAATTACAACACTCTATTGTGGAGTTACCATATGATTTAGCGGTGGTGACACCTACAGGAAGAAAAATTATTACCTTCTCAGTGTGTTTGAATTGTCCCATTGTATTGAATGACAGATCCTTTGTAGTGGATCTTATCTGTCTACCTCTGAACAGTATAGATGTCATCTTGGGTATGGATTGGTTAAGTCAGAACCGAGTCTAACTGGATTTTTGTAATAAGACTTTTGAGTTTCTCTCGGACCCACCGGGGGACCAAAAGTATAGCATTATTAGTGCTCACCAACTCTATAAGGAGATGAGGGATGCAGATCTGAGATGTGTTTTCTTGTATACCATCAAGCCGAGTATGAAACAGGAGCTGCTTGAGATTCCAGTAGTCTGTGAATTTCCAAAGGTTTTTCCCTCTGAAATTTTTGAACCTCCACTGAAGAGGGAAGTGGAATTTTCCATTGATCTAGCACCAGAGGCGAGGCCTATTTCTATCACTCCCTATAGAATGTCTCCTGTAGAACTACAAGAGCTGAAGAAGCAAATCAAAGAGCTGTTAGAAAAGAATTTTATCATACCTAGCGTATCACCTTGGGGAGCGCGTGTATTGTTTGTTAAGAAGAAAGATGGCAATTTGAGATTGTGTATTGATTACAGGAAATTGAAAAAGGCGACTATTAAGAATAAGTATCTGTTTCCTAGAATAGACGATCTATTAGATTAATTAAAAAGAGCTACTATTTTCTCTAAGATAGACTTGAGGTCAGGATATCATTAGATCAGAGTTAAAGAAGAAGACATTCCAAAAACAGCTTTTAGAACATGGTATGGACACTACAAATTTTTAGTCATGCCTTTTGGGGTCACAAATGCACTTGTAGTCTTTATGGACTATATGAATCGCATTTTTAGACCCTACTTGGATCAATTCGTAGTAGTGTTCATAGATGATATTTTAATATACTCTAAGAGTGAGGAAGAACACAACCAGCATCTCCGATTAGTACTTCAGGTTTTGAAGGAAAATAAACTTTTCGCTAAGTTGGAAAAATGTGAATTTTGGCTGGAAGAAGTGAAGTTTTTGGGTCACGTAATTTGTAAAGATGGTGTGTCGGTGGATCCCAGTAAAAATGAAGCAGTGCTGAAATGGGAGAGACCAAAAACTGTGATTGAAATTAGAAGTTTCTTTGGTTTAGCAGGATATTAAAGAAGGTTTATACATGGATTCTATCAAATAGCTTTGCCTTTGACTCGATTGACCAGAAAAGGAAGTCTCTTTAATTGGACTGAAGAATGCAAGAATAGTTTCCAAGAGCTTAAAGTCAAATAGACTTCTCCACCTACTCTAGTTGTTCCTAACGCTTCTGGATGCTTTGTAGTCTATACGGATGCTTCCAAGAAAGGTTTAGGTTGTGTTTTGATGCAAGAAAGTAGAGTAGTTGCTTATGCGTCTGGAGAATTGAGACCGCATGAGGAGAACTATCCTACTCATGATTTAGAGTTAGCTATAATAGTTTTTGCCCTGAAGATGTGGAGACACTACTTGTATGGAGTTGTATTTGAAATATACAGTGACCACAAGAGTTTAAAGTATATCTTTGACTAAAAAGAATTGAATATGAGGCAAAGAAGGTGGATGAAATTCATTAATGATTACAAATTTGAATTAAAGTATCACCCAGGGAAGGCAAATGTAGTAGCTGATGTGTTGAGCCAAAATTCGTTGTATTTAAGTCAAATACTGATAAAAGAAATAGAGCTAATTGAGGAATTCAGAAATTTAAAATTATCAGTTATTACTGTCCCTGGTAGTTTGATTGTTAGTGAATTAAGAATTGAAAGTGATTTGAAGACTCAGAATAAGGAAGCATAGACACATGATCAATTTTTACAAGATCGAAGAGATCAGCTTGACTTTTCAATGTCAGAGGATAGAATTATTATGTACTGGGGCAGAACATGTATACCACAAGGAGAGAATTTGAAGGCTAAGATTCTGGAAGAAGCTTATCAAAGTAAGTATACAATCCATCTAGGATCTACAAAAATGTATCAAGATTTGAAAAGATTATATTGTTGGCCAGGAATGAAGAGAGACATTACTGAATATGTGTCTAAGTGTCTGGTTTGTCAAAAGGTGAAGATAGAACACCAAAAACCTTCTGGGATGTTACAACCTTTAGAAATCCCTGAGTGGAAGTGGGATAGTATATCCATGGATTTTATTGTCAGATTACCTAAGACTCAGACAGGTCATGATGCGATACGGGTAATAGTTGATAGACTAACGAAATTTGCACACTTTTTACCCTTTAAGAAAAACTACTCGTTGAATAAGTTGGCCCAGTTGTATATGAAGGAAATTGTACGGTTGCATGGAATTCCTAATAGTATCATTTCAGATTGAGATTCTCGATTTACTTCCAGATTTTGGAGAGCACTACAAGAAGCTTTTGGTACTCGTTTGTGTTTTAGTACTGCATATCATCCTCAAACATATGGTCAAACAGAGAGAACTATACAGACTCTAGAGGATATGCTAAGAGCATGCGTGCTAGAGCAAGGAAAAGGATGGGATGGATATCTGTCACTGGCTGAGTTTGTGTGTAATAACAGTTATCATTCTAATATCAGAATGGAACCTTATGAATCTTTGTATGGTAGGAGATGTAAATCGCCATTATGTTGGAATGAAGTGGGGGAGAAAAGGTTATTGGGTCTCGAGTTAGTGAAACATACTTTTGAGCAAATACAGATAATTCGAGATAAAATGCAAACAGCTCAGAGTCAACAAAAGAGTTATTTCGATAGGAGAATGAGACCAATACAATTCCAAGAAGGTGAGCATGTGTTCTTAAAAATTTCTCCTACTACCAAAATTGGCCGAGCAATGAAAATTAAGAAATTGAGTCTAAGATATTTAGGACCTTATCAAATTCTGAAAAGGATAGGGTCATCGGCGTATCAGATTGCACTTCCTCCGCATTTGTCAAATCTGCATTATGTGTTCCATATTTCTTAACTTCAAAAGTATCTACCAGATCCGTCGCACATAATTCAAGAAGAAATAACAGCTGTAGACGAGAATCTAACCTACCGACCGAGGCCGATAGTAATTCTGGAAAAAGACGTGAAACAGTTGAGAAATAAAAGAATTCCATTGGTGAAGGTAGGTTGGGAGAGTTTAACAATGGAAGAAGCCACATGGGAAAGAGAAGATGACATGAGATAGAAGTATCCACAACTGTTTAAAGACAGGTAAACCTTGAATTTTGAGGACAAAATTCTTTTTAGGGGGGAGAACTGTAACATCCCCTATTTTTCCTTATGTTACTAATTGAAATTTATTTCTTCCAGAGAGGAGAAAGGATTTTGGATCTCATGGGAGGATTAAATTATTTTACTTAAGTCAAACAAAATAGAAGGAATGGTTAAAATGACATTTATGTAATTTCATTAAAATGGAATTTAATTTATGTAATTTATGGAGGATGGAATTAGTGTAATTATGGATGATGGTATGGGCATTTTGGAGATGAAGAGGTGGTAGGTAGGAAAAAAAGTTAAGAAGGAGAAGGGGGAGTGTCGGTAGGAAGAGAAAGGAAAAAAAAGAGAAGAAAAGGAAGAGGAGAAAAAGAAAGGGGAAGAAAAAAAAGAAGAGGAAGAGGAAGAAGAAAAAGAGGAAGAAGAAGAAGAGAAAGAGGAAGAAGAAGAAGAGAAAGAAGAAGGAGAAGGAAGAGGAAAAGGGAATCAAGAATTTCTGGGTGGTAGGAATCAAGCACAAGTTTAAGGAATTGTTTGAAGTAGGTTTAACATTTTCTAATAAATTTTGTACAAAATCATATATATGCTTTTAGATTTGTTTAAATGTCATTTTGAATAGCATGTGGTCTGGATAGTTATGTGAAATTATATTTTGGATGTTCAGACATGCATATGGATGCATGGAATTATATAAAAGCAAATTCCAAGAAGAAGATAAATTAAGCTGAATTTTTGAATAATTGGGAGGCTACTAATTTTGAAATGGTCAACATATGAATTGTAGATATATGTCTCACGGATCTATAGGATTTGGAATGACTTAATTTGGAGTTCATATGAGGGAGATATGGCTGGTTAATTGAGCAGAGGTCAAAATTCAGGATAGTAAAAATAAGCATTTTTGTTTTAATTTTATGAGAATAATCCGTAAAGAATCTGAAGCAATTACAAACATAAATGTTGTAGATAATTGTATTAGCTTTCTATAGGATTTGAAAGCAACTAAATCGGAGAGGGAGATATGATTGAATAAGTGACGAAAGGTCACAGAACATAGCCAGGCCGTGTTCTAGGTTGCTTCAGCATGGGTAGGCCGTGTTTGGGGCCGTTTTTAAGCATGTTTGAAGTATTTTTTAAGCATGGCCGTGTCTTGAACATGGCCAGACCGTGTTGGGTTCTGGATTATCATACCTTTCACTATTTTATGCGTAAAAATAATCTTTTTTGTTGTAATATTTTTAGGAAACATATATTCAAGAAAAATACTTTTAAAATGATGATTTTGGTATCACAAATTACTCTTTTTCTTTATTTGATTTAAAATGAATTATATTGAATATTGGTATGTGATGAATGATTATTAATCATTTGGTATAAAAATGATGCATCATATTATGAAAGTAATTAAATGGCAAGCGTAAAGCTCATGACGAGTTGCTTGATAGTTATATATTGTATTTGATGAATATGAATTTATATATTTACATTTATATGTATAGATGAATATCAACGGGTTGTATGGCTTGAGACGGTACTGAGTAGGGGATGCCCTATTAGCCTGAGTAAGCCAAGGGATGGCTGCTCCAACCGGGTGTCAGTGGTAATGTAAGGGGTCAGGAGGGTGATGTACTCACATTCCCTAATCACTTATTGTGACTGTAGTCAATACGTCACTATGCATATAGCAAATGAGTAAATTAAAAGCCGTGATAGGGCTAAGGATTATAAAAAAAAGGACTTTCAGTGCATGTGTAGTATGATAATTATGCATAAACAAAAATTATGATTTTATCTCAAAATTTTGATATTTCTCTGTAGCTTATACAGCTGAGCATAACTCCTATTTTCTCATCATATTTTATTTATGTTAAGTCTATTAGGAACCTTTGTTCTCATTATTATTGTGGTGTTATGTTTAGATAAAAAGAAATGAGATGCAACACAAAATGATGTTATTGATGGAGATCTAGATGTTAGCACCACCTCTTCACCCTTTGTATTTCAAGGGTGAAGTGCTGTAGAAAAACTCTTATTTATGTACTGAAATGTTGTATTGTATAAATATAACATGTGTAAGGTTTGTAATATATATGTAAACATGTATATTGTGTTTTGAAATGTTGAATTGTATAATTAGAACATGTATGAGGCTTGTAATAAATATGTATATATATATATATATATATATATATTGTGTTTATACATTTGGTGTATTTAACATGCGTATCATGAAAAAAGAAACTGGATGTTATAATTGAGCCTAAATTTGTATCATTTATCCTACCTTATACCCTGGCCACATTACAAGCTAAATAAAGTCCTATTGATTGTAGAGGTAGTTTTGGCCTACATTAATAGAGAGTGGCATGAATAATAAGCATATAGAAATCCTAAACTAATTAGAGTTCTACAACCAAAATTTTGGGATATATAAACTCATCTAGGTAAAAGAAAATGTATTGACCCAAGAACACACACACTATGGATTTAGAAGGATAAAATAATGGATTGCATTTGTGTTAATCTTGTGCATGATTATAACCTTCCAAAATTTTTCTCGAGTATATTTTCATGTTATGAGGCAAACGTTTGGTAAGCCTAACAATCACTACATATATTGATTGTTGTTTTCCGTCTTTAGGGATTATTTTGCTTGAGGACAAGCAAAAGGTTGAGTGTGGGGGTATTTGATGTGATCTTAATTAAGCATGATATTAATACCTTTAAACTTAATTTTTGTATGATTTAAGTAAAATATGATTAGGTATTAGATTAGTTTTGTGTTTTGTGTTGTAGGAACAAAGGAAGAAGAAAAGATAAGAAAAGGGTAAGAAAATCATGGAAAAATGCTAATTTCTGACCTTTCATCACTAATTGAAGCATATCTCACTCATTTGGACTCTGATTGAGGTGATTCAAGTGGCTGCAAAAAGAAAAGACATAGAGCTTCAACTTTCATGTTTGGCACATTGGTAAATTCTAGGGATTTCTAGGTACCACAGTGCTGCGTCTTCGCAACCTTGGAGAGCCACGACAGGTAGTTCCTAGAAGCACCGAATGTTGCGGCGCTGGGCAAAGGGCACCGCGGTGCCCTGGTGCAAAATTTTTGATGTGCTGTGGTGCCCTGTTAGAAGAATTTCATCATGCCGCGGCGCCCGCTGTCACACTGAAAAGCTGAAGTCACGATTTTGAATTATTTTTAGCTTTAATTGAAGCCCAGTGGACCGAGATTTGACCTAGAGACACTTCTACTTCGATTAGGAAGAGTGAATTTATAAAAAGGGAGGAAAGCAAGTAGAGAAGGATCCATTCAATCATCAAAGTTCGTAATTATCTTCTTTAATTCTTGTTTAGTTTTTCTTATGGCCTTGCACGGCTGAATTACTTTTAGTTAGTAGAGGAAGATTGAAACCTCAAGGGATCGATATGCATTGTGAGATTTGGAATTGATTTCATTAATTCAATCTTAACTGAGTATTGATTATTCATCTACTTTTCTTTTCTTAATGGTTATTCATATGATTGCTAAGGAGGCCTACTAGTATTTTGTATGTCTTTATCTACTGTTTAATTAGGTTTTGAACAAATTTTTCATTCCTTTATTCATGAAGCAAATAGGATTAAGGATTTTGGATTATAAATCATTAACCCTATGATGAATGATCAACTAAATTAAATATAACTGATGTGCTTATATTTGTTTAACGCTACCAGTTTCTCTTGTTCTTCATGCGATTAATAGGTTAGACTTTACTGATTTGTTAAAAGATATCTTATTAATTAGGGTTTAATTGGTGCAATTGTTACCAATTTACTAGGCTTAAGGAGGAACAGAGATAGAATCCCAATGATAGATATTTGGTTTAAAATTGATGATGTTGTTAGTGATCAATGCAATCCTTTGATGGTGGATATCAATCGAAACTAACGTCTCTCTTAATAATCACTCTCTTAATTATTTTCATTATTGTTTAATTTACTTTAATTACGATTATCAATCCCCCTTTTTTCTCAATCACATAAGGTAAGACTATTCTCTGTGAGATTGACCCTTACTCCCACTACTACAGGTTAGTTGAGAGGGTAAGGTATTAATTTAGGTGTACCTGCGACAGTGCGCACCAACTTATGATCATACCTATGAAGAACCTTATAAAAGCAAAAGAAAATTTTTACCAGAAAATCAAAACGAAATTTTAGCACAAACAAATGAGCTTATTTTAAGAATATTTTTATGTATAATAAAAGAAAGAATATTTTTAAAAATAAAACAAAAATTTATTTGAGGCCAATATAATTATTTTAAGCAAAACAATAATTATTTAAATTAAAACTATACTTGCTTTTAGTAAAACATAATCACTTTTAAACAAATAAAAATATATTTTTTTATAGCAAAACACTATTATTTAAAAATAAAAATTACAGGATATTACATTATTCCCCCCTTAAGAAATTCGGTCCCCGAATTTCAACCCATCCTACCATATGTGGGGAATGAAATCAAGGTATAATTCGGAGTTACCAACCTTATTACTCAAATAATTGAGGATATCTTTTCTGTAAATCATCTTTACTTTTTAATATGTCTCTTTACTTGAGTGATTTTGCCATATAACTTAACCATAGGGATTTCGTTTATTTATAAGTTCTTCACTTGTCGATCAACAATAAACATCGATTTTTTTACTCATAATTAAGCGAAATTCTTGTCCAATTGAATTCTTTAGAATTAGGTAACTTAAGAAAAATCTAATAGGTACTTCCTTACTATTGATGCAAGAAAGTATGTATCCACGTTACTTAATCTTGATGGCAAGGCTAGGCAATGTACTACTATGCTTACTTTGTTCAAGTTTTCAAAAGAGTCTATATACTATAGCTTAACTTTTTCCTTCTTTCCAACCTCATTACCTCTTTCATTGGTGAGTCCTTCAAGAATATGTGGTCACTAACTGATAATTTCTGGTGCTCAACATTCATGGTCCTTATAGACTTTTGGCCTGTATTGATTTGTTTGTATTCCTTTTCTAATCAATTTCACTTTATACAAAGTACCCAACAGATTATATATATACATGTAAGAAACTCTTAAACCATTGTATATCTCATTCCTTTATATACTCAAGCTTGCATGAATATATCTATAAGCCGATATTAGGAAACACACACATAAAAGAACATATTCACATCCATATTGGGTAACTATCTTGTCTTATTCCAAACTTCTATCAAGTCATCTTTGATTCTCACATGTCAACATCATCTCATGAATATCATCATCTTAATCTATCATATATTTTTATCCTAAAATCCATTAATCAATATGTTAAACATACGTAGCAATAAATCTACTAAACCTTTTATAACGTTTATGTACCATTGGCATATGTCTAACAATTCCAACTTACCTCATCATAGTAACTTTATACCCTCTTATTAACACCAATAAATTCATTATAAAAAATTTCAAGCTTTTCTTCTATCATATCTAAAAGTACCTCATTCTAACTTATATCAATCCCATTTAATTCATCCAATCATTTCAAAAAGATTTTTCCCAACAATTATTCATACATGAATTTCCAATTTTAACATAATTCACATCCTAGATACTAGACTCAATTTAGCATGGTATAAACTTTTAACACAAATATCTTGATCTCTTACATTATTTTCAGACATGATTCTCAGAATATTCTCCATATTTTCAAATTAAGAGTTCAAAGATTCCTTTCAAACTTTTCATTACTTTAACCTACTAATCACTTGGACACCATAATAACTGAGTTTCAAAGAAAATAAATTAACTTTTCTTGTAGTGAGGAAAAATAACTTTGCATTTAATGCCAAACACTAATAAGGGAGAATGCAGTAGAATAGAAGAAAAGCATAATAGAGAATGGTGCCAAAGTAGAAATTCAAAAATTTGGACAAGACATTAAAAGAAAATTAAAATCAGTGGCCATAATTCTTGAAAATCTGTAAACAAAATTTAGCTATTATTTCGGCAAAAATCGGTGGCCACAAGTTTTGAATATATGTGCTAAAATCTACTTTAAAGCTATTAGTATTCGGTGGAAAAATAACACATGGAAAAAGAAATATTTCTGAACTTATAAAAGTCTGTAAAAATCAAAGAATACGTAGTTAACTGGTAGGATGCAGTTGATTGCTTCAAAATAGATGTAATCAATAAACTGTAAAATAACCAGTCCAAATTAAAATTTCTCAAAATAGCTAGTCGACTGGCAAGAACATTGGGAAAATAAGAAAAATCATTTAATTTTCCCTCTTCAATAAATATATGGTGATATCTTAACCTTATTATCTTTATATGCCTAATATGAGCGACTATCACAACTACTGTACATATACATGCTTGCCGTCATTTTTTGAAAATTTCACCTTCAATTTAGCTGATATCCATCAATCACTCACATAGTTGTTCTAATTATACTCATTCTATTTGCATATCTATTATAAGTATTCCCTTCTCTGAGTTCTATAAATACACACATTAGTATCTTTACTTTCTCATACTCAAAATTATGGTGTGTGTAGTTATGGAGGGAATCACATTCCCTCAATTTCAAAATACTTGTATCTTTTGTGGTTTCAGTCCCAGAAAAGATGGAGAGTATGTGAAAGTTGCACAAAACCTGGGTATGGTATTGGCCAGAAGAAAACTTCATTTAGTCTATGGTGGGGGTAATCGTGGGTTAATGGGGTGTGTGTCTACAGCTGCATATATAGGAAGATGTCAAGTTCTAGATATTATTCTTACAGCTCTAGTTGCATCCAACACCACAGGGAAGACAATTGGGGAAGAATATAAGGTTGCTTCCATGCATGAGCGCATGGCTAGTATGATGAGCAATGCTGATGCCTTCATTGCCTTACCAGGGGGTTTTGGTACTTTAGAGGATATTTTCCAAATAGTATCTTGGGCACAATTAAATATGTATCACAAACTGATAGGTTTATTAAATGTTAACTATTTCTTTGATGGTCTGTTGGCTTTTCTTGATCATGCTGTGGAACAAAGATGTATCCCACACTCAGCACAACGAATTCTCATCTTAGCTTCAAATACTGAGGAGTTGATTGATACTTTATAAGCATATGTTCATGTACCAGATCTAATTATAGCTCAAATAGAATTGACAACAGACAACAGCAGAAAGCACAAATTGGACTTGGATCTTCATCTGTAACTATAGCAAGATGTGGACATTGTTGTACCATTTTTATTTTCTCAAGGTCAACTTGGATACCATCTTGCTAGTCACATACCTTAAGAAAGTAATATAACTAAGTCAGAATTCGTATTTTGAAAACTTAGCATATAGCTGATACTCCCTCGGAGTTTGTAAAACTATCTTTAAATGTTTTTTATGATCCTCTGAACTCTTGGAATATTCTAGTATATCATCAATACATATAATAACAAATTGATTCAGAGATGACTTAATTATTATTCATTAAATCTATGAATGCAGCTGTGGCATTTGTCAATCCAAATGACATCACTAAAAACTTAGTGTCCATGCCGAATCCTAAAAGAAATTTTTTGGAATATCGTCTTCCCTTCTCATTAATTGATGATATTTATATCTCAAATCAGTTCAAAAAATTTTTTTGAAAAATGTTGAGCACCCTATAGCTGGTCAAAAAAATTATCCATATGAGGTAATGAGTATTTATTTCATACTGTCACCTTATTCAACTGTTTATAATCCATGCATAATCACAACGATACATCTTTCTTTTTTACAGATAAAACTGGGGCACTCCAAGAAAAAGTACTAGGGCATTTGAATCCCTTGTCTTACACGTGTTGTAACTAATTTTTTTTTAGTTCTTTAAGTTCAATGGGTGCCATTCTATATGAAAATATAGACACTGGTTAGGTTCCAGGAAGTAAATCAATACCAAATTCTATTTATCATTTCGGAATAATCTTGAAAATTCCTCAGGAAATACATTAGAAAATTATCTAACCACTAGAACTTAATTTACACTGGTATACTTTATATTAACATCTATTACCACTGCCAAATATTCTTGGCACCTTTTTGTAATCACTTATGGGATGTTAAAGCAGAAATTAGATTACCGGGTATCTCACTACGATCTTCTTGTGTCAAGAAAGAAAATTTTCTAGGAATATTGAATTTAATCACCTTAAAGTGACATTCTAAAATGGCTTGGCATAATACCAACCAAGCCATTCTCAGTATCACATCAAAGTCTACCATTTCTGGACAACCAGGTAAAACGGATGTCACATTCAGAAACCATCATATTTGGTATTTGTCTCAATTCTATAAATTCCTTGGCACGCCTATCATTTTCACTTCTAAGCAAAAATCGACCCATAAATATTTTTTTTAGATGCCACAATATTCAATCTATCTTATACTAGAAACTTTATCAACTTGGAATAGAAAGGAATTTGAAACCCTATAGAATCCCTCAGCAGCACCTGAAGTATAAATATGTCCGGCTTATATCCATATTAAAGGTCCTACTAAAGAATCCCTTGCTCCGATAGCCACAGAGAAACCTAATGCTCTGATACCAACTTGTCACGCCCCTAATTTTAGAGCACGTGAAACACATACTTTACGATCATATATTTTTCATAACATATATAATACACTCTTTTACAAATATGTATTTCCATATATATACCAAATCTATAAACATCAAAGTACAGCAGAAGTAGGGATCCTGCTTGTAGTGTTCAGAGTATACTCTAAAGTACAAATACAATATAAATCAAAATCTATGAGTCATGGAAACAAAGTAGGCTTACCTAGAGATCATGTCGTCTAGCTAGTAAACTATTTAGAGGGGAAGGACCAAACTCTATAACCTTATCTGAAAAACATATAAATATCGTGTAGTGAGTTTGACAACTCAGTGAGCAGATAATACCTCCTACGACCTCTTAGGTCAACATATGAATGTACTCATATTTTAAAATTTGTTACAGAAAATATAGTTCATAAGTACAATCATATGGGACCCGCATTTCAAATATTCCCAGTTCATATCACATTCAGATATTCAAAATCATATGCAATACGATATAATCATTATTCAAATATTGTAATGCATCAAAACCTTTCACATGAAAACATTAGGAGGATCCCATATTAGAACGACCATATTAGAGTTCAGGCCCTTCTGTACTTTGTTGGTGTAAGATTTGCCTAAACTCAACATCCCGCTGAGGTTTGCTCTACCACCATTTAAGAGGACACACGAAGGGAATCTAATATGGGTATTTTCCAAGCAGACAATAAGGGAAGGCAAATAACTTCTCATATAATTGGCATCTCGCCCATATAAAAGGCATCCTGCTCTCTTTCACATATCATATTTCATGTGTTGGCCGACACACGAGGCTAGCACCACCCCTTACTAGCTAGGTTATCAAGGTGCGCTAAGGCTAACATCACTTCCTGTTAGCAGACAGTGCTTTCAATAGAATTCCTCCACAGAAAATATCATATGCACATATGCCATATAATTTAGTATAAAATTCTCAATATAATATAGACTTTCAGTCTCAGTACAGATTCATCTGTCATAAATTCCCCATTTAGGGTTTTTCACATGTACATGCACTTTCTGGAGGCAATCAAATAGCTTTATAAATAATGCCACATGCAGACATATTACTTTATCATTTAATGAGAAATACATGTGAAATCAGCTATACCATGAGTTCAAAAATCTAGTTTCAAAACTATACTCTTATTGAACTATATTTAAAATTGTAAGCAATTCAGATAATTTCAGTATTTCAAAAACATATAAAAGTGTAAATATCTCATAAACATAATCATATACATGCTTAAAGATCAATAAGAGTATAGTACAAGCCATAGGAAGAATCATCTACTCACAGGATAAGGGCTCCAGATTGGACAACCCAAAAAATGCACTTTTCCAATCCACATTTGACTAAACAGACTTCAAAAACGTGTCCAGAGGGTCCAAAAATTAAGGAAATGACTTCGAGAACTTGTTCACTGTTCATGGCCGAAAAATACTGTTCATGTCGACAAAATTAATATTCACCACTGGAAATCACTATTGATTGCTGAAAAATTCTATTCACTAAGAACAAAAAGTTGTTATATCCTAAGGTTTATTTAGCTCTTGAATCCATTTACGATGTTAAATTTCCAATTTAAGGTCTCTAAGTAAGAGTTTCAGAACTTACATTTTTCTAAAATTTTCTACTTTCGATCTACGGCAATTCAACGACTGATTTAAACATTTGTTCAGTCAAAATCGTAGTATTCTTTTGTCCTGAATCTAGTGGTACCTTTATTTTTGAGATCGGAAGTCAATAGACACTCCAGATCTAGAGAAAAAATATGGAGGTACTATTCACACTATTCATCTAAGTTTGCAGAACTCTCGGTTTTCTGTCTCCCCTCCCCTCCCCGTTCTCTTTTCTCTTTTTATTTTTTTATAATAATAATAATTATTATTTAATAATTGTATAATAGGATTTTATTTTATATATATTTATATAAATTCCATTTTTCATCCTAAAACATCCAAAAAATTTCTAAAACTTTACATTATTGCAAAACTTTAGTTGCAATATCAAATTATGATTTTTCTCTATAAAATTTTAATAAAAAAAATCACAAAATAAATATCTTTATGTATAATAAAAGAAATAATATTTCTAAAAATAAAAAAAAATTTATTAGAGGCCAATATAATTATTTTAAGCAAAACAATAATTATTTTAATTAAAAGTATACTTGCTTTTAGCAAAACATAATCATTTTTAAACAAATAAAAATATTTTTATTTATAGAAAAACACTATTATTTAAAAATAAAAATTATGGGATATTACACTTATCATTTAACTTACTGTATGCCTCCCTCTGAGCAGCTGCATCATCATTGTACATTTTCTTATCCATTGCCCCTGTGGACCTCAAGGCTCTTTGTGCATTAATTTGTGCTTAAGTATATTATGTGACCACATCACATTAGAAGTTTTAGTTTAGAGTGCATTGCAATAAGTATAAAAAATATTCAAATTTTCCTTACCTTCCTAGTTCTTGCTTTACCAGGGCCCTATTTGGTAAGGTGCTTCTCCCTACAAATATTTGGCCCATGTAATTGTTGCACCAATTGCTCTGCCATTACAAGCATAATGCTTAATAACTTCTTGGGGGGAAAATAATTTCTTTTAATTTATTTTCCATGTCCCATGAACACCTCTATAGGGTACGTGACATTACCTAAATATTTTGAATCTGGATATTTTCCTATTAAATTCATTTATCGAAACAAGCTCTAATGGATCATGCCTTACATATGGAACTATTTCCAAAGCCTCAAATGCGCTCTTCTTACTTTGGTTCTTCCTAGATGCTTCCTTACTCTTTCCTGCCATTTTCTTCTTTATTGGATTTAAAACCATAACAAACATTTAGTTTTACATATCCTTAACAGTTTGTGCCTCATATTTACACACAATCCATACTGAATCTTCCCAAGTAGAAAATATTTCATCTTCTAATTTGTTAGTCAACTCAAATATACATTATACATGTTAGAGATTGATTCTAAGTACACTTCTGGATACAAATGGAATGGACACATAAACATCTTCGTCTAACCATACCTATATACATTGACAAAATAAGGCAGAAGTTATGGATCATGCACTTAATTTGGAATAAGGCACACCTTAAAAATGTCTGCTAGAGGGAGGGATGTACGTCACTTAGGATGTTGATTTATTTGTTAAGTTTATGCTTACACTGATGGACACTCTTCACCCAATGAAGAAGGCGACACAAACCAAAGTTGAACATAATGACTCACTTCATCTTCTAGTGACTGTCATTTGTCATGCACACTGCCACTTGTGGTAGACAAAAGTGGTTGTCTTACTAATGAAGGAGTTGGATGGACTCTTGCTAGCATAGATCTTATTGCAATGAGGGGAGATAGAGATAGATGGAAGGTTGCAATTGAGAATAAAAAGAAAATGTGAAATAGTTTTTTTCTTTTTATCGATTATTAGATTACCAAATATTTATGTAAAATTTGATTTGGGTCTCATATGTTAATGTATATTTTTTGTGGGGTTAGATTATAGTATTTGGATTTTGGGGGTTCAATAAATTTTTAAGGGGTCAATGTGTAAATTTAATTTTCTATAGGGTTACATTATAATATTTATACATTGTGGGTACACCAAGTTTTTTTGGGGACTATGTGTAAATATATATTTATTTGGGTCTTATTATAATTTTCCTGGGGGTTGGATAAGAAATGTTAACAAGTTTTAATTTGATAATTAAGAATTGTTTATTACTTTAGTGGTCCCTACAACCTTGCTACATGTGGACATCCATTGGTCCCCCTAAAGTGAAGCCCTTAGCCTATTATAACTGTAACACTGCAAAGTTTTCAAATGGTTATATTGTCCTAAATAATTACATTTATTTTTAAATAATTATGTTTTGCCTTAAATGATTTTTGTTATACTTTAATAAGTTTCTTTTGTCTTGAATAAGTATATATATTTTTTAATTTGTATATGAAGTTTATTTTATGTTGTGTTAAGGAAATTTATAAAAAAGGAACATAATTATGGTTTTTATGTATATAAACCTAAGTAGGATTTATTTAGATTTTTAAGAGAAATTTTATTAAATTCAAAGGATTTTTTATATATTAAATTCAAAAAAAAATTATTTTATTTGTTACATGGTTTTTATGAGAATTTATATGGTAAAATAAGATAACTTAAGGTTAGGGGCAAACAATGTAATTATTGAAAGTTGGGAGGAAAAAACTATACATAATAATTTTTGCAAAGGCAACCCTCAACAATTATGCTTTTGTTAACTGATCCCTCTCTTAATATTTAAGGGATTTCTCTTTCAAAAATCATGGGGGTTTTGGTGTTAGAGGGTTCTAACCCTATTTCCGAATATAGAAATCTCTATTTACTCTCTCTAAAATATCTATCACTTCTGGACCTCCAATTTGCAATACCACCACCATCAATGGATTCAGAATTATGAGAATTACAAAATTGGTTGATTAGTTTTGCCTAAACTGGCTAGGAATTAGCCAAAAATTAGAGGAGAAAACCCAAAGAGATAAGTCCCACAACTTATAGTTAGAGTGCTCAAAATGCAAAATTAACCCTATAGATCGATTCAGGAGGTGAAAAAACATTATGGGCCTAAATTTCATGACTAGAGTACATTCACAGCCATCGTACGCACTGCATACATTGCTCATGGTGGCGATGCATGAGGCCCACCCGTAGGAGCTCCCTGATGCATGTAGTGTATGCACAGTACTCTATTTTCATTGACAAAGCTCCCAAAGGATAAATTTCACAATTATAGAATCATTTTCAAGGTTTTTGGACCCTCTGAAATCAATTTTAAGGTCAATCTTATCAAAGTCCAATTAGAAAAGGGTGTCCAACATGGAATCTCATGTTTTGATGAGTAAATAATACCAACTATGGCATGTTAAAATAGTAGTTGATTTTTAAAATATATGTCTTAAATTTTGAAATTGGATTATGAAGTTAGAGTTGTGAATTAGTGTGATGATGCTAGGTATATACGTATGTGTGTCACTTTTAGATTGAAAAGAGATTAGTGAACATGTTGTCTTGGAAGTAATGGATTTAATTTATGGAATATGTTATGTAAAGTTTGTTTTGGGAGGTATGAGGTTGGTGGTGAACATGAGATGAATAGTTGGTCATAAGATTGAATATGTGGATGGTGAGGTATTTAACTTTAAGAAAGATAATAGAGACAAAGTATAAATTTTGGTGATAAGTATGAATTATGTTTTTGAGAGGAAAAGCAAGAATTTCATGTATAGGGTTAGAGTGGACAAGCTGTAAGATTACGTTAGGTTGAAGGTGGGGAATTTATGGACTTGATATTCCTAGATGTTGAAATTTTTGTTTACCATATTATGTCTTAGTGTTAGATTTTGGCCATTGGAAGCGTTAATGAAGATTGCTTGAAATGACTAAATTTTGGGGTTATGGGACACTGTAGATAATATTAGATATATACTAGGAAGATCTCTTTAAGTAAGCTAAAGCGCTTTGTAACCATACAAGAGTTAGTGGGTTGAAAAGTTAGTTGAATTTTTTTTAAAGAATGAAATCCATGAAAATAATGTGTTTTGATAGTAAGAATGATAACATGGTTCTTGTAAATATTTTATAGATAAAGAAGTGGATTTTGTGGATACTTAAGCCCTAGATGAATAACTATAAATTAAGAATTTAAATGGATAAATAAAGAGATGTTGTAGTTTTAAATGTATGATCATGAACATGATAGAGATGAAAGTTTGAATTTAGTAGAAATTATTAGTAGATAATTTTGGCATTAGTGACTTATTCAAGTAAGGTATTGATTTGAAAAAAGAACCTAAGTAAGGATAAGTGACTTATAATTTCAAGTATATTACTAAACTAAAAAGTTCTATAAAGGCTCTAGTACATATAGAAATGTATATTTTTGTATGAATTTAATGGAATTTAGAAATGAATTAGAAATAAGAAATAAACCTATTAGGGTTATAAAAGATATGTATATATAAGATAAAAATAGTTTTGATGGGCTAAACACATATGTGCAATATTATGATATAAAATATGCTTGTATGAGTGGAACAAAGTTTAAAAATTAAAGGTTCTATGATGAATATGGATACAAATGTATTAAATTTAGGATATATGACTAAAGGAAATTCTCAATAATGCTAAACACTAATAATTTTTACCACGTGTATTAAATTAAAGAGTTAGTAATATATGTATGTTCATGTAAATTTATTGATTGGAAGAATATTGAGACATGGGCATGTAATGGGTGCCCTATAAGAACAAAGAAGTTGATGAATGGAAATGAATTTGGAATTATTGTTCTAATTGAATATGCTAAGTTTGTGAATATGGAGCCCGATGTGGCTCGTGTAATGATCTGATGTAGAATTTGTAACATAAATGTATTGAAATCTGAGTCTATAAATGAATTTGAAAGAGTGTGTAAAAGGAATTTTCTTCTCAAATATTAATGAAACAAAAAAAGAATAATATCAAATTTTTGTAAAAGGAATCCTATTAAAAACACTATCAGGTAGTAGCAGTGATTGCTAGCCCTAGTGTACCTTGTAATCCTAGCTAACAGGGATGTTGCTAGTCTCATGTGGCAACCAATACACATAGATTGAATTATGTGAGGAGTAGAGATATAGTCTCCTCCTAGTAATATGAGATGATATGTGGGGTGTTGAGTGATGGCTTTTATTATAACTAGTGGCAGAATGCTTTGTTACCTCTGATTTGATGGCAACTTACCTATCCCTTGCTATGTGCTTGGGACAAGATAAATGGCAACTCACCTATCCCTTGCTATCTACTTAGGACAAGATAAGTGGTGACTTACACATCCTTGCGACATGCTTGACACAACCTATATTAGAGCTATTATGCATGTCTTCTTGAGCGATGGTAGGGCAAATCTTAGCAAGGATGCTGAGTCTAGGCAAATCCCACATTGGCAAAGCACAGAGAATCTTGGGCTTGAATATGAAGGAGAGAAATCTATATCTTTGATATATAATCTACTTAGTTAAATAATTTAAATTACCATACAAACTAAGATAAAACATATTAAACTAAGTTAAAACTAAATAAGGCAAAGCAAGATAAGTTGAAATATAATAAAATAAAATAACATAAAATTGAAATAAAAAGATGACCTTAATTAAACATTACATATGTTTATACACATACAAAACACTTATAAAGGCAAATAGAGAATGGTTAAAACTAGTTTTATAATAAATTAAGGCAATGAAAACAAAAGTATTGAATGTGGTGAGGCATGATGTAGTCCAATTGCAGTATTACATACAACATGAGTGTTTAAGTAAAGTGTGAAATGTTTTCAGTCAAAGGAAAACGTGAGAAAGAGATACTTGACGAAGTATTAAAAGAAAAAGATGGTATTTAAAGTACCAAATTTGATGTTGATTATTTATGGAATTCCTAAGGAAAGGTAAGGTTTGGACTGGGTAAAAAAAAGTGTTCTCAAGTTGAGCTTATGCCAATTTGATCTAGATGACATAATAAATAATAGTTCAGACAATTATATGAATGATGTTGTCTCTAAGAATTTCGATGGATTAGAACTTAAACAGTTTGGAAAATATAAATTTTTAATCTTAGACTCTAAAATCAACAGCCTCTAGGTATACAGGTGCAGGTGGTGGCAACTTTACCAAGATCTAAGCCAACTCGCCCACAGACACCTTATTAATTACTAGGATCTGCCCAAAATATAGTAACTTGATCCAACGTACGCAAAAACTAGAGTCATAGAGAAAATCTGCATTTTTACTTTTCTGAACATGATATAGAAATATAGTGAGAATTAAATCCTAGTAGATTCAATAATAAATCATAATCATCATTAATATAACTCATCATGTCATGTTCGGCTGTATAAGCTACAAAAAATTTCTTAGGTCACATGAATGCACTTTATCTATGCACATGAAAATCATGCAATAATGACATATATGGCATAAATAACTATTTTTAGAATATCGTGGGCATAAAAAATCATTTAAAATATCAAAATCATCCCATACCATCTAATGTGGAACTTTGGCATCCCATACTATCCAAGTCCTTATCATAGTGGTAATTATTTTTAGAATATCAAATGATGTCTATAAACTCTTTCTTATATCGAGTTATCCCAGTCAGCGTGAGTACTCTCTATTCTTTGGTACGGGCTTTTTTTGCTCTGTGTAACATGGCATACTTTTTTTTCTTTTCTCATTATTATAATCATAGCTGTGAGTAGGGCGTCCCCTACTGGTGCACCACACAGACCGCTATGTGACCATGCTCGTCTCTTTTCTTTTCACATTAATAGCCAAAAATATGATTTCAATAATAAGTATTGCCAATTATGCCCACATGCCATAATTTCTCGTCAAAGCATAATAATTTCCAAAAATCATTGATAAAATACAATCATGCTATGAACATAATCTTTTGTAGATATCAATTTATAAAACATTTTCATGTCAAAATCACACACTTAGGGTGGTAAGGAGTTCATGCAATGGCAATGGTTAGGGCATACACTAGTCCTTTATTATTTTCATTTATAAGATTCTTCTTGTTTCTTAAATATTATTTATCTCTTTATTTTTTTTATTTTTGGCCTCTAGTCACTTTTCTCCTACTTACATTATTTCCAACACATGCTCTCACAAAGATTATAGGGCATTCTTCTTTAATTTGGTTTCTATAATTACCATATAGTTAATGATGTTCATTTAAGGTAGAAAAATGTTGAAAATAAGCTAGACCACCTCTTAACACAGCCTGGCTGTTTCTTGTAACATGGCCATGCTCTGGGCTTCAAAAAGCCCTTACTCGCACCAAACACGGCCATGCTCTGGGTTGTCCCCTGATGCAGGTTTTTGTCCAGCCTGACCTTCTCTCAATCATTATACCATAACTCCCTCATGTTAACTTTGATTGAGGTGATTTTGGTGTCTATGGAAAGCTAAGACAATTCTCTAAAACTCTTATGTTGAACATGTTAGCAAAATCGTAATATATATATCAGTGTTATTACTCCCTCAGGTTCATTGTTATCTCTTCTTGGGTAGGTTCTGACCTCTGCTTACTAATCTTACCATATCTCCCTCATATAGACTCCAAATTGAGTGATTCTAATGGTTAAAAATTAGTGAGACATATATATACATTTTTCATGTTAACCACGCCTTTTAATTCCCTAAGGATTGTTCCCAAAAAGTCAAAAAATAAGCTTATTTGGTTACTCCAAAATCTAATTTTCGAGCCTACATTTCCTGAAGTTTTAGTTCATTCCTTTATTAAGTCCTCTTCTATTTTTCTTCCTAATTTCCATCTAACAATAAGATTAATCATTTCAAAATTTTAATTAGATTTCTTACACTTAATTTAACATATTCCATCATCCACTTTTCAAGAAAAACATAATCAAATCATGTATCATTAAGGGTGTTTCTCAACAAAATTTTTCATGGTCTTCTTCTAGGTGTTTAAAGCTATACTCATTGTATCAATTTAACCATATTCCATCAATTTTTCACCACGTTCAAATATACATAACATTAGTCAAAAAGCCCTAAAATTTTGCCACTCCTAGCCATACCTATGCAGAACTTTTCACACTAACCTAAGAATTCAAACATCCATCACATGCAAGACCAACATGTAACATGATATAGCAACATCCATGGTCAATTATCAAAATAGCAAATATTGTAAATTTTATCAAAGTTCCAGGATCAAAATCTCATATAAATGTTACAAATTTCAAAGCTTTTCTTGTTTTCCTTAGAAGAAAGTGTCCAGATTCCTCCTTCCACTTGGCTTTTCCATTAGCTTGAATAAGAGAATGAGGGTGAGTTTTGAATCCCAAGGATGAAGAGAAAATATGGATTCAAGTGGAGGTTAAGCTAACTTACCTTGAACACTTAGTCCTCTAGATTTTTTCTTCTTCTTTCTTCCTCTTTTCTCCTTTCTTTCTCTCCTTTCCTCACTCTTCCTTGCTTCTATTTTTCCCTCTCCCTGACTTGGCCAAAATTCTCATGTCCTAAGGGTGGTTTTAGCTTAAAAATTATCAAGTGGTCCACCTCTCATAATCATGGGTCTATATTGTCAACATTAGGATGCACATGGTTGCTTTTTGGGGAAGGAAAAATCATGTCCTGCTCTTCTTCTCCCTTGGTCAAGATATGCATAGTAAAATGGGGGATTTGATGTTTGAAAATCGTGGTGAGATGTGCTTAAGAAAAAGGACAAGGTCTCCTTAAATTGTGGGATTCATTTCCCTTTTCTTTTGCCTCACTCAAGTATCATATATTTTCATTTCTAGGTGGCAAATTTTTACCCCTTGATTCTCCCTTGCTTTCCTGAAATTATGTGTGTGTAGGTTGAGAATGTTTTGTCCTAATTCCATGTGACCAAATCTTGCTTATTGCACATTCCATGATAAGTAATCATTTCTTATTATTACACTACTATTTTGTCACATAGCTCTCAGTTTTCCTTCTTGGATTTGAGCTCATTCTTGTCAAATTCCCTTGCCTTGGCTAAAATTCCTACCTCTCATGGAGGGCTTGGCCACATTTTTATGGGTTTTGTGCTATTAGTCCAACCTCTACATCCTAGTCCAAGTTTAGGTTATATCTCTTGCTTGGGCCATCTATGTGGCTTGCCAAAAACTCATGTGAGGTGAAAAAACTCTATATGAAGTGTCGATAGGTGGAGGCCCAAATGTATGGGATGAGTTGTTAAACTTAGGAATTCTAGTCCTTGAATTAGGAAAAAAATTCCTAATCCAATCTTCTTGAAATTTCAAGACCTTTACTTACTTTCAAAAATTTATCTTCCTTACCCAAGAATTTCTCCCTTCTTTAGGATGTTATTTCTAATTTTTCCTTTTAGGTTTTCTCTCATTTTCTATTCCCTTAATGTTAGAAAAATTCTCTATGCATACACATAAGGTAAAGAATTTCTAAGGCTTATATTCTCTTAGATATCTAAAAATTATTTAATAAGTCTTATTTCCTTAATTAAATATTTATGTGGTTTTATTAATAAAAGAAAAGAAATTAGGGATGTTACACATTCCATTTTCTTTTATATGTTTTACAGTTAAAATAAAAAAGGTGAGAAAAAGTATTTAAAAGATAAATTGACTCTGGTGAGTCCAAATTTGTCCTTAGGCCTCAATTTAGTATCTGTGTGTTCATTGAAAATCTAGAGTTGTTCTATTACCACAAGCAAGGTCCACATTTTTTATGTGTGACAATTTAATTCTATACGAGATGTTTGTACTAGTTGATAAATACGGGATAAATGTGGTGGATGATTTTACCTATATAAATAAAATTTATATTTATGTTTATGATTCTTTGAAGCTAGATCATTATTTTAAGGCCCCATTTGAATAGAAAAGTTTATAGCTTATTATAGCTTTTTTTCATCAATAAGTGCTTTTATAATTAATTGGTAGCGTTTGTGTAAGTTTAATTAAGCTAGTTATTAATTTAAAAAAAGCTGTTTTGAGTTTATTTGATAAAGCTATTTTTTTGGAGCTTCTTGCATAAGCCTGCTGCGAAAGCTAAAATGAGATGACTGGTAAGTTGTTTCGTATTTTACACGCGACAACTTTAACCCTCTGCTCTTCACGTCTATTCGATCCAGCTTCTCCATCATTACCTCCCTTGCATCTATTCTAGCTTCTTTACCGTTTCAGTTTTTTCTTCAGCTTCTTCAACGTTTCATAGTTTTCTCTTTGAAATTTCAATGGCTTCTCCATCTGCATTTGTTGCTTCAGCTGCACCTAGGTATGTATTTCTATCATTCTTTCTATTTTTTTCTTCTGCGTCTGTTCCTGGAAAGGACGCTAGTTGCTTCTCTTTCTGCTCTTCATGCATTCAAGTTTTTATTTGCCACCTAAGATTCATTAGCTCGTAAAGTATAAAAATAGTGAAGTCAAATAGAGTTGTGTAGGTAAACCAAAACGACAAACTTATATCTGTTTTTCAATATTATTATCACTCTGTTTCCCTTGATTTATTGACCGAGGAAGAGAAACTAAAATGGCTATCCAATGCATCTATTTCCCTCAGTTTCTTAACCGAGGAAAAGTAAAAACCTGTGGATACAGAAACATAAGCTCAAGTATTGAAGTAAAACTGTGAAAACCTTTGAGGTAGATAAGGAAAAACAGGGGATGAAACAGTTCACTTTCCATTATACCCACAGAAGCACCACCTGTAACTTACCATCTAAAACCTTTCAACTTTCTTGGACCTGACTTTCAAGGAAGGAAGCCCTTTAATGAAAATCGGACTTGAAGAGACGTAGGCCGAGACTAGAGTCTGATTCAAACCATTCCTTTGTATACACCATGCACGTTGTGAGAAAACCCTTTGTATACAACTGTGCCACTCCTTTCTATACACCATGCACGCTATGAGAAAACCCAGCTTCTTGGCTCTTGGCTCATATCCAAACCACTCTGCTTATGTTATTACCTTCTTCATTCAACTCCTTTATCACGCTTTCCAACTTTTCCTCGCTTATGTTATCGTGTAGTATGAATTTTTCTACACTGATCTTCGAATGGTACATTATATATACCCATTTCCGTAAGAACTTGGCCACGTACGTTGTAAACCA
The DNA here is from genome assembly GCA_037074535.1 of Gleditsia sinensis. NCBI lineage: Eukaryota > Viridiplantae > Streptophyta > Magnoliopsida > Fabales > Fabaceae > Gleditsia > Gleditsia sinensis. Next base: position 47,809,552 of record CM073470.1, read on the forward strand.
GATGGTGCCCACAAATGTTAGAAAGGGGTGATGGGGGTTTAACCATAAGAGCAATGGGCTAGGAGGGGAGATTTTTGGAGATGTTTCAAACTGTGGTCTAAGGAGGCTATGAAATTGGTGAAGTATTATAGTTTAGAGCTTTTCGGTAATGAAGAATCTGGTTTGGTTGATGGTGATGATGTCATTTTGACTTTGTTTTCTACTCTGAAGAGGTTAGTCTTGGAAGCAGTTGCTTTTGAATTCTTACTTTGGTAGACAGAAGATTACATCGACAATGTATATAAGCTTAAGGATACTTGATAAGGTAGAGGCACATACAACGAGTTGGGCGAGTTCTCTTTGTATATACAACGAGTTTCGTTCTCAGCTTTCCAGCATCTAGGAATCTTTCTATTGTATAGGATACATAAGCTCTAAATATGTATAGTTTAAATGCTTGGTCTTTCTTATAGTTAGTTTATATGGAGAATTTAAATAGTGATAAAGTTCTTTCTTTTTGTGCATCTATATTATAATATTTTGCAGCTTTTTACTTAATGTTCTCAGAAAATTAAATACTGGCCTTGCTCATTTGCACAGATTTCCAATTGAGTTTGAAGACCCTACAAGTATTTGTGTTATGGTAGAAAACTAGGACAATGAGCTAGTATTTTTGTATGTTTTCATCGCTGTTACCTGTTTGATCCTATGGTGTATCATGGTGGCAGAGGTTAATCTTCTCTGATAGCACACAGTCTTGTGGTGTATAATGCCATGCTCCCCATATGCATCAATGTTGGCAGAATAGCACTCGGATGTCATATTCCCATATAGATGAAACCTCCAAAACTATAACCATGACTGATCAAGCATACCTGCTTCTATGTACATCCTGGTCAGGGCAGACTGAGTGAATTGATCAATTTCAAGACCTTTCTCATCCATCTCTGATATAAGCTCTTCTGCATCTTGGACCATTTTCCTAATTGAGTATGCATACAAGAGAGTACAGTAACTCACAACGTCTGGCTCAAGGCAGGCCTCTTTCATTTTTGAAAGATATTTTGTTGCCCTAGCTATATCATTATGCTTCGTATGGAGAGATATGAGAATATTATATGTCCTTGTGTCAGGTGGACATTGAAGCTCTTCCATTTTTTGCAGTAGTGAACTTACTTCCTCTAGCTGTCTATGGTTGCCACAAATGTGAATCATTGTGTTGAATGTCACTGTAGTGGGGGCGATGCCTTGTTTAAGCATCTTACTAAAAGTTTCAAATGCTTCTTTAAGTTGACCGGCCTTTCCGTATGTGTCAATCAAGGTGTTATATGCATGTAAGCTCAGAAAAACACATGTGTTCCTTTGCATGTGCATCAAGTGTTGAGTCAGTGAAGCTGTAGACTTTTTACTTAGTAATTAAAAAATTAGGGAGCTAATTATTACATTAGGTCCATGCAAGTTATTGAGATTTGATAAGGATTGACAAAATTGAATCTTTATGCATATCAGTTCACGTGCTAATCCATAAATAGAATTGTGATTAAATGATTGGTACAAATGAAATCTTATTATGCTAAGCAAAAACCAGAAATGGAAAATAATTGCAAGGTTTTGTCTGCATATTCCTAGTGAGTCTCGAACATTTGAATTTGAAGGTGCTAATCTTGGCAAGTCATTCACTAGCTGTATATAATAAGCACATGTTAATTTTGCATTATTGGCATACGTAGATGACAACAAATTTCTTTTCGGCAATTGATATTTGATTAAAAAAGAATTATTATACAGTTTTTAAGATGTTTGTTATTAAGTTTCATAATAAAAAAAAGTATGATGATAAGCATTTTCTGATTGAATATTTATGGTACTCAACTGAATGTAATCTGTAGATTGTAGCAAATTTAGTAGATGAATTTTGAGTTGACATTGTTTTGATTTTTTTCTTACTATAATTAACTTCACTTGTGCAATTTGTTTGATTGTATTTCCTTACCTTTGAATTATTGTTGCTATTTATATTGACTTTTTTTTTGTATGTATTAGAATGACTCCAAAAATGTATCATATGCAAGTAGCTGAAAGTGGAAATAGTAGTGGTAGTGCAAAGAGGTTAAAAGTTGATTGGAATGAGAAGAACACTACTATATTTGTTAAAATATGTGTTGAGGAGGTGTATGCTGGAAATAGACCTCACACACATTTTAATAAAGCTAGTTGGGCAAACTTGAAGTCAAAGTTTCTTAAGGCTACTAGATTGCCTTATGAATACAAGCAATTTAAAAACAAATGGGAAACAATGAAAAAGGAGTGAGGATTGTGGGTAAAACTTATTGGAAAAGAGACAAGCATTGATTGGGATCCTGTTAAAAAGACAGTTGAAGCAGAAGATGCTTGGTGGGAAGCTAAGATTCAGGTATATGAAAGTTAATAATAAAATTGTCATATATTAATTTTAAATCATAATTATAAAGTCTCTTAATTAGTTTTTTTACCTTTTCACAGGCAAATCCTGATGTGGAGAAATTCAGGGAGGAGGGTCCAAAATACTTAAATGAGATGGAAATCCTTTTTAAGAATATTGTAGCTACTGGTTGTAGAGCTTGGGCACCGTCTCAAGATTAACTTGAAGTAGAAAAAGATGATAGAAATGAAGAAGGTGATAGAAATGAGGGAGAAAATATGAATGTACCTATTGAGCAAGATGTTGAAATTGAATATTTAGGTGATGAAGAGATAGCACAAGAGGGGTCTGATGAAGGAGGCTTCGATAACTTGAATGTTGAACAAGGGCCTTCTAGGAGTCAAAAAGGAAAAATAAAAAGGAGTGGGAAGAGTGAAAAGAGATCTGGAGATGCTGAATTTTCTGCTCAATTGACATGTATGATTGATAGCTTTGAGGAACAAAATGCTATTGAAGTTTCTCGTAAAAATGAACATAGCATATCAACTTGTTTAGCTATGCTCAAGAAATTGCCAAGACTAGAGGTTGGTAGTGAGTTATTCTTCATAGGTACAAGATTAATAGGAAAGAGAGCAAATAGGGAGATTTTTATGGAACTAGAAGACCCTACCCTCCAACTTGGTTGGTTGAAGACTCATAACATAACAGATGTATCTCACCTTGAAGTAGTTATGATATTGGATTTTTTGGCTTGTTTGAATTTTATTTGTAATTTGTACTGTGAAACTAATATTACTACTTTATTTTGATTATTTATATAACAGGATGTGTCTCTCCTTTATGTGATGTTCTTTGTTTCAAAGCATTTTAGAATATCAGTATCCACACTTATTTAGTTATTATAGTAACACTTTGATGCATGAATTCATGAAACTTGAATCTAAAACCTTCACCCACAAAGATTGACTAATTTTAGGGTGAAAGTCTTGCGATGTTTATTGAAATAAAATATTAATTATAATTTTAAAACGTACCAGAGTGATTGACTAATGCTTTCTTTATTCTTTAATATGGTTATTTCATTTGCATCATTTTAACATGATGTATTATATCTTTTTATTTTGATTAACTGTTTTATATGCTTTCTTTATTCTTTTTATGTGGTTATTTCATATGTATGTTATCATTTGAAAATTAATTACTTTTTATTTTGATTATTTATATAACAAGATGTATTATAGCTTAAGTGAAATTTTTTCAGATGAATTTAATGAGAGTTTTTCATATGAAGAATCTTGCGATAAAAATGAAACTATGAAAAAGCAGAATAAGCAGAAAATGTTAGTGGTGGCAATGTCTTGTGTTGTCAACTACTTTTCAAAGTATGTTGTAAAGAGTCCACGCAGAACTTCCAATTTAACTTGTTATAAATGGGTATCAGAGATTTTAAATGGACATTATATCCGTTGCTATGAACAATTTAGGATGAAAAAACACGTTTTTCTCCAGTTATGTGATGTTCTACAAAGTAATTACAATCTTAAGCCAACAAGACATGTTGGAATTCAAGAACAAGTGGGATTATTTTTATACATGTTAGGACAACCAGGTTCAGTTCGTAATTCAGAGGAAAGGTTTCAACATTCAGGGGAGACAATTTCTAGACAATTTCATCGAGTCTTAAATGTTGTTTGCAATCTCGCTAAAGATATAATTAAACCTATTGATCCACACTTCAGAGACACCCCTGTTGAGATTAGAAATGATGACCGATATTTTCCATATTTTAAGAATTGTATTGGTGCCATATGTAACAACCTTTTTTTTTCCTTTATTATTATACAATATTGAGTTCACATACATGTCATTAATCAAAACAGACGTATAACATATCAAACACATAGATATTTACATCTTGTTTATTTTGGTTGACCAATTCCGGAGATACAGGTGCGGGTGGTTGCACCTTCACCGGGATCTGAGCCAACTCGACCACAAACATCTTATTTGATTCTGAAATCTGCCCAACATAAAGTAACTCGATCCAATGTGCACTAAAAGCCAGAGCCTTAGAAACAAAAGCTGCATAAATAATTTTCTGAACATGATATGGAAATATAGTGAGAATTAAATCCCAGTAAGTTCAACAATAAATTATCATCAGTAAAGCTCATCACGTCATGTTCAGCTGTATAAACTACAGAAAATATCTTTGGTCACATGAATGCATTATATCTATGCACATAAGAATCATACTGTAATGATATGTATGACAGGATTAACTATTTTCAAAATATCATATGATGGCCATCAACTTATTCTCATTTCAAGCTACCCCGGTCAGGGTGAGTATCCTCTACTCTCCGGTACGGGCTTTTCTCGCTCTGTCCGACATGGCCTACTTTCTCTTTCTTTTCTCATTATCATGATCATAACCGTTGGTAGGGCGTCCCCTACTGGTGCACCACACGGATTGCCATGTGACCGTGCTTATTTCTTTTCTTTTCACAATGATAGCCAAAAATATGCTTTCAATAACAAGTATGTTCATCAAAATATAACTATTACCATAAATCATTGGTAATCATGCCATGAACATAACCATTTCAAATATCACTTTATAAAATATTTCCATGTCAAAATTTCATACTTAAGATGGTAAGAAGTTCATACAATGGCAATGGCTATGGCTATACTAGTCATTTATTAAGATTCATCTTCTTTTTTAAATACTAATTTTATTTCTTTATTTTTTTGATGCAGGTTTTCATCCTATCTAACCTTCTCTTACTAATCAGAGCATAACTCCCTCAATTTAACTCTGATGTAGGTGATCTTGGTGTCCATTTCAAGATAAAACAATTATCTAAAACTATTATGTTGAACATTGTAGCAAAAAATTAAGAAACGAAGGTGATATTACTCCCTCAAAGTACAGGATAGTTCCTCTCGGATAGGTTCTGACCTTTACAGACTAATTAGACCATATCTCCCAAATTGGAAATCCAAATTGCGTTATTCCAGTTGGTAAAAATCCATGAGCCATATATCTATAATTGTTATCTTGGCGCGCTATTTTAATTCCCTACAGAATATTCCCAGAAATTCAAAAACTAAAGCATTAATAACATACTCTTCCATGAATAAACATTTTCTGACCTCGGCTTACTAATCGGATCATATCTACCTCATATGAACTCCAAATTGCATAATTCCAGTGGGTATATTTCCACGAGACATAGATATATAACTTTCATGTTAACCATTTATTTTAATTCCATACAGATAATTCCCAGAAATTAAAATACAGAAGCTGCCCTAACATATTCTTCCCTGATGAACCATTTTCTGACCTTTGACTACTAATCACCTCATATATTCCTCATATAGACTCCAAATTGAATGATTCTAGTGTCTAAACATCCATGACACACATATCTATAATTCGTATGTTAACCATTTATTTTAATTCCATACAGATAATTCCCAAAAATTAAAATACAAAAGCTGTCCTAACATAATCTTCCCTGATGAACCATTTTCTGACCTTGGCTTACTAATCAGACCATATCTACCACATGTGGACTCCAAATTGAATGATTCCAGTGGCAAAAAATCCATGACACACATGTCTTTAATTATTTTGTTAACCATTTATTATAATTCCCTACCAATAATTCCCAGAAATTAAATTACCGATGCTATCCTAACATATTCTTCCCTGATGATTCATTTTCTGACCTTTGACTACTAATCAGACCATAGCTACCTCATATGGACTCCAAATGGAATGATTCCAGTGGGTTAAAATCCGTGACACATATATCTTTAATTCTTATGTTAACCATTTATTTTAATTCCTTATAGATTGTTCCCAGAAATTAAAATACCGAAGCTTAAAATTCTGTCAACCATAGCCATACCCATGCAGAACTATCTACACCAACCTAAGTATTCAAACATACATCACATGCAAGATCAATATGTAACATGATATAGCAACATCCATGACCAATCATCAAAGTTCTAAGATCAAAATCTCATATAAATATTATGAGTTTCAAAGGTTTTTTTTTTCTTCAAAAATAAATATTGTTAAACTTACCTGGAGCACTTAGACCCCTAGACTTCTCCTTCCTCTTTCTTCCTTTCTTCCTCTCCTTTCCTCACACTACCTTGCTTCTATTTTTTGCTCTCCCTCACTTGGACAAAATTCTAATGTTGTAAGGGTGGGTTTTCTTATATAGACCACCAAATAATTCACCTTTCATGATCATGGGTCTACCTTATCACAATTAGGATACACTTTGTTGAATTTTTTGAAAACAAACAACTTATGTTCTTGTCTTCCTCTTCCTTAGTCAAGATATGCATAGAAAAAGGAGATTTGTATTTTGAAAATTATGATGATATGTTCTTAAGATATGGGGCAAGATCCCTTTGATTTAGGGATTCATTTCCTTTTTCTTTTGTCTTAATCAAGTATGATAGATTTGCTTTTTTTAAGTGGCAAATTTCTAGCCCTTGAATTTTCCTTACTTAACTAAAATTATTTGTGTAGGAAAATGATGTTTTGTCATAATGCTATGTATTATTAACCACTTGCTAAAGTTATGAATGTAGGATATAGATGTTTTTGTCCTAAAGCCTTGTATTATTGTGCCACTTGCCAAAATGATGAATGTAGAATCACACCACTTGCTAAATTTTTGTCTTAATGCCATGTCACTTAATCTTGATTACACCAATATTTCATCACTTTAATTTTATTTTTATTTTTATTTTTCCTCTTGGGTTTGGGCTCATTCTTGCCCATTTTCCTTACTTTGGTTAAAATTCTACCTTTCATAATGGACTTGGTCACATTTTGATGATTTTTGGGCTACTGGTCCAATTTCTATATCCTAGTCCAAGTCTATGTTTTATTTCTTCCTTGGGCTATCCTATTGGCTTGCTAAAAATTCATGTGAAGTAGAAAAACTCTATATGAAGTGTCCATAGGTTAAAGCCCAATTACGGGTGGAGATACTAAACTTAGTAACTTTTGCTCTTAAATTAAGAAAAATTACCCTAATCCGATCTTCTTGAAATTTTAAGACCTTTACTTACTTCATAAAAATTTATCTTTCCTTACCTAAGAATTTCACCTTTCTTTAGCATGTTTATTTCTAATATTTCCTCTTAGGTTTTCTTTCTTTACATATTCCATTAATGTTAGATAATTTCTATGAATATATGTAAGGTGAAGAATTTCTAAGGAAAATATCTAAAAATTACGGGATGTTACATTCTTCCCCCCTTAAGAAATTCGGTCCCCGAATTTCAATCCATCCTACCACATGTAGGGAATGAAATTAAGGCATTATTCAGAGTTACCAACCTTATTGCCTAAATAATTAGCGATATCTTTTCTGTATAACATCTTTACTTTTTAATATGTCTATTCACTTGAGTGATTTTGCCATATAACTTATCCATAAGGATTTCTTTCACTCATAAGTTCTTCAATTGATATACTCTAGCCCGCATGGATATATCTATGGGTCGATATAAGAAAACACACACATAAAGGAACAGATTCACCTTCATATTGGATAACTATCTTTTCTTATTTTAAACTTCTATCAAGTCATTTTTTTTTCATATATCAATATCATCCCCTGACTATCATCGTCTTAATCTATCATCTATTTTTGTCCTCAAATTCTTTAATCAATATGTTAAACATACGTTGCACTAAATCCTTCAAACCTTTAATAACATTTATGTACCATTGATACATGCCTAATAATTCCAACTTACCTCATCACAGTAATTCTATACCAACTTATTAACACCATTAAACTCATTGTCAAAATTTTTAATTATTTCTTTTAACATCTCCAAAAGCACATCATTCTAACTTGTGCCAATCCCATTTAATTCACCCAATCATTTCAAGAAGATTTTTTTTTAACAATTACTCATACATGAATTCTCAATTCCAACATAATTCACATCCTAGATACTAGACTCAATTTAGCATGATATAATCCTTTAACACAAATATCTTGATAACCTACATTATTTTCGGACATGGTTCTTAGAATATTCTCTATATTTCCAAATTAAGAGTTCAAAGACTAACTTAAATCCTACTTCCAATATTTTATTCCTCAAGAACTTCAACACCACTAATTCTCTTGATTACATTCGTCAAAACACCATAAGACCATCATCCGTCCATTCTTTTCAAACCTTTCATTACTTTAACCTATTAACAACTTAGACACCATAATAATCGAGTTTCAAAGAAAAAAAAATTATCTTTCATTGTAATGAGGGAAAATAACCTTGCATTTAATGCCAACCGTTAATGAGTGAAACAGACAAAAAGCATAATAGAGAATGGTGCCAAAAGCGAAAGTCAAAAATTTCGACAAAGCATTGAAAAATATTAAAATCGGTGGCCGTAATTCTTGAAAATCTGTAAACAAAATCTATCTATGATTTCAGCAAAAATCGGTGGCCGCAAATTTTGAATATATGTGTCAGAATCTACTTTAAATCTATTGGTATTCGGTGGAAAGATATCACATGGAAAAAGAAACATTTCTGAGCTTATAAAAGTCCGTGAAAATCAAAGAATATGTAGTTAACTGGTAGGATGCAGTTGATTGCTTCAAAATAGATGTAATCAATCAACTGTAAATTAACCAGTCCAAATTAAAATTTCTCAAAATAGCTAGTCGACTTAATAATACTGATAGTCGACTGGCGAAAACATTGAGAATACAAAATAAATCATTTGATTGCATTTTTTTTTTACTTTTTTTTTTCAATGACGGCTATCACCTACAACTTTTCTACAAGAATCAAAACATCAATGCTTCATCAAAGACAATAAGATAGAGACAGATTTCTGGTGATATCTTATCTTATACTCTTTATGTGCTTAATATGGGTCACAGTCATACTACTGTACATATACATGCTTGCCGTCATTTTTGAAATTTTTTTTTTATTTACCTTTAATTTAGTTTATATCCACCAATCACTCACATAGTTGTTCTAATAATACCCGGCCTATTTGCATAGCTATTATAAATATGCCCTTCTCTGAGTTCTATAAATACTTACATTAGTATCTTTGTCTATTCTCAAAGTTAAGGTGATAGAAATTATGGAGGGAACCGCATTCCGTCAGTTTCGAAATATATGTGTCTTTTGTGGTTCCAGTCCTGAAAAAGATGAGGAGTATGTTAAAGCAGCACAAAATCTGGGTATGGTGCTGGCTAAGAGAAAAATTCATTTAGTGTATGGTGGAGGTAACTGTGGGTTAATGGGGTGTGTGGCTACAGCTGCACATGTAGGGGGATGCCAAGTTCTAGGTATTATTCCTACAGCTCTAGCTACATCTAGCAACATAGGGAAGACAATTGGGGAAGAATATAGGGTAGCTTCCATGCATGAACGCATGGCTAGAATGATGAGCAATGCTGACGCCTTCATTGCCTTACCAGGTGGTTTTGGTACTTTAGAGGAGATTTTCCAAATAGTCTCTTGGGCACAACTGAATATGCATCACAAACTGGTAGGTTTGTTAAATGTTAATCACTTCTTTGATGGTCTGTTATCTTTTCTAGATCAAGCTGTGGAACAGAGGTTTATCCCACACTCAGCACGACAAATTCTCATCTCAGCTTCAAATGCTGAAGAGTTGATTGATGCTTTACAAGCCTATGTTTATGTACCTGATCCAACTATGACTCAAATAGAATGGACGACAGATAACCGCAAGAAGCGTAAATTGGATTTGGATCTTAATCTTTAAATGTAGTAAAACGTAGCCATTATTGTACTACTTTTACTTTCTTAGAGTCTACTTGGATACCATATTTACCAACCATACTCCTTTAGAGTTGGTAAAACTATCTTTGAATGTTTCTTATGATCCTCTGAACTTTTGAAATATTCTAGTTATCATCAACAATAAAAAAATTGATACAGGGATGACCTAATTACTATTCATTAAATCTATGAATGTAGCTAAAATATTTGTCAATTTAAATGTATCACCACGAACTCATAATGCCCATAATAAGTCCTACATCCTCTTCTCTTATCCTTAATTAATGTTACTCATATCCCAAATCTATTTGTGGAAAAATATTGAACACCTTATAACTGGTCAAACAGGTAATCTATACGAGCTAATGGGTTTCTATTCTACATTGTTACCTTATTCAACTGTCTACAATCTATGCATAGTCATAGTGATCCATCTTTCTTTTTCACAAATAGAACTAGAGCACTCCAAATAAAAGTACTAGGGCATTTAAATCCCTTGTCTAACAAGTCTTGTAAATTTTTTTTTCCAGTAACTAGAATAATTCTTTTCTGATGTGGAAATACTGCAACCACGGAGCATACTAAGATTTTTCAAATAAAACCAGCACTTTCAAAACTTCTTGGAAATTTTATATGAGTACTAGGGTAAATTCCATGTTAAAATTCCACACCAATATCTCGGTAACTGGATAGTAATTGTAGTCTGTAAACAGCGCACTAGAAAAGTTCCCAGGAAAGAGAGGTGGGTCACTAATGGACATGCTTAAGTACCAAGTCTTTCCTTGCCAGAGCTTTCCTTAGACATGCACTTTTCACAAATCACAATTTTTTTTTAAATTCAGTCGATATCATTCTATATAGGGATATAGATACTAGTTGGGTTCTAAGGAGTAAATCAATACCAAATTCTCGAATTGTTGTGGCAAGGTTGTGCAAGATTTTCTCCTCATTGTTTTCCGGATTCCGCCTTGGTGGTGCCATTTCCTACTGTGGGAAAAATAAATTTATGCTGCTATTGAGGTGATCAAGCCCAATAGTTAGTTTCAAAACAATATTTAACAGCAGTCATAACACCACCTCGACATATAGATAAGAAACACTAGTAATTTCTTACCTATATGAGTCACTGATCCCCTACACAGCACAACCACAACATACTCAAGACACTATAAGATCGATTCAGATAACCATCCACCCACTGGCCATCTAGGATCGACCTCCTCTGATACCAATTAGGTAACAACCTTTTTTTTTCCTTTATTATTATACAATATTGAGTTCACATACATGTCATTAATCAAAACAGACGTATAACATATCAAACACATAGATATTTACATCTTGTTTATTTTGGTTGACCAATTCCGGAGATACAGGTGCGGGTGGTTGCACCTTCACCGGGATCTGAGCCAACTCGACCACAAACATCTTATTTGATTCTGAAATCTGCCCAACATAAAGTAACTCGATCCAATGTGCACTAAAAGCCAGAGCCTTAGAAACAAAAGCTGCATAAATAATTTTCTGAACATGATATGGAAATATAGTGAGAATTAAATCCCAGTAAGTTCAACAATAAATTATCATCAGTAAAGCTCATCACGTCATGTTCAGCTGTATAAACTACAGAAAATATCTTTGGTCACATGAATGCATTATATCTATGCACATAAGAATCATACTGTAATGATATGTATGACAGGATTAACTATTTTCAAAATATCATATGATGGCCATCAACTTATTCTCATTTCAAGCTACCCCGGTCAGGGTGAGTATCCTCTACTCTCCGGTACGGGCTTTTCTCGCTCCGTCCGACATGGCCTACTTTCTCTTTCTTTTCTCATTATCATGATCATAACCGTTGGTAGGGCGTCCCCTGCTGGTGCACCACACGGATTGCCATGTGACCGTGCTTATTTCTTTTCTTTTCACAATGATAGCCAAAAATATGCTTTCAATAACAAGTATGTTCATCAAAATATAACTATTACCATAAATCATTGGTAATCATGCCATGAACATAACCATTTCAAATATCACTTTATAAAATATTTCCATGTCAAAATTTCATACTTAAGATGGTAAGAAGTTCATACAATGGCAATGGCTATGGCTATACTAGTCATTTATTAAGATTCATCTTCTTTTTTAAATACTAATTTTATTTCTTTATTTTTTTTATGCAGGTTTTCATCCTATCTAACCTTCTCTTACTAATCAGAGCATAACTCCCTCAATTTAACTCTGATGTAGGTGATCTTGGTGTCCATTTCAAGATAAAACAATTATCTAAAACTATTATGTTGAACATTGTAGCAAAACATTAAGAAACGAAGGTGATATTACTCCCTCAAAGTACAGGATAGTTCCTCTAGGATAGGTTCTGACCTTTACAGACTAATTAGACCATATCTCCCAAATTGGAAATCCAAATTGCGTTATTCCAGTTGGTAAAAATCCATGAGCCATATATCTATAATTGTTATGTTGGCGTGCTATTTTAATTCCCTACAGAATATTCCCAGAAATTCAAAAACTAAAGCATTAATAACATACTCTTCCATGAATAAACATTTTCTGATCTCGGCTTACTAATCGGATCATATCTACCTCATATGAACTCCAAATTGCATAATTCCAGTGGGTATATTTCCACGAGACATAGATATATAACTTTCATGTTAACCATTTATTTTAATTCCATACAGATAATTCCCAGAAATTAAAATACAGAAGCTGCCCTAACATATTCTTCCCTGATGAACCATTTTCTGACCTTTGACTACTAATCAGCTCATATATTCCTCATACCGACTCCAAATTGAATGATTCTAGTGTCTAAACATCCATGACACACATATCTATAATTCGTATGTTAACCATTTATTTTAATTCCATACAGATAATTCCCAAAAATTAAAATACAAAAGCTGTCCTAACATAATCTTCCCTGATGAACCATTTTCTGTCCTTGGCTTACTAATCAGACCATATCTACCACATGTGGACTCCAAATTGAATGATTCCAGTGGCAAAAAATCCATGACACACATATCTTTAATTCTTATGTTAACCATTTATTATAATTCCCTACCAATAATTCCCAGAAATTAAATTACCGATGCTATCCTAACATATTCTTCCCTGATGATTTATTTTCTGACCTTTGACTACTAATCAGACCATAGGTACCTCATATGGACTCCAAATGGAATGATTCCAGTGGGTTAAAATCCGTGACACATATATCTTTAATTCTTATGTTAACCATTTATTTTAATTCCTTATAGATTGTTCCCAGAAATTAAAATACCGAAGCTTAAAATTCTGTCAACCATAGCCATACCCATGCAGAACTATCTACACCAACCTAAGTATTCAAACATACATCACATGCAAGATCAATATGTAACATGATATAGCAACATCCATGACCAATCATCAAAGTTCTAAGATCAAAATCTCATATAAATATTATGAGTTTCAAAGGTTTTCTTCAAAAATAAATATTGTTAAACTTACCTGGAGCACTTAGACCCCTAGACTTCTCCTTCCTCTTTCTTCCTTTCTTCCTCTCCTTTCCTCACACTACCTTGCTTCTATTTTTTGCTCTCCCTCACTTGGACAAAATTCTAATGTTGTAAGGGTGGGTTTTCTTATATAGACCACCAAATAATTCACCTTTCATGATCATGGGTCTACCTTATCACAATTAGGATACACTTTGTTGAATTTTTTGAAAACAAACAACTTATGTTCTTGTCTTCCTCTTCCTTAGTCAAGATATGCATAGAAAAAGGAGATTTGTATTTTGAAAATTATGATGATATGTTCTTAAGATATGGGGCAAGATCCCTTTGATTTATGGATTCATTTCCTTTTTCTTTTGTCTTAATCAAGTATGATAGATTTGCTTTTTTAAGTGGCAAATTTCTAGCCCTTGAATTTTCCTTACTTAACTAAAATTATTTGTGTAGGAAAATGATGTTTTGTCATAATGCTATGTATTATTAACCACTTGCTAAAGTTATGAATGTAGGATATAGATGTTTTTGTCCTAAAGCCTTGTATTATTGTGCCACTTGCCAAAATGATGAATGTAGAATCACACCACTTGCTAAATTTTTGTCTTAATGCCATGTCACTTAATCTTGATTACATCAATATTTCATCACTTTAATTTTATTTTTATTTTTATTTTTCCTCTTGGGTTTGGGCTCATTCTTGCCCATTTTCCTTACTTTGGTTAAAATTCTACCTTTCATAATGGACTTGGTCACATTTTGATGATTTTTGGGCTACCGGTCCAATTTCTATATCCTAGTCCAAGTCTATGTTTTATTTCTTCCTTGGGCTATCCTATTGGCTTGCTAAAAATTCATGTGAAGTAGAAAAACTCTATATGAAGTGTCCATAGGTTAAAGCCCAATTACGGGTGGAGATACTAAACTTAGTAACTTTTGCTCTTAAATTAAGAAAAATTACCCTAATCCGATCTTCTTGAAATTTTAAGACCTTTACTTACTTCATAAAAATTTATCTTTCCTTACCTAAGAATTTCACCTTTCTTTAGCATGTTTATTTCTAATATTTCCTCTTAGGTTTTGTTTCTTTACATATTTCATTAATGTTAGATAATTTCTATGAATATATGTAAGGTGAAGAATTTCTAAGGAAAATATCTAAAAATTACGGGATGTTACACCATAGATGGTACTGATATACGTGTTGTTGTTCCTCCGAATTTGCAAATTCCTTACATTGGTAGAAAAGGTATTACAATGAGTGCTTGTGATTTTAATATGTGCTTCACATTTGTATGGGCAGGTTGGGAGGGGTCTGCACATGATACTAAAATTTTCAATGAGGCTGTATGCAGACCAAACTTGCATTTCCCTCTTCCTTCTGAAGGTTAGTGGTTTCTAGACATTACTATATGAATTTCAAACTTTAAAGTATGTTATATTTTATTTGTTTATTTAATTAAGTTTTTGTCTGTAGGTAAATACTATTTGGTCGATTCTGGTTATCCTACTTTTATGGATTTCTTAGGTCCCTACAAGGGACAAAGATATCATCTTCCACACTTCAGATTAGGGCCAAGAGCAAGGGGAAGAACTGAAGTGTTTAACTATTATCACTCTAGCCTTCGATATACAATTGAATGCTCTTTTGGATGTTGTAAAGCAAGATGGAAAATACTGGGTGCTATGCCTTCATTCGCATTAGAGACACAAGTTAAAATCATAATTGGTTGCATGGCTTTGCACAATTTTATCAGGAGAAATGATACAAATGATGTAGAATTTGAAACATTTAACGAGAATTTTGAGTTTGCTGATGAAGAAATTATGGATGAAGCAGGGTTTAGTAATATCATATGGGAGGAACCAAATGAAGAAAGCTTTAGACAAATGGAGCAGATTAAAGAGGAGATAAAAATCTAGTTGCCTACGCATCTTTAACTTTATTGCCTTTATGGTAGAATACAACACTTGTTAGATTTTAATTTCAATTTATTTCCTTTTTGTCATAGTTTATGGTACAAATTGTTTTATGCAAGTATTCTCTATTTCGCTCAAACATGAACCACTATTATTGCATGTGGCAGTGTAAGATGTGATTTGTTTTTTTTTTATTTATTCTTATAAATTAATTTCATATTTTTATTTTGTTGAATTGGTCATATTTTGATATCAAGTTAATTTGACATGTAAATGGCGAAAATTGAACTTTTAGACCGAACATCAACTCCATTTTCTTTTCGCGATTTAATTAACTCGTGTCAGAGAGAAGTAGAATTTAGCCTTTATAGTTGCCCCACGATAAAAAAGAAATAATAATATTGTGTCAAATGTGTATATTTATTCATTTATTTATTTACAAAGACAATTGACTTTGGTTTCTAAATGAACCATTTTAGTTGTAAAAAATCACACTTGAAAATAATAATCTAATAACATAAAAGTAAGCACTTGAATGCAATACAATAAACAAATAATAATTTTATAATAATCTAATTATAACACTATATAAATATTTTAAGTGTACATTTTTTTTCAAATTATAAAAAAATGCTTATTTATCCAAACACAATCTTTAATAAGTGCTTATTAATGTTTATTTCAGTAATTTTCATAATTATAAGCACTTATATATTATTTATCCAAACGACTTAAAAAGAGCTTATAAATTTTAAAAGCACTTTTTCAATTACGTTTCCAAACACTAAATAAATTAATTTAAAAGGAGCTTATGACATAAGAGATTTTCACATAAGTCCTTATTTAATAAGTCCTTAAATAAGCTATTTATCCAAACAAGCCCTAAGTGTAGCATAAGGTTTAATAATATGTTGGTTATTTTATGATTTAATTTTTTGGGCTCCTTGGTTTCTAAGAATACGTTTCCATTAACGAAACTTACGGAATGAGAAAACTCCTTATTTCATGCCGGTCATGTGATCAGAATTTTGGGCCGTGACAGTGACACTATTTTCAAGCTAGAACATATATGTTATGTGGAACATGTTTGTTACAAATACAAGTGATGTGAATATCTTTCAAATTTTGTGATAATATTTACCAACTAATCATCGGAGTTGACAAAAACAAATTGTAATACATTCAAATTTTTTTTTCTCTTTGATTAAGTAATGATCAATTTGTGTTTAGTCTTCTTATGAAAAATTGAATATAAAGTAATGTGTAGAACTACTAGGATGTAAAAAATAGGTTTCAATTTTCCTATTTGTCCAAACTTAAATTCTCCAAGTAATTGTTTCAACCATACAATTTCACCAAGGTCATAGCAAGATACTTGGCTATTACACTTAGCAACATCCTGCTTTTTGCTTTTTTATGGTACCAATTTTTCACCAACAAGAATAAAATATCTTGCAATAGATCTTCTATACTTTGCATTTGAATAATGAATCATCTAAGGTTGTTTTCAATCTTGATAGAGAAATCCCTTGCTCAAAGCTCCCTTGATGTATATGAGAATGCACACTACAACCTTCTAGGGATTTTCACATGGGGATTGTAAAAATTAACTTACCACACTCACCATAAATGAAATATTTGATTCAATTATTGTGTTGTAATTCAACTTTACAATATGCATGATATCTATTGGTAACTGAAAAAGGCTCCCTTATCATGGAAGAAATTTAACATTTAAGTCCATGGGTGCATCTTAAGGCTTACAATCTAGCATCCTTATTATGCCTAGGGCATATTTCCTTTAAGATATAGTGTCAAATCTATTTGACCGAGCTACTTCAATATGAAAGAAATGCTTGCCAATGTACATATTTTGTTCGGCAAGCTAATGGCTTCTTGACCATGCCCTATGATAAAATTGTTATCCATATAGTCTATCAAGTAAATGCACATATTTAAGGCACTATGAAGATAGGAGACCATATGGTCAACCTCACTCTAAGTCATATCAAATTGCTTCCCAACAATGCTAAATCATTTAAACTAGACTTAAAGTGACTATTATAACTCATAAATAAACCAACATAGTCAGAAAACTAATCCTTACCCCCTTACTAATAAAGCCAAGTGATTTCTCCATAGACACTTATTACTTGGGCTAACCATAGAGAAAAGAAATTTTAAAGTTCAATTTATAAATAGGCCAACGACAAATACAAGAAATTTTTGCAAGGAAAGAATTTCTCATTGTAGTCTAGACTATAGATTTGAGTATAACCATTAACATGAGACATGTTTTCAAACAACCATCGAAGCTTAAAACCAACTTTGATACTATAAAAAAGTTCATTTAACAAGTTTCAAAGTACCACTAGAGTGCATCAATGCCTTTCATCAATCATTTTTTGTCCCAACCTATCACGACCCCTATTAGAAGAGCACATGCCTGGCACAAAATAAGGATTTAACCCCTAGTCCATCAACTTCAAAACTGAAATAGATAAACACCAATATTTAATAAAGCAGGCATATAACATTATATGGGATATTTAGCTAACTTTGTCATAAACATATATAAATATAATCTCAATCATTCAAATTTACACAAGAGGCATTCATAGGTGCAACTCATAATTCTTAACTTCTAAACATATACATACATATGTCCCAAAACATACATAACGGAAGTAGATTCCCTACTCATGGCCAAGGAACCACTCTAGAGTCTTGAAAAAATCATATACAAAATGACAAAAGGGAGCTCTAGATACAAAGCAAGCTCACCCCAAGATATTCTATCTATTGAGTCAGAGGAACTGGTTTAGGGTCTTACTTACTATCTCAAATGTTATAAAAGAAAGACTGACCTTTGAAAACTCAGTGAATATAAAATATATGTTGTAGCACAATTCATAATATCTTAAAGCCATAATTCAAATCAATGTGGGACTCCCTTTCTTAAAGTATCAATCACCATAAGCTTAATTCAAAACAATTAATTCAAAAGGGTGGAAGGATTCTACAATCAGAACCAACCAAATCCCAAGGACAAAGTAAGAAAGGGAAAATCACATCTCAGATTAAGTAATATGAGGCATTCCATCAATCCTTCTAGTGCCTCAATCGAAGATCTGTAGCTAAAATTATGATAGAGAGAAGTTTAGAACATGTTAGAGAGAGAAAAGAAAGAGGAGAGAGAAAGTGAGGTTGATGGGAGATGAAGGGGCTCAACTTCCTTAAAAATTTAGGCTGCGTTATGACTCAGAACCCACTGAACAACTTTGTGTTGTGATCGAGTTGGGAGAATTGTCCGGCTGCATTTAATGTGTCACAATGCTACTATTTTTTCTTCCTAATGTTGGGATTTTTGCATAATTTAGCAAAAATCATAACACAGAAGTTGTAGCTCTTTATCTTAACTTTTCATAACCACTTGAATCACTTTAATTGGAGCATATATGGTGGATTTATTCTTAAAATAATGAGGAAAGGTCACAAAAGGTCAGAAATTCCCAAATTTTTCAACTTCCTTGCTTCAATTTGCCTTCATTTTACCTCAAAAGCTCCCAATTTCTTTCTTAATCTAAATGTAAGGTTGTTAAACAGATTTAGGCACAAATATCATAAAAGATTAAGCATTAAGGGGTGAAACCATAAAAGATTATGGTTATTACATCCTCCTCCCTTATGAAATTTGGCCTCCAAATTTTAAAATCATAAAGCCAAGTCCACAAAACATAGATACAAACCTTATCAATCAAAAAGATATGGATATCTTTCTCACATATCGCCTTCTACCTCTCATATGGCTTCCGTAGCTAAATGATTATGCTAAATCATCTTTGTAACATCCTTAATTTCGTTTCTTTTATTGATAAAGGTACATAAAAAAAATTTAATTAAGGAAATAAAATTTATTAGACAATATTTTAGATATCTAAGGAAATATAGTCCTTAGAAATTCTTCACCTTATGTATATGCATAAGAAAATGTTTCTAACAATAAGAGAACAAATAAAGAAGGAAAATCTAATAGGAAAGAAATTAGAAATAACATACTAAAGAGATGCAAAATTCTTGGATAAGGAAGATAAATTTTTAGAAACAAGTAAAGGTCTTAAAATTTCAATAACATTGAATTAGGGTAATTTTTCCTAATTCAAGAACTATAGTTACTAAGTTTAAAATCTTTACCCATACATTGGGCTTTTACCTATGGACACTTCATATAGAGTTTTTCCACTTCACATAAGTTTCTAACAAGCCCATTGGATAGCCTAAACAAGAAATAAAACATAGACTTGGACTAGGATATAGTAATTGCACCAATAGCCCAAAAATTATGAAAATGTGACCAAGCCCACCAAGAAAGGAAGAATTTTATCCAAAGCAAAGAAAATGGGTAGGACAAGCCCATAATGGGTAGGAATAAGCCCAAATCCAAGAGGAAAAATAAAATAAAATAAATTAGATGATGATATAATAATAAGAATAAAGATTAGGTTATATGGCATTAAGACAAAAATTTAGCAAGTGGTGTGATTCTACATTCATCATTTAGGCAAGTGGCATGATAATACAAGGCTTTAGGACAAAAACATCTATATCCTACACTCATAATTTTAGCAAGTGGTATGATAATACATGGTATTAGGACAAAACATTCATAGCCCACACAAATAATATCAACCAAATAATGGAGATTCAAGGGCTAGAAATTTGCCACCTAAAAAGGCAAACCTATCATACTTGTTTAAGACAAAAGAAAATGGAAATGAATCCCTAAATCAAAGGGACCTTGTCCCTTATCTTAAGAACATATCATCATAATTTTCAAAATACAAATCTCTTTTTCCTATGCATATCTTGACTAAGGAAGAGGAAGACAAGAACATAAGTTGTTTGTTTTCCAAAAATTCAACAAAGTGTATCTTAATTGTGATGAGGTAGACCCATGATCATGAAAGGTGAATTATTTGATGGTCTATATAAGAAAACCCACCCTTACAACATTAGAATTTCGTCCAAGTGAGGGAGAGGAAAAATAGAAGCAAGGTAGAGTGAGGAAAGGAGAGGAAGAAAGGAAGAAAGAGGAAGGAGAAATCTAAGGGACTAAGTGCTCCAGGTAAGTTTAACAATATTTCCTTTTGAAGAAAACTTTTGAAACTTATAATATTTATATGAGATTTTAGAACTTTTATGATTGGTCATGATGTTGCTATATCATGTTACATATTGATCTTGCATGTGATGTATGTTTGAATACTTAGGTTGGTGTAGATAGTTCTGCATGGTTATGGCTATGGGTGGCAGAATTTTATGCTTCGGTATTTTAATTTCTGGGAACAATCTATAAGGAATTAAAATCAATGGTTAACATAAGAATTAAATATATATGTGTTATGGATATTTAGGCACTGGAATCATTCAATTTGGAGTCCATATAAGGGAGATATGAGCCGACTAGTAGACAAAGGTCAGAAAATGGGTCATCAGGGAAAAATTTGTTAGGATAGCTTCGGTATTTTAATTTCTGGGAAGTATCTGTAAGGAATTAAAATAGCGCGCCAACATAACAATTATAGATATATGGCTCATGGAATTTTACCAACTGGAATAACTCAATTTAGAGTTCATATGAGGTAGATATGATCTGATTAGTAAGCAGAGGTCAGAAAATGTTTATTCAGGGAAGAGTATGTTATTAAAGCTTTAGTTTTTGAATTTCTAGGAATATTCTATAGGGAATTAAAATAGTGCGCCAACTTAACAATTATAGATATATGGCTCATGGAATTTTACCAACTGGAATAACTCAATTTGGAGTTCAAATTTGAGAGATATGGTCTAATTACTCAGTAAAGGTCAGAACCTACACGAGAAGAAATAATACTAAATTTAAAGGAGTAATAACACCACGATATCATACTATTTTGTTGATATGATTAACATAATAGTTTTAGATAATTGTCTTAACTTTTCATAGACACTAAGATCATCTTAATCGGAGTTAAATTGAGAGAGTTATGCTTTGATTTGTAAGCAAAGGCTGTGTTAAAAGTTAGTAAAACCTATTTTTAATATTTTTTCTACCCTAGATGAATTTTTAAGTTAATAGTAGAAATCAATTTTAGGAAAAATGCTCTATAAAATTTGTAAGAACATGTGTTGGAAATGATATAAGTAGAAATAAAATGACTAAATGCCTAGACATAAAGAAAATAAAAAGATGAAAATAATAAATGCCTAGTGTATGCCCTAGCTATTGCCATTGCATGAACTTACTACCATTTTAAGTGTGTAATTTTTAACATAGAATTTACCCTAGTACTCATATAAATTTCCAAGAAGTTTTGAAAGTGCCAGTTTTATTTGAAAAATCTTAGTATACTCCGTGGTTGCAGTATTTCCACATCAGAAAAGAATTATTCTAGTTACTAGAAAAAAATTGTGATTTGTGAAAAGTGCATGTCTAAGGAAAGCTCTGGCAAGGGAAGACTTGGTACTTAAGCGTGTCCATTAGTGACCCACCTCTCTTTTCTGGAAACTTTCCTGGTGCGCTGTTTACAGACTACAATTACTATCCAGTTACCGAGGTATTAGTGTGGAATTTTGACATGGAAATATTTTATAAAGTGAAAATTAGAAAATGATTATATTCATGGCATAATTTCAGTTTACCAATGAATTTTGAGAATGATTATGTTTTGATACATTATGGCATGAGAATATAATGAACATACTTGTTATTGGAATCATATTTTCGGCTATTAATATAAAAAGAAAAGAAATGAGCACGGTCACATGGCAATCCGTGTGGTGCACCAGTAGGGGACGCCCTACCAACGGTTATGATTATATTCATGAGAAAAGAAAGAGAAAGTGTGCCATGTCGGAAGGAGCGAGATAAGCTCGTACCGAAAAGTAGAGAATACTCACCCTGACCGGGGTAGCTTGAAGCAAGAATAAGTTGATAGCCATCATATGAAATTCAAAAAATAGTTATTCATGCCATACATGTCATAACTGTATAATTTTCATGTGCATGATAAAGTGCATTCATGTGACCAAAAAATATTTTCTGTAGTTTATACAGCTGAATATGACGTGATGAACTATATTGATAATGAATTATTGTTGAACATACTGGGATTTAATTCTCACTATATTTCCATATCATGTTCAAAAAATTAGCTATGCAGTTGTTTTCAATGAGACTTATTATTGCTGTACGTATGATCGAGGTGCCCTATCTTGGGCAAATACCTATTATTGGGGATATATCAGTTGTTGAAGTGACTGAGATTCCGGCGGAGGTGCCACCACCCGAACCAGTGGCCCCGGAAATAGTCTATGTGGAAGATTAAGGCTTATATGTACATGTATGTCTTGTACAAATGTTTGTATTAATGATGTGAGTGTAAACTTAGTATTGTATAATTAAATAAATGTTATTGTGAGTTAAGTTGAGGTAATAACTTCATGATGTTAAATAAAAAAAAATCAAAATTTGTTACATAAATGGAGCTGTTACAATCTTTACCGTGGGAACTTCCTTCAATCTAAGTTTCTTTTCCTACCTGTCAACAATGGCTATAGGCTTCTCTTCATATGGTAGATCTTTATCTAATTGTACTTCTTGTGGCTGGACAATGTGATAAGAATCCGATAAATATCTCCATAGCATAGGCACATGTAACACTTGATGAATTTCATCCATTTCTAAGGGTAAGGCTAACTAGTAAGTTACCGACCCACCCTTTCTAGGATTTTAAACTGACCCACCCTGAATAGGGATTGGTAATGTCTTTCATTCAGTGCTTTGAACGGAGTCATTTGGATACAAGCTTGATAACTGTTATTTTATGCAAATTTAGCCAGGGGTAAATATTTCTCTCAACTGTCCCCAAAGTCAGCACATAATCTCTCAACATGTCTCCCAACACCTAAATAGTCCGTTCAATTTGACCATCCATTTGCGAATAAAAGGAAGTACTTAAGTCCATCCTTGTACCTAAAGCCTCTTAGAAGGATTTCCAAAAATGAGTAGTGAATTGGGAACCTCTATCAAATATAATTAATAATAGAACTCCATGAAGCTTTATTATTTTATCAAGATACAAATTTGCATACTAAACCACGTTGCAGGTAGTTTTTACTAGCAAAAAGTAGGCTAACTTTTTCATTTTGTCTACAAATGTAGCTACATCCTTCTCCTATTAACATGTTAAGTAATGAGACAAATGTAGCTACATCCTTCTCCATGCCATCCCACCAATGTAACTCATTTAAATCCTAATACATCTTTGTTGTTCCAAGATGGATGGTATAAGTAGAGCAATGTGCCTCTTCCAAAATCCTTTTTCTCAAATCATCCACATTTGGGACACATAATGATTTATTGCATCTCAACACTCCTTCAGAATCCACCATAATTTAGAATCTTGCTTACCTTTATTTTCTTCCACTAATTGCATGTCCATGTCCTGAGCAACCTTGATTTCCTCAATTAATGATGATCGCAGTCGAATGTGTGCCAAAAATACTCCTGGTCCTTTCAATTTGAATATGATTCATGTGCTTTCTAACTCATGAATGTTCTTCAGCAACGATCTTCTTAGCTCAACTATATAAGTAAGCTACTCAAAGCATTAACCACCACATTGGATTTT
Source organism: Gleditsia sinensis (assembly GCA_037074535.1). Taxonomy (NCBI): domain Eukaryota; kingdom Viridiplantae; phylum Streptophyta; class Magnoliopsida; order Fabales; family Fabaceae; genus Gleditsia; species Gleditsia sinensis. Next base: position 47,833,881 of record CM073470.1, read on the forward strand.
TCAGCATGATATAGAATAGTGCATTCATAATATTTAAATAGCTCCATCAATCTTCTTTGTCTTAAATTTAAATCCTTCTACTAGAAAATATATTTAAGACTCTTATGATCATTGTATATTTCACAAGTTATACCATACAAGTAGTGCCTCTATATCTTGAGTACAAAGATCACTACTAGCATCTCCAAATTGTAAGTAAGGTTATTTCCTTCATGCTTCTTCAACTGACTTGATGCATATGCCACCACCCTCATGTGCGGCATTAATACACAGCCTAACCCTACTCTTAAGGCACTACAAAATAATGTGTATCCTTATGTACTCAATGGTATAATCAACACTGGTGTTGTGGTCAAGCATTATTTCAATTCTTTGAAGCTAGCCTCACATATGTCAAACCATTCAAATTTCACCCATTTTCTAGTCAATCTGATTAAGAGAGTAGCAATATTAGAGAAATCTTTTACAAATCTCTGATAATGACTAGCCATTCATAGGAAACTTCAAATATATCACCAAAGTAGGATGAGGCAATCATTGTACTACCTCAACTTTGCTAGGGTCAACTTGAATATCCTCTTTAGATATCACATTTCCCATAAAAGTTGCATTACTAAGTCAAAATTCATATTTTGAGAACTAAGCAAACAACTGATGTGCTCTCAAGGTTTGTAAGGCCATTATTAAATGTTGTTAATGCTCCTTTATTCTCCGTGAGTATACCAAGATGTCATATATGAAAATAATGAAAAATCAGTCCAAAAAATGGTTTAAATACCCTATTCATTAAGTCCAAGAAAGCTACAAGCGCATTTGTTAAACCAAATGACATAACGAAGAATTCATAATATCCATATCGGGTTCGAAAAACTATCTTCAAAATATTTTCTTCCTTTATCCTTAATTGATGGCTCCAGACTTCATATCTATCTTGGAAAAAATTGAGTGTCTTGTAATTGATAAAAATGATTACCAATGTAAGGTAGATGATACTTGTTGTGCACCATAACTTTATTTAATTACCTATAGTCTATACACAATTGCAACAAACCATCCTTCTTCTTCACAAAGAAAATCAATGCACCCTAAGGTGAAGTGTTCAGTCATATAAATCCTTTGTTTAACAAGTTTTGTAATTGTTTTTTAACTCCTTAAGTTCTACATAAGCCATTCTATAAGGAGTATAGAAACCAGTTGAGATCCAAGAAAAATATCAATACTAAATTTTATTTCCTATTTTGGGGGAAATAGTAACTCTTCTAGAAAAAATGTCAAGAAAGTTATTCACCACTTGGACTTGATAAAGATTAATAAATGGTTTCTCCACATCTTTAACCAAAGCCAAGTAACCCTGACACCCTTTTCTTAATAGTTTCTATGCACTTAAAGCTAAAATCAATTTGTTTAGGGCCACACTCTGATCACATTATATTCTAAAAGAAAGTTCACCTAGCACATTGAATTCAATCACTTTAAGATAGCAATTCAAAGTGGCATAACATGAAACTAACCAATCTATGTTAAGCTAAACATTAAAATCTAACATCTCTAATACGACCAGATCAATAATTGTTTCCTTATTCAAAACTGAGATAATACAATATTTATACACATCTTCCACCAATAAGAGTTGCTAATACAAAAAGATGTTCTAATTTAACCGAATCATTCCATATCTATTAAGCAGAATAAGGAGATACATATGAATGGATAGAGTTGAGGTCAAACAATACACGTGCACTATGAAAACATACCACAAGAATACCTGTCATCACTACATTTAAAGCTTGAGCATCCTATCTAATTAATGCAAAAACCCTTGACTAGCCTCTGCCTACTTGGACCTACCTCTAACCTATTGATCCCCTACCTACATTGGCACTACTTGCTTGTCCTAACACTGTTTTAGTTTATTGCATTTGTTCTTGACTTGGTCTCCTTTTATAAGGGCAATCCTTAACCAAATGATCCATTTGACCATAGTTAAATCAAGAATTAGGCTCTTTGTAGTACCTTCATGTCTGAGGTTTCCCATAAATAGGGCATTGTGGTTTGCTATAATGAGTTTACTTTAAGCCATGATAGCTAAACTACTTGCCCTCTCTTTGAACTCCCTTTTGCTTATTAATGCTAATTGATGCTTGATTTGAAATCTCGAATTCTGATGGTGACAACTGTGTTGGACTTTGGAATCTAATTCCCTTACTAACTAGAGCTTACCCATTATAAGAATTGGCCAAATCCCTTCTCTTATTCTTACTCTCAATTTCTGTCAATTCTATAGTTTTTATCATTCTTGCATAATCCACTATGGCCACATAAAAGGAAAACCGATATGTTAGTGGTGCTACATATCTAAATAAATGGTGTACCAGTCCTACAATAAATCTCTTGATCCTTTCCCTTTCATTAGGGACCAAATATGGGGCATACCAAGATAGTTGAATAAATCATATATCATATTCCGTAATGGCCATATTCAATACTTGTTTCAATTCTTCAAATTTCCTAGCACAAGCATCTCTTACGCTTAGAGGGAAAAACATTCCATGAAAGCTTCTTTGAACTCCTCCCACTCTATAAGAGGTACAGATACTTCCCTTCCCCTAAACAACACATCGAACAACACTCGAGCCATATCAGACAATTAGAAAGACACTAATTCCATGAAACTTCTACTTGAATCCCTTAAAGCTATGCAAATCTTTTCTGTTGTATCGATGAACCAATGTGGGTCCTCATTACTATAAGATCCTATAAAGGTTGGCAACTTCAACATAAAAATTTGGGATAGAGTCACCTCAATTCTTGCCATCTAAGGCCTATTTTTTGGCTCAGCTACTCTAGTCAGACCTCATGTTCTAATATCAACCTCTGGTTAAGGGTGTTCCATTCTATCCTAACTTACCATAAGTTATGTTAAAGTTCTCTAAATTTCTTGAATCCTAGCAAGCATTTCTACTATAACATTTTCTTAAGGGGCAGTCATAATTTCCTCTTTAAGAACTATACTTTGAGCTTCATATTGTCCTTTTTACCTAGGTCTCCTAGTTACTTGGCTAGCTTGATCTCTATCTTGGTATTCTCAAAGCTTATGATGCAAATGGGATGGATGCCTCAACGGATGGCTCCTATTTTGTAACTCTTCTAACTATTGTTCATGTTCAAGGTAGAAATATATCTATATAATCACATCACAAGGAACAAAATTAACATATACTTCATAACTTAACAAAGAAAATTGACTCAAAAAGAAAGGAACGAAGACATCTTATAAGACCCCTCAACATCACCTTAATCATAGACATGTCCGACTCATATCCATATTTAAAGTCCTACTAAAGAATCCTTGGCTCCATTAGGTCATAGGGAAACTTAAAACTCTAATACCAACTTTGTCATGACCTTCATTAGAGGAGCACGTGACCAACACAAAATAAGGATTTAGTCCTCAATTTGTCAGCCTCAAAACCCAAATAGATAAACCCCAAGACTTAATAAAGCAAGATATCAGACATTCAACAAACTTGATCATAAACATATATAATTGTAATCTTAATCATTCAAATTTACACAAAGGCATTCATAGGTACAACCCATAATTCTTAACTATTAAATACACATGTCCCAAAAAATATATAGCGAAAGCAGATGCCCTACCTGTGACCATGGAGCCACTCTAAAGTCTCAAAAACATCAGGTACACAAAAACAAAAGGGAGCTCTAGATACAAAGCATGCTCACCATAAGATATTCTATCTATTGAGTTGAAGGAGCTGGTTCAAGGTCTTGATTACTATCTGAAATGTTATAAAAGAAAGAGTAAGTTGTAAAATTCAATGAGAAAAATTATATGCCATGACACAATTCATAATATCTTAAAGTCATAATTCAAATTAGTGTGGAATTACTCCCTTTCTTAAAGTACAATAACCATAAAATATATTCAAAACAATTTATTAAAAAGGGTGGACGGATTCCACAATTAGAACCAATCCAAATCCCAAGCATGAAGCAAGGGAGGACAAATCATATCTTAGAGTAGGTAATAGGAGGCATTCTGTCACTCCTTTTAGAACAGAACAGATCATAAGCATTGATTGACACATAGTGAGGTTTCAAGGTACACCAGGGTTAGCATATTATACTACTAATAGACAATATTTTTGAATTAGTATCCTCCCAAATAGAAATATAACTGACATGCTATAAAATAAGCATGTTTTTGACATGTTTTAAGTTGATTTTTATTTAATTTTAGTAGAAAATAGGTATGAATTAACTAAGTGTTGTGTTTTATGTTTTAGGAATAATAAAGAAGAAATGAAGAGGAAAATAGAGAGAAAATCATAGAAAAATGTTGATTTTTGACCTTGTGTCACTAATTGAGGTATATCTCACTCATTTGGACTCTGATTAAGGTGATTTCAGCAGCTATGGAAAGAAGAGACATAGAGCTACAACTTTCATGTTTGGCACTTTGGCAAAATCCAGAAGAATCTGGGCGCCGCGGCGCTCACAATGGAGAGCCGCGGCGCCATAGTAAGACAATCCGAAGCGCCGCGGTGCTACACTTCGCGCCGCGGCGCTGCGCTACCCAGGACATAGCGCCGCGGCGCTCAACCCATGGGGGTGCGGTGCCTTAGCTCTCTCGACAAAGAGCGCCGCGGCGGTGACTGAGGGCACCGCGGCGCCCCGTGGCTTCATCTTCGTAGCGCCGCGGCGCCCATGCGCCGTAGGGGACTTGCTGATTTCGCGATTTTAGGTCGTTTTCGCTCAAAATTGAAGGGAATGGATGGGAATTTGACCTAAAAACACATTCTGACTTCGATTTAGAGAGGGGAGTCTATAAAAAAAGAGGAAAGCAACCAGAGAAGGTATCGAATTCATCATCGAATCTTTCACCGAATTCTTCAATTCTTCTTTTGTTTATCTTATGGCCCTGCGTGGCTAATTCTCTTTAGTTGGTTGAGGTGAGTTGAATCCTCAAGGGATTTTTATACATTGTGAGATGTGGATTTGATGTTTTTATTTCAATTTGCTTTGAATATTGATTGTTCTTCTGTTCTTATTCTTAATGATTATTCATATGTTTGCTAGGAGACCTACTAGTATTTCGTCTGTTTTAATCTACTGCTGAATTGTGTTTTGAACAAAGTCTTTAATTCTGCGATTCGTGAGGCAAATAGGTTTGAAGGTTTTGGATTATAAATCATTGAACCTATGATGAATGATTAACTAAATTAAATATAACCGATGTGTTTATATTTGTTTAGCTCTGTCAGTTTCTCTAGTTCTTCATGCGGTTAGCAAGTTATGTTTTATCGATGTGCTAAAATATGGCTTGTTAATTAGGGTTTAATTAGTGCGATTGTCATTAATTTGCTAGGCTTAAGGAGAAACGGGGTTCAAACCCCAATGATAGATATTCATTTGCAGATTGATTATATTGTCGATGATCAATGTAATCCCTTGACGGTGGATACCAACCGAAACCAACGTCTCTATTATTAATCTCTTTCTCTTAATTATTTTCATTATTGTTTACTTTACTTAATTTGTGATTATCAATCCCCCCTTTTTAATCACATAAGGTAATTCCAGTCTCTGTGGGATCGACCCTTACTCCCACTACTACAGGTTAGTTTTGAGGTAAGGTATTAATTTGGGTGTACCTGCGACAGTGCACACCAAATTTTGGCGCCGTTGCCGGGGACTGCGTCATTGCTTTTTGTGATTTTTTTTATTTATGCCTGTAACTCGTTCTTCTAATTCTCGAGATTTACAGTTCAATCCAGATATTGGAAAATCTGTATACAGGCACAGAAGAGAAATTCAAGAAGACGTTGATCAGGATAAGGAGGAAGTGATCATGGTTAGACACCCCACTCTGAAGGAGCTTGTAGCTCCTGATTTGCATCAGCAACCCTTATGCATTACTTTTCCTAATCTTGATGATAATGTTAATTTTGAATTAAAATCTGGATTAATTCATCTCTTACCAAGTTTTCATGGTCTTGCAGGTGAAGACCCGCATAAACATCTGAAGGAGTTCCATGTAGTATGTACCAGTATGAAGCCCCCTGGAGTAACTGAGGAACAAATAAAACTCAGGGCTTTTCCTTTTTCCTTAAAAGATTCAGCCAAAGATTGGTTGTATTATTTGCCTTCTGGTACTATCACTACTTGGAATGAGATGAAGAGAATGTTTTTAGAACGTTATTTTCCTGCATCTAGAGCCGCTACTATTAGGAAAGAGATATGCGGCATTAGGCAATTGCTTGGTGAAACCCTTTATAAATATTGGGAGAGGTTTAAGAAACTTTGTGCAAGCTGCCCACATCATTAGATTAGTGAGCAGCTACTAATCCAATATTTTTATGAAGGTCTTTTGCAGGGAGATAGGAGCATGATAGATGCGGCTAGTGGAGGAGCACTAGTAGATAAGACTCCTGAGGCAGCCAGAATCCTGATATCAAATATGGCTGCCAATTCACAACAATTTGGCGTTAGGCATGATCCTCCTATTAGACATGCCCATGAGGTAAGTACTACTTCTCTTCAGAATCAAATATCTGAACTTACTTCTCTTGTGCGTCAAATGGCTACAGGTACATTACAGCAAGTTAAAATATGTGGAATATGCTCAGCCACAGGGCACCCAACTGACATGTGTCCTACACTTCAAGAGGAATCCACAGAACAAGCGAATGCTGTAGGAGGTTTTCTTGGCCAACCAAAAAGGTATGATCCATATGCCAATACATACAATCCTGGATGGAAGGATCATCCCAATGTCAGATATGGGAGTGCACAAAATAGGCCTGCAGGACAAAATTTTCAACAAAATCAACAAGCCTATTATCCTAGACAGAATGCACCCCAGGATCAACAGGTAAGTAATCCTTTGGAAGACATTGTGAAAACTCTTGTACATAACTCTCATCAATTTCAGCAAGAGACAAGAGCTAGCATTCAGAACCTGACAACGCAAGTAGGTCAGTTAGCAACCACAGTGAGTCGTTTGGATGCTCAAAACTCAGGTAAGTTACCTTCTCAAACTGTGGTGAACCCCAGAGAGAATGCTAGTGCAATTGTTTTAAGGAGTGGTAAGGAGATTGAAAGTCCACCCGCACCCTCTTCTCCTAAGAAAACTGAAACATCAATTAAGGAGAAGGAAGCACTTACAGGTAAGTCTCCTTCTAATTTAAATTGTGAAGTAGTGCCTCCTTTTCCAGAAGCTCTTAAAGAGAATAGGCTAAATGAGAAAACTTCTGAATTGTATGATATCTTTAGAAAATGTGAAGTTAATATTCCCCTCCTAGATGCTATTAAGCAGGTACCAAGATATGCAAAGTTCTTGAAAGAATTATGCACTCAAAAAAGAAAGCAAAAATTGAAGGGGTTTGAAAAGGTTCAAATGAGTCAGAACGTATCTGCCATGATACAAACAAAACTCCCCACTAAATGCAAGGATCCAGGTATGTTTACCATTCCATGTAAAATTGGGGATACTCATGTTGAAAAAGCTATGTTGGATTTAGGAGCTTCCATAAATGTCATGCCATATTCTATATATGCTTCCTTGAAATTAGGACCATTGAACTCTACTAATGTGGTTATTCAATTAGCTGACAGGTCCACTGCATATCCTAAGGGAGTAATTGAGGATGTTTTGGTACAGGTAGATGATTTGGTTTTCCCTGCAGACTTTTATGTTCTAGAGATGGAAAATGGGGATTTTATATCCCCAATATTATTAGGGAGACCATTTTTGAAAACCTCAAAAACAAAGATAGATGTTCACAATGGCACACTCACTATGGAATTTGATGGTGAAGTAATAAATTTTAATATGTATGAAGCCATGAAACATCCAGGTGATGATTGTAACATCCCGTAATTTTTAGATATTTTCCTTAGAAATTCTTCACCTTACATATATGCATAGAAATGTTCTAATATTAATGGAATAGGTAAAGAAAGAAAACCTAAGAGAAAATATTAGAAATAAACATGTTAAAGAAAGGTGAAATTCTTAGGTAAAGAAAGATAAATTTTTGTGAAGTAAGTAAAGGTCTTAAAATTTCAAGAAGATCGGATTAGGGTAATCTTTCTTAATTTAAGAGCAAAAGTTACTGAGTTTAGTATCTCCACCCGTAATTGGGCTTTAACCTATAGACATTTCATATAGAGTTTTTCTACTTCACATGAATTTTTAGCAAGCCAATAGGATAGGCCAAGGAAGAAATAAAACATAGACTTGGACTAGGATATAGAAATTGGACCGATAGCCCAAAAATCATGAAAATGTGACCAAGCCCATTATGAAAGGAATAATTTTAACCAAAGTAAGGAAAATGGGCAAGAATGAGCCCAAACCCAAGAGGAAAAATAAAAATAAAAATAAAATTAAAGTGATGAAATATTAGTGTAATCAAGATTAAGTGACATGGCATTAAGACAAAAATTTGACAAGTGGTGTGATTCTACATTCATCATTTTGGCAAGTGGCATAATAATACAAGGCTTTAGGACAAAAACATCTATATCCTACATTCATAACTTTAGCAAGTGGGTAATAATACATAGCATTATGACAAAACATCATTATCCTACACAAATAATTTTAGTTAAGTAAGGAAAATTCAAGGGCTAGAAATTTGCCACTTAAAAAGGCAAATCTATCATACTTGATTAAGACAAAAGAAAAAGGAAATGAATCCCTAAATCAAAGGGATCTTGCCCCATATCTTAAGAACATATCATCATAATTTTCAAAATACAAATCTCCTTTTTCTATGCATATCTTGACTAAGGAAGAGGAAGACAAGAACATAAGTTGTTTGTTTTCCAAAAATTCAACAAAGTGTATCCTAATTGTGATAAGGTAGACCCATGATCATGAAAGGTGAATTATTTGGTGGTCTATATAAGAAAACCCAACCTTACAACATTAGAATTTCGTCCAAGTGAGGGAGAGCAAAAAAAGAAGCAAGGTAGTGTGAGGAAAGGAGAGGAAGAAAGGAAGAAAGAGGAAGGAGAAGTCTAGGAGACTAAGTGCTCCAGGTAAGTTTAACAATATTTCTTTTTGAAGAAAACCTTTGAAACTCATAATATTTATATGAGATTTTGATCTTAGAACTTTGATGATTGGTCATGGATGTTGCTATATCATGTTACATATTGATCTTGCATGTGATGTATGTTTGAATACTTAGGTTGGTGTAGATAGTTCTGCATGGGTATGGCTATGGTTGACAGAATTTTTAGCTTCGGTATTTTAATTTCTGGGAACAATCTATAAGGAATTAAAATAAATGGTTAACATAAGAATTAAAGATATATGTGTCACGGATTTTTAGCCACTAGAATCATTCCATTTGGAGTCCATATGAGGTAGCTATGGTCTGATTAGTAGTCAAAGGTCAGAAAATGAATCATCAGGGAAGAATATGTTAGGATAGCTTCGGTAATTTAATTTCTGGGAATTATTGGTAGGGAATTAAAATAAATGGTTAACATAAGAATTAAAGATATGTGTGTCATGGACTTTTAGCCACTGGAATCATTCAATTTGGAGTTCACATGTGGTAGATATGTTCCGATTAGTAAGCCAAGGTCAGAAAATGGTTCATCAGGGAAGATTATGTTAGGACAACTTTTGTATTTTAATTTCTGGGAATTATCTGTATGGAATTAAAATAAATGGTTAACATGAAAGTTATATATCTATGTCTCATGGAAATATACCCACTAGAATTATGCAATTTGGAGTTCATATGAGGTAGATATTATCCGATTAGTAAGCAGAGGTCAGAAAATGTTTATTCAGGGAAGAGTATGTTATTAATGCTTTAGTTTTTGAATTTCTGGGAATATTCTGTAGGGAATTAAAATAGCGCGCCAACATAACAATTATAGATATATGGCTCATAGATTTTTACCAACTGTAATAATGCAATTTGGAGTTCCAATTTGGGAGATATGGTCTAATTAGTCAGTAAAGGTCAGAACCTATCCGAGAGGAACTATCCTGTACTTTGAGGGAGTAATATCACCTTCGTTTCTTAATTTTTCGCTACAATGTTCAACATAATAGTTTTAGATAATTGTTTTATCTTGAAATGGACACCAAGATCACCTACATCAGAGTTAAATTGAGGGAGTTATGCTCTGATTAGTAAGAGAAGGTTAGATAGGATGAAAACCTGCATCAAGAAAATAAAGAAATAAAATTAGTATTTAAAAAAGAAGATGAATCTTAATAAATGACTAGTATAGCCATAGCCATTGCCATTGTATGAACTTCTTACCATCTTAAGTATGAAATTTTGACATGGAAATATTTTATAAAGTGATATTTGAAATGGTTATGTTCATGGCATGATTACCAATGATTTATGGTAATAGTTATATTTTGATGAACATACTTGTTATTGAAAGCATATTTTTGGCTATCATTGTGAAAAGAAAAGAAATAAGCACGGTCACATGGCAATCCGTGTGGTGCACCAGTAGGGGACGCCCTACCAACGGTTATGATCATGATAATGAGAAAAGAAAGAGAAAGTGGGCCATGTCGGACGGAGCGAGAAAAGCCCGTACCGGAGAGTAGAGGATACTCACCCTGACCGGGGTAGCTTGAAATGAGAATAAGTTGATGGCCATCATATGATATTTTGAAAATAGTTAATCATATCATACATATCATTATAGTATGATTCTTATGTGCATAGATATAATGCATTCATGTGACCAAAGATATTTTCTGTAGTTTATACAGCTGAACATGACGTGATGAGCTTTACTGATGATAATTTATTGTTGAACTTACTGGGATTTAATTCTCACTATATTTCCATATCATGTTCAGAAAATTATTTATGCAGCTTTTGTTTCTAAGGCTCTGGCTTTTAGTGCACATTGGATCGAGTTACTTTATGTTGGGCAGATTTCAGAATCAAATAAGATGTTTGTGGTCGAGTTGGCTCAGATCCCGGTGAAGGTGCAACCACCCGCACCTGTATCTCCGGAATCGGTCAACCAAAATAAACAAGATGTAAATATCTATGTGTTTGATATGTTATACGTCTGTTTTGATTAATGACATGTATGTGAACTCAATATTGTATAATAATAAAGGAAAAAAAAAAGAGGTTGTTACATAATTGGTATCAGAGCAGGTCGATCCTAGATGGCCAGTGGGTGGATGGTTATCTGAATCGATCTTATAGTGTCTTGAGTATGTTGTGGTTGTGCTGTGTAGGGGATCAGTGACTCATATAGGTAAGAAATTACTAGTGTTTCTTATCTATATGCCGAGGTGGTGTTATGACTGCTGTTAAATATTATTTTGAAACTAACTATTGGGCTTGATCACCTCAATAGTAGCATAAATTTATTTTTCCCACAGTAGGAAATGGCACCACCAAGGCGGAATCCGGCAAACAATGCGGAGAAAATCTTGCACAACCTTGTCGCAGCAATTCGAGAATTTGGTATTGATTTACTCCTTAGAACCCAACTAGTATCTATATCCCTATATAGAATGATATCGATTGAATTTAAAAAAAAATTGTGATTTGTGAAAAGTGCATGTCTAAGGAAAACTCTGGCAAGGAAAGACTTGGTACTTAAGCGTGTCCATTAGTGACCCACCTCTCTTTCCTGGGAACTTTTCTGGTGCGCTGTTTACAGACTACAATTACTATCCAGTTACCGAGATATTTGTGTGGAATTTTAACATGGAATTTACCCTAGTACTCATATAAAATTTCCAAGAAATTTTGAAAGTGCCGGTTTTATTTGAAAAATCTTAGTATGCTCCGTGGTTGCAGTATTTCCACATCAGAAAAGAATTATTCTAGTTACTGGAAAAAAAATATTTACAAGACTTGTTAGACAAGGGATTTAAATGCCCTAGTACTTTTATTTGGAGTGCTCTAGTTCTATTTGTGAAAAAGAAAGATGGATTACTATGACTATGCATAGATTGTAGACAGTTGAATAAGGTAACAATGTAGAATAGAAACTCATTAGCTCGTATAGATTACCTGTTTGACCAGTTATAAGGTGTTCAATATTTTTCCACAAATAGATTTGGGATATGAGTAACATTAATTAAGGATAAGAGAAGAGGATGTAGGACTTATTATGGGCATTATGAGTTCTTGGTGATGCATTTAAATTGACAAACCTTTAGCTGCATTCATAAATTTAATGAATAGTAATTAGGTCATCCTTGGAACAATTTGTTATTATATATATGGATGATATACTAGAATATTTCAAAAGTTCAGAGGATCATAAGCAACATTCAAAGATAGTTTTACCAACTCTAAAGGAGTATGGTTGGTAAATATGGTATACAAGTAGAGTCTAAGAAAGTAAAAGTAGTACAATAATAGCTACGTTTTACTACATTTAAAGATGAAGATCCAAATCCAATTTACGCTTCCTGCGGTTATCTGCCGTCCATTCTACTGGAGTAATAGTTAGATCAGGTACATGAACATAGGCTTGTAAAGCATCAATCAACTCCTCAACATTTGAAGCTGAGATGAGAATTTGTCGTGCTGAGTGTGAGATAAACCTCTGTTCCACAGCTTGATCTAGAAAAGATAACAAACCATCAAAGAAGTGATTAACATTTAACAAACCTATCGGTTTGTGATGCATATTTAGTTGTGCCCAAGAGACTATTTGGAAAATCTCCTCTAAAGTACCAAAACCACCTGGTAAGGCAATGAAGGCTTCAGCATTGCTCATCATTCTAGCCATGCGTTCATGCATGGAAACTACCCTATATTCTTCCCCAATTGTCTTCCCTATATTGCTGGATGTAGCTAGAGCTGTAGGAATAATACCTAGAACTTGGCATCCCCCTGCATGTGCAGCTGTAGCCACACACCCCATTAACCCACAGTTACCTCCACCATACACTAAATGAATTTTTCTCCTAGCCAGCACCATACCCAGATTTTGTGCTGCTTTAACATACTCCTCATCTTTTCCAGGACTGGAACCACAAAAGACACAGATATTTCGAAACTGACGGAATGTTGTTCCCTCCATAATTTCTATCACCTTAACTTTGAGAATATACAAAGATACTAATGTAAGTATTTATAGAAATCAGAGAAAGACATATTTATAATAGCTATGCGAATAGGCCGGGTATTATTAGAACAACTATGAATATCAACTAAATTAAAGGTAAATAAAAAAAAAAATTCAAAAATGACGGCAAGCATGTATATGTACAGTAGTATGACTGTGACCCATATTAAGCACATAAAGAGTATAAGATAAGATATCACCAGAAATCTGTCTTTATCTTGTTGTCTTTGATGAAGCATTGATGTTTTGATTCTTGTAGAAAAGTTCTAGGTGATAGCCGTCATTGAAAAAAAAAAATAATAAAAAAAAAATGCAATCAAATGATTTATTTTGTATTCTCAATGTTTTCGCCAGTCGACTATCAGTATTATTAAGTCGACTAGCTATTTTGAGAAATTTTAATTTGGACTGGTTAATTTACAGTTGATTAATTACATCTATTTTGAAGCAATCAACTGCATCCTACCAGTTAACTACATATTCTTTGATTTTCACAGACTTTTATAAGCTCAAAAATGTTTCTTTTTCCATGTGATATCTTTCCACCGAATACCAATGGATTTAAAGTTGATTCTGACACATATATTCAAAATTTGCGGCCACCGATTTTTGTTGAAATCATAGATAGATTTTTGTTTACAGATTTTCAAGAATTGCGGCCACCGATTTTAATATTTTTCAATGCTTTGTCAAAACTTTTGACTTTCGCTTTTGGAACCATTCTCTATTATGCTTTTCGTCTGTTTCACTCATTAACGGTTGGCATTAAATGCAAGGTTATTTTCCCTCATTACAATTAAAGATAATTTCTTCCTTTGTAACTTGGTTGTTATGGTGTCTAAGTTGTTAATAGGTTAAAATAATGAAAGGTTTGAAAAGAATGGACGGATGATGGTCTTATGGTGTTTTGACGAATGTAATCAAGAGAATTAGTGGTGTTGAAGTTCTCGAGGAATAAAATATAGGAAGTAGGATTTAAGTTAGTCTTTGAACTCTTAATTTGGAAATATAGAGAATATTCTGAGAACCATGTCCGGAAATAATGTAGGTTATCAAGATATTTGTGTTAAAGGATTATATCATGCTAAATTGAGTCTAGTATCTAGGATGTGAATTATGTTGGAATTGAGAATTCATGTAATTGTTAGGAAAAAAAAACACAAATTTTCTTCAAATGATTGGGTGAATTAAATGGGATTGGCATAAGCTAGAATGAGGTGCTTTTGGATATGATAGAAGAAATAATTGAAATTTTTGACAATGAGTTTAATGGTGTTAATAAGCTTGTATAGAATTACTGTGATGAGGTAAGTTGGAATTATTAGACATGCGTCAATGGTACATAAACGTTATTAAAGGTTTGAAGGATTTATTGCTACGTATGTTTAACATATTGATTAAAGGATTTGAGGATAAAAATAGATGATAGAGTAAGATGATGATATTCAGGGGATGATGTTGATATATGAAAAAAAAAAATTGACTTGATAGAAGTTTGGAATAAGAAAAGATAGTTACACAATATGAAGGTGTATATGTTCCTTTATATGTGTGTTTTCTAATATCGACCCATAGATATATCCATACGGGCTAGAGGATATCAATTGAAGAACTTATGATTGAAAGAAATCCTTATGGTTAAGTTATATGGCAAAATCACTCAAGTGAATAGACATATTAAAAAGTAAAGATGTCATACAGAAAAGATATCTCTAATTATTTAGGTAATAAGCTTGGTAACTCTGAATAATGCCTTAATTTCATTCCCTACATGTGGTAGGATGGATTGAAATTCGGGGACCGAATTTCTTAAAGGGGGGAAGAATGTAACATCCCGTAATTTTTAGATATTTTCCTTAGAAATTCTTCACCTTACATATATGCATAGAAATGTTCTAATATTAATGGAATAGGTAAAGAAAGAAAACCTAAGAGAAAATATTAGAAATAAACATGTTAAAGAAAGGTGAAATTCTTAGGTAAAGAAAGATAAATTTTTGTGAAGTAAGTAAAGGTCTTAAAATTTCAAGAAGATCGGATTAGGGTAATCTTTCTTAATTTAAGAGCAAAAGTTACTGAGTTTAGTATCTCCACCCGTAATTGGGCTTTAACCTATAGACATTTCATATAGAGTTTTTCTACTTCACATGAATTTTTAGCAAGCCAATAGGATAGGCCAAGGAAGAAATAAAACATAGACTTGGACTAGGATATAGAAATTGGACCGATAGCCCAAAAATCATGAAAATGTGACCAAGCCCATTATGAAAGGAATAATTTTAACCAAAGTAAGGAAAATGGGCAAGAATGAGCCCAAACCCAAGAGGAAAAATAAAAATAAAAATAAAATTAAAGTGATGAAATATTAGTGTAATCAAGATTAAGTGACATGGCATTAAGACAAAAATTTGACAAGTGGTGTGATTCTACATTCATCATTTTGGCAAGTGGCATAATAATACAAGGCTTTAGGACAAAAACATCTATATCCTACATTCATAACTTTAGCAAGTGGGTAATAATACATAGCATTATGACAAAACATCATTATCCTACACAAATAATTTTAGTTAAGTAAGGAAAATTCAAGGGCTAGAAATTTGCCACTTAAAAAGGCAAATCTATCATACTTGATTAAGACAAAAGAAAAAGGAAATGAATCCCTAAATCAAAGGGATCTTGCCCCATATCTTAAGAACATATCATCATAATTTTCAAAATACAAATCTCCTTTTTCTATGCATATCTTGACTAAGGAAGAGGAAGACAAGAACATAAGTTGTTTGTTTTCCAAAAATTCAACAAAGTGTATCCTAATTGTGATAAGGTAGACCCATGATCATGAAAGGTGAATTATTTGGTGGTCTATATAAGAAAACCCAACCTTACAACATTAGAATTTCGTCCAAGTGAGGGAGAGCAAAAATAGAAGCAAGGTAGTGTGAGGAAAGGAGAGGAAGAAAGGAAGAAAGAGGAAGGAGAAGTCTAGGAGACTAAGTGCTCCAGGTAAGTTTAACAATATTTCTTTTTGAAGAAAACCTTTGAAACTCATAATATTTATATGAGATTTTGATCTTAGAACTTTGATGATTGGTCATGGATGTTGCTATATCATGTTACATATTGATCTTGCATGTGATGTATGTTTGAATACTTAGGTTGGTGTAGATAGTTCTGCATGGGTATGGCTATGGTTGACAGAATTTTTAGCTTCGGTATTTTAATTTCTGGGAACAATCTATAAGGAATTAAAATAAATGGTTAACATAAGAATTAAAGATATATGTGTCACGGATTTTTAGCCACTAGAATCATTCCATTTGGAGTCCATATGAGGTAGCTATGGTCTGATTAGTAGTCAAAGGTCAGAAAATGAATCATCAGGGAAGAATATGTTAGGATAGCTTCGGTAATTTAATTTCTGGGAATTATTGGTAGGGAATTAAAATAAATGGTTAACATAAGAATTAAAGATATGTGTGTCATGGACTTTTAGCCACTGGAATCATTCAATTTGGAGTTCACATGTGGTAGATATGTTCCGATTAGTAAGCCAAGGTCAGAAAATGGTTCATCAGGGAAGATTATGTTAGGACAACTTTTGTATTTTAATTTCTGGGAATTATCTGTATGGAATTAAAATAAATGGTTAACATGAAAGTTATATATCTATGTCTCATGGAAATATACCCACTAGAATTATGCAATTTGGAGTTCATATGAGGTAGATATTATCCGATTAGTAAGCAGAGGTCAGAAAATGTTTATTCAGGGAAGAGTATGTTATTAATGCTTTAGTTTTTGAATTTCTGGGAATATTCTGTAGGGAATTAAAATAGCGCGCCAACATAACAATTATAGATATATGGCTCATAGATTTTTACCAACTGTAATAATGCAATTTGGAGTTCCAATTTGGGAGATATGGTCTAATTAGTCAGTAAAGGTCAGAACCTATCCGAGAGGAACTATCCTGTACTTTGAGGGAGTAATATCACCTTCGTTTCTTAATTTTTCGCTACAATGTTCAACATAATAGTTTTAGATAATTGTTTTATCTTGAAATGGACACCAAGATCACCTACATCAGAGTTAAATTGAGGGAGTTATGCTCTGATTAGTAAGAGAAGGTTAGATAGGATGAAAACCTGCATCAAGAAAATAAAGAAATAAAATTAGTATTTAAAAAAGAAGATGAATCTTAATAAATGACTAGTATAGCCATAGCCATTGCCATTGTATGAACTTCTTACCATCTTAAGTATGAAATTTTGACATGGAAATATTTTATAAAGTGATATTTGAAATGGTTATGTTCATGGCATGATTACCAATGATTTATGGTAATAGTTATATTTTGATGAACATACTTGTTATTGAAAGCATATTTTTGGCTATCATTGTGAAAAGAAAAGAAATAAGCACGGTCACATGGCAATCCGTGTGGTGCACCAGTAGGGGACGCCCTACCAACGGTTATGATCATGATAATGAGAAAAGAAAGAGAAAGTGGGCCATGTCGGACGGAGCGAGAAAAGCCCGTACCGGAGAGTAGAGGATACTCACCCTGACCGGGGTAGCTTGAAATGAGAATAAGTTGATGGCCATCATATGATATTTTGAAAATAGTTAATCATATCATACATATCATTATAGTATGATTCTTATGTGCATAGATATAATGCATTCATGTGACCAAAGATATTTTCTGTAGTTTATACAGCTGAACATGACGTGATGAGCTTTACTGATGATAATTTATTGTTGAACTTACTGGGATTTAATTCTCACTATATTTCCATATCATGTTCAGAAAATTATTTATGCAGCTTTTGTTTCTAAGGCTCTGGCTTTTAGTGCACATTGGATCGAGTTACTTTATGTTGGGCAGATTTCAGAATCAAATAAGATGTTTGTGGTCGAGTTGGCTCAGATCCCGGTGAAGGTGCAACCACCCGCACCTGTATCTCCGGAATCGGTCAACCAAAATAAACAAGATGTAAATATCTATGTGTTTGATATGTTATACGTCTGTTTTGATTAATGACATGTATGTGAACTCAATATTGTATAATAATAAAGGAAAAAAAAAAGAGGTTGTTACAATGATACTCCTGTTTATTCTATAGATATCTTTGATTCCCTAGCACATGATGTATTTGAATTAGATGGACAGGATAAATTGGATGTGATTGTGAGCAAGTCCATAGAAGAGGATGATGGTGAGATAGACTTGGATGAAGAAACGAAAGAGGAACTGGCTGCACTAAATGGTTTTTCAGAAGAACCACCAACAGGTAATGTTTCTTATATAGATTTACCAATTTCTGATACTTCTCTTTTACCTTCTGTGGTGCAGGCTCCTACTCCTGAACTGAAACCACTCCCTGATCATCTCAAATATGTATTCTTGGTAGAGGAAGAAACACTTCCTGTTATTATCTCCAACAAGCTTGAAAATAATCAGGAGGCAAAGCTAATCCAAGTTCTTAAAGAACACAAAACTGCAATAGGTTGGACCATAGCTGATCTTAAGGGAATAAGCCCTTCTACATGTATGCACAGAATATTGATGGAAGAAGGAGCTAAACCATCTAGACAGCCCCAAAAAAGGCTAAATCCACCTATGATGGATGTAGTGAAGAAAGAAATTCTTAAATTGTTGGAGGTTGGGGTAATATACCCTATTTCAGACAGTCATTAGGTTAGCCCAGTGCAAGTGGTTCCCAAGAAAACAGGAATAACTGTGGTGAAAAATCAAAATGAGGAATTGGTACCCACCCAGATTCAAAATGGGTGGAGGGTTTGTATAGATTATAGAAAATTAAATTCTGTAACCCGAAAAGATCATTTTCCTTTACCTTTTATTGATCAAATGCTTGAAAGATTGTCTGGTAAACCTTACTACTGTTTTCTTGATAGTTATTCAGGCTATTTCCAGATTGCAATTGCTCCGGAAGACCAGGAAAAGACAACCTTCACTTGTCCATTTGGGACATTTGCATATAGGCGCATGCCATTTGGGCTTTGTAATGCCCCTGCCACTTTTCAAAGGTGTATGGTTAGCATATTCTCAGATTTCCTTGAAAAATTTATTGAGGTATTTATGGATGATTTTTCAGTTTATAGGAATTCATTCGATGATTGTTTGCATAACCTTTCACTAATTTTGAAAAGATGTCAAGAAACTAACCTTGTTTTAAA
The DNA here is from genome assembly GCA_037074535.1 of Gleditsia sinensis. Taxonomy (NCBI): domain Eukaryota; kingdom Viridiplantae; phylum Streptophyta; class Magnoliopsida; order Fabales; family Fabaceae; genus Gleditsia; species Gleditsia sinensis. The sequence goes on from CM073470.1 coordinate 47,853,207, forward strand.
TTCTGAAAAGTGTCATTTTATGGTTGAACAAGGTATAGTTTTAGGCCATGTTGTCTCAAAAAGAGGAATAGCGGTAGATAAAGCAAAGATTGATATTATACAAACTCTACCTTATCCCACTTGTGTGCGGGAAGTTCGTTCTTTTCTTGGCCATGTAGGTTTTTATAGGAGATTCATAAAGGACTTTTCTAAGAAAGCAGCACCTATGTGCAAATTGCTTCAGAAGGATGTCTCTTTTGAATTTGATGGAGAATGCAGGGAAGCTTTTGACAAATTAAAAGAGTCCTTGATTTCAGCTCCAATCATCCAAGCACCAGATTGGAACATCCCTTTTGAAATTATGTGTGATGCTAGTGACCATGCAGTTGGAGCAGTACTAGGCCAAAGGATTGGAAACACATCCCATGTGATATATTATGCCTCCAGAATACTGAATGATGCCCAGAAGAACTATACCACCACTAAAAAAGAACTCTTAGCTGTAGTCTTTGCATTAGAAAAATTTAGATCATATTTAATATGCACTAAAATTATTGTTTTTACTGATCATGCAGCGTTGAGGTACTTGGTGATGAAAAAGGAGGCTAAACCTAGGATAATCAGATGGGTGCTACTGCTTACAGAATTTTATTTAGAGATTAGAGACAAGAAAGGATCTGAAAACAGTGTAGCAGATCACCTAAGCCGCCTGACACATGTGGAAGAAAAATTGAAAATTGAAGAATTATTTCCAGATGAAAATTTATTTTCAATTTCAATTCATATGCCATGGTATGCAAACATTGTAAATTATCTCGCTACTACTCAGTTACCTCCTCTTTTGACCAGGGCAGCCAAAAATAGGATCAAGAGTGACGCCAAATACTACATATGGGACGATCCTTACCTTTGGAAGCAATGCTCAGATTAAATTATAAGAAGGTGTATTCCTAATTCTGAAGTTTTATCCATTCTAACATTCTGCCATTCTTATGCATGTGGTGAACATTTTGGAGCAAAAAGGACAGCAAAGAAAGTTTTAGATTGCGGTTTCTACTGGCCTACCATATTCAGAGATTCATACCATTTTTGTAAGTCATGTACAAACTGTCAAAAAACAGGTAATATCTCCAGGAAAAATGAGATGCCTCAAACACCAATATTGTTTTGTGAAATTTTTGACGTTTGGGGCATTGATTTCATGGGACCTTTTCCTTTATCAGCTGGATATAATTATATTTTGTTGGCTGTGGATTATGTCTCAAAGTGGGTGGAAGCTAAACCCACTAGGACTGATGATTCTAAAGTGGTTGCAGATTTCATTAAATCTCATATCTTTTCAAGATTTGGGATTCCAAGAGCTTTGATAAGTGACAGGGGAACACATTTTTGCAATAGGACTATTGAAGCCCTATTAAAGAAATATAATGTCACTCATAAATTATCAACTGCATATCACCCCCAGACCAATGGGCAAGCTGAAGTATCCAACAGAGAAATCAAAAATATCATTAGTAAGACAATAAATCCCAACCGCCGGGATTGGAGTCTCAGATTAGATGATGCTCTATGGGCATACAGGACAGCCTATAAGACCCCAATTGGTATGTCCCCATACAGGTTAGTATTTGGTAAAACTTGTCATCTTCCAGTTGAATTGGAACATAAAGCATTTTGGGCTATAAAGAAATTTAACATGAATGTGGAAGAAAGTGGAGAATGCAGGAAATTACAACTTCAGGAATTGGAGGAACTTAGAAACGAGGCCTACGAAAACGCAAATATTTATAAAGCCAAAACTAAACTCCTACACGATCGTATGATTTCACGTAAGGAGTTTAGCAAAGGACAGAAAGTCCTCCTCTACAATTCTAGGCTCCGATTGTTTCCAGGTAAATTTCATTCTAGATGGGAGGGACCATTTATTGTTACTAATATTTTCCCTCATGGTGCAGTTGAAACAAAGAGCATGGATAACCAGCATAGCTTCAAAGTCAATGGGCATAGGCTTAAACCTTACTATGAAGGATTCCAGCAAGAGGAAGCACAATGGATAACTTTTCAAGACCCTCTTTGATTTTCTTTGGATCTATGTCGAGCCAACGACATAAAACAAAGGCGCTGGTTGGGAGGCAACCCAACAATCATTCCTCTTATTTTTCTTATTTTTCATAGTTTAATTTTCTAAAAAAAAAAAGTTTGATTTGCGGACGCGCACATGCGCCGCGGCGTCCAAAACGAGCGCCGCGGCGCTTCTTACCCAGAATGGGTGAGCGCCGCGGTGCTCCGCGTTACAGCAGAGAGCGCCGCGGCCCTCTCTATAAGAGCATCGCAATGCTCTTCGTTCCCCACCTCCGTTTTTGCCTCCTTTGCAACTCCCACTCCACTTTCTTGCTTTGAATCAACCACAACCACCTCCTATTACGTTTTCTTGCTGAAATTACATGATTTCTCATCTTCTTTTGCAGGATTAACTAATTCTTTCAGCTTTTGGCTTGGATTCAATGGCAATCTTCTAAGGTTCTCAAGCATTTTTGATCTCACACTTTCCAGCCACAAATCACGCTGCATTTGGTACGATTTACGTTGTTTTTCCTGCTAAAGTTGATCTCTACACTTCCTTGCTACTGGTTTTTACTGCATTGGGACTCCAAGCTACGAATCTACCATCCATTCTCTCCATTTTTCAAGAGTGCACACTAGGTGTTTGATAAAACGCCCCAGTGAGTTTGCCAAGTGCAATGGCCCCCAAAACTTCCAAATTAGGCATCTTTAAGAGGAAGAACAGAGCTGAGGACCCTCCGGCATTCAACACTGGAGCTTTTGTTACTGAAGCGGTTTATCAACACCACATCAAAGTGGTGGTGCATAAGCCTATAGTTCTAGAACGTGGATTTCTGATCACCGAAGGGCTACCTCACAGAGACAATATCCTCCATAGGCATTGGGAGATTTTTTGCAGGAACCCAGAACCAGGAGTTATTCCCATAGTTCAGGAGTTCTACTCCAATGCTACAGTTCACGAACGTCATCAAGCAAGGATTAGAGGTAAGATGGTGCCATTCACTCCGCACGCTATTAATGAATTTTATTCCCTGCCGGATATTGAGGATGATGAATATACAGCGCTTCTTCAATCTTACATTGACTTTGACGACGTTATTTGCGCTCTATGCTACAGGGGGCCTCCTGGAAATTAGATAGCAATGGCCATCCGTTATACCTTGCTAGAGCTGACATGAATAAAGTGGCTAAAGCATGGCATTATTTTGTATCAGCCAAATTCATGCCCAGCCTCAACATGAGTCAAGTCAGGCGAGAAAGGGCCATTTTGCTTTATGCAGTACTAAAAGGGCTTTCTATTGATGTAGGCAAGGTTATTCATAGGCAGCTGCTTGGCTGTATCAGTGCTAGAGGCGGATCCCTATTTGCCCCTAGTTTAATTACTGGTCTATGTCAGAAAGCAGGCGTAAGCTGGGATTCCACTGAGGCTCTCATTCACCCGATGAAGCCTATTTCCTATGCAGACATCCAAAAATACAAGGGCCATGAAGAAGCAGCAGAGGAGGAGCTAGGGATTCAGCCAATACCTACGGCGGAACCGGGAAGCAGCTCAGCTCCACCACCATCCCAGCATACCATTGAAGATTTATGGAAGCGCACAGAGTATCTGAGCCATCAAATGAACGATCTGGCCTTCTATCAGCACTCTATTGCACAGCATCATCATGCGTGTTTTAGCCAGTTAGCTCATGCCCTGAACCTCCTGATTGCTTTCCCGGCACCTCCTGAACCACCCTTTAGGCCTGCACCTGAACATGATGAGATGGATGGTGATCACTAGTCAGGGAAGTTTCACTGCACCCCTCCTTATGTTTTTATTTGTCCATTTTATATTCTCTTTTATATTCTTACATTGAGGACAATGTATGTTTTTAAGTGTGGGGGGGTCACTTTATAATTCAGCTGGATGACTGTATAATATACCATACACGTGTGCACTTTCCTACTTTGATACATTTTATGATATGTGCACTTTTAATCTTGTTATGAGGTGAACATGTGAACAAAATTTCAATTTATGAGTTTGTGATACCTGAACCAATAGCCAATGATATAACTGTTTAAATTGCTTATAGTTCTTGAGAGATGTAGGAAAGTCATAATTATGTGTAATTTTAATTTCTTTTCAATTTATGATTACCTATTTTCTAAAAATCCTAAAATTCTTTTGCACAGTAATTTTGGATATTTAATTTGTCTTTTACTTAGAAAAAGATTATATAACTCAAAATTATTTTATGATCTCATTTAAATTTCTAGAACTTATTTAAATGCTACTTGAGGCGAAATCCTAGGCTAATTCTAACAATTAGGAGATGATTTAGGCATTTCTTTTTGAGATTGAGCCTTTTAAGCTTAACCCAAACAAGTGAATATCCTTAGAACCTCTATTTTGAGCTTAATTAACATTTTATTCTATACCCACAAAATAGCCAAGGCCAAATTTTTTTTGTGATTAACACCTTTATTTTTTCTACCTGATTCACTCACTCTATGATTAATTTCTGAATATTTGTTTTATAGATCTACATTAATGAAAGGGTGGAAGGGTGGAGCAAGGACAAAAGAAAGAAAAAAAAAAGAAAAAAGAAAAAAGAAAAAAGTATATATATATATATATATATTTATATTTTCTCAAAAGACTAATGAAAGTCTATCCAGTGATTGAAAAAGGGAAGAAATAGAGAATCAAGGAAAAGTAGAATGCAGAAAAGCAAGGAAATAAGTGTGGGGGAAAAACTTCCCCAATCTTGAGAATTAGCTCAAATAGATCAGAGTTAATCATGTGATGTTGGGGGATTGAGCTTTAAAATTATATCTTTTATCTCACCCCATAGCCTAGCTACATTACAAGCTGAGTTAAGTCCTTTTGATCCTAAAAAGTAGTTTTAGCCTACATTAGTGGAGAGTAGCATGAAAAATAAGCCTATGGAAATTTTAAATAGAGAGCCATGCTATAATTCCTGAGATATATAAGCTCATTTAGGTAAAAGAAAATTTAATTATCCAAATACACACACACACTATGGATTTTAGGGAATAAATTATAAATTGCTTTTGAATTAAATGTTGCACATGGTCATGACATTTTCTGAAATTTCTTCAAGAGCATACAATTTTCACTATGAGGCAGCATATTGGTAAGTCATTCACTCATTTCATGTATTGAATTCTGTTTACATGAATCAATGTTTGCTTGAGGACAAGCAAAAGAGTAAGTGTGGGGGTATTTGACATGTTATAAAATAAGCATGTTTTTGACATGTTTTAAGTTGCTTTTTATTTAATTTTAGTAGAAAATATGTATGAATTAACTAAGTGTTGTGTTTTGTGTTTTAGGAATAATAAAGAAGAAATGAAGAGGAAAATAGAGAGAAAATCATAGAAAAATGCTGATTTTTGACCTTGTGTCACTAATTGAGGCATATCTCACTCATTTGGACTCTGATTAAGGTGATTTCAGCGGCTATGGAAAGAAGAGACATAGAGCTACAACTTTCATGTTCGGCACTTTGGCAAAATCCAGAAGAATCTGGGCGTCGCGGCGCCACGGTAAGACAATCCGAAGCGTCGCGGCACTACACTTCGCGCCGCGGCGCTGCGCTACCCAGGACATAGCGCCGCGGCGCTCAACCCATGGCGCCGCGGCGCCTTAGCTCTCTCGACAAAGAGCGCCGTGGCGCCCCGTGGCTTCATCTTCGTAGCGCCGCGGCGCCCGTGCGCCGTAGGGGACTTGCTGATTTCACGATTTTAGGTCGTTTTCGCTCAAAATTGAAGGGAATGGACGGGAATGTGACCTAAAAACACATTCTGACTTCGATTTAGAGAGGGGAGTCTATAAAAAAAGAGGAAAGCAACCAGAGAAGGTATCGAATTCATCATCGAATCTTTCACCGAATTCTTCAATTCTTCTTTTGTTTATCTTATGGCCCTGCGTGGCTAATTCTCTTTAGTTGGTTGAGGTGAGTTAAAACCTCAAGGGATTTTTATACATTGTGAGATGTGGATTTGATGTTTTTATTTCAATTTGCTTTGAATATTGATTGTTCTTCTGTTCTTATTCTTAATGATTATTCATATGTTTGCTAGGAGGCCTACTAGTATTTCGTCTGTTTTAATCTACTGCTGAATTGTGTTTTGAACAAAGTCTTTAATTCTGCGATTCGTGAGGCAAATAGGTTTGAAGGTTTTGGATTATAAATCATTGAACCTATGATGAATGATTAACTAAATTAAATATAACCGATGTGTTTATATTTGTTTAGCTCTGTCAGTTTCTCTAGTTCTTCATGCGGTTAGCAAGTTATGTTTTATCGATGTGCTAAAATATGGCTTATTAATTAGGGTTTAATTAGTGCGATTGTCATTAATTTGCTAGGCTTAAGGAGAAACGGGGTTAAAACCCCAATGATAGATATTCATTTGCAGATTGATTATATTGTCGATGATCAATGTAATCCCTTGACGGTGGATACCAACCGAAACCAACGTCTCTATTATTAATCTCTTTCTCTTAATTATTTTCATTATTGTTTACTTTACTTAATTTACGATTATCAATCCCCCCTTTTTAATCACATAAGGTAATTCCAGTCTCTGTGGGATCGACCCTTACTCCTACTACTACAGGTTAGTTTTGAGGTAAGGTATTAATTTGGGTGCACCTGCGATAGTGCGCACCAATAACACATCCAACAAGATTCAAATACGGATACCATAATTCCATTCTTTCTTAATCTTGCAAAATCAAAAGCTAATTAGCAAAAACTAAGTGATGCAGATGTCATTCTAGAAACAAAATAATAGAAATCTATAAACAAATTTTTTCATAGACAAACAACATGATTTCATATATTCCTAAAAATGCATCAGATTCAATGAAAATAATTTGGAATATATATGGCATGTATTTTCTACTCACCACTTAAGGGGTTCACTATGAATAACCTCTAAATATCAACTTTTGATGTCCTACGTGTGAAATATACGTTAATTTCAATATTAGGAGGTTTGAAAAACTAAGAAACAACTTTAAAAAGTCATATTCTACTTATAACACAAAATCACTGCCCATGTCGACTAGAAACACTATTCATTCTCGCCAGAATGTCATCCTATGGTTGTGAAACTTTAAACTTTAACATAATATTAACTTCTCTAGCGATCTATCACAAAGATTTCAGAATTAAAGGTATTAAAAAAGTCTAATTGAAAACCACCTCATTTAGTTACTATTTACTATTTTCCAACAAAATTTGGATGACTTTTTAGCAAAATCAATTGATGAGATTTGTAGCTCTCATGGTCATAAGTCCAACGGTACCTCTGGTGGCTTAATCAGAGTTCTATAGCCAAAATTATTGTAAAGATAAGTTTAAAGTGAGTTAGAGAGAGAAAGTCACAAGGAGAGAGAAAGTGAGGGATTTATACAATTTGCAATGCTGCAATTTTTACATTATGATAATAGGATTTTTGTGCAATTTGGAAAAATGTGTAATACAGAAGTTGTAACTTTTCGTTTTAGCTTTCCATAGCCACTTGAATCACCTTGATTGTAGCTAATATGAGGGATTTATACTCCAAATAGGGAGGAAAGGTCTGAAATTTCTAAAATTTTCAACCTTTTTGCTTCAATTTGCCTTTATTTTACCTCAAAAGCTCCCAATTTCTTTATTAATCCAAAATTAAGGTTGTTAAACATGTTTAGGCACCAATATCATAAAATATTAAGCATTAAGGGATGAAACCATGACATACCATGGTCACTTAGTAAACAAAATTTTGTGCAAATAAATTTAGGGTCATTACACAACCTTACATGAAAAAAGGCATATGAAGTTGTCTTTGGAATAAAAACAAAAGAGAAGGAAGAGACATGCTTTATTTAAAGATAAATTATGGTAGCCTAAAAACATTTTAACTGGATGTAGGTTCCAAGTGGAACAAGTACCTTTTCAAAGAGCAAAGGGAACCCCATCATTAAGAAATCGACCTGAAGCATGCAAACTAGAGGTGAATTAATAGGTACATCAACAATATTTGTAGTGCTATAAGATTAATGACAACAAATATAGACATAGAGAAAAGAGAGAATGATAGGGAATTGAAAGGGCTTCAATGGTAGTTATCGAATCTATAAGGTTTAGTTTAGATGAATGTAACATCCTTAATTTTGTTTCTTTTATTAATAAAGGTACATAAATATTTAATGTAACATCCCTAATTTTGTTTCTTTAAAGGTATATAAATATTTAATTAAGGAAATAAAATTTATTAGACAATTTTTAGATATATAAGGAAATATAATCCTTAGAAATTTTTCACCTTATGTGTATGCATAGAAAATGTTTCTGACATTAAGGGAACAAGAAAACAGAGAAAACCCAATAGGAAAAATTAGAAATAACATACTAAAGAGAGGCGAAATTCTTTGGTAAGGAAGATAAATTTTTGTGAAGTAAGTAAAGGTCTTAAAATTTTAAGAAAATTGGATTAGGGTAATTTTTCATAATTCAAGAGTTAGAAATTTCTAAGTTTAACATCTCCACCCGTAAATTGAGCTTTCAACTATGGACACTTCATATAGAGTTTTTCCACTTTGCATAAGTTTTTAGCAAGCCCAATGGATAGCCTAAGCAAGAAATAAAACATAGACATGAACTAGAATATAGAAGTTGGATAGATAGCCCAAAAATTATGAAAATGTGACCAGATTCTACAATACCTTCATCTCGTATTACCATTTCTACAATACCTTCATCTCGTTATTACCATTTTGAAGCTTTATTATTGTTCGAGTTATTACCATTTTGAACCTACTGGGATTTATTTCTCACTATATTTTTATATCATGTTCAAAAAACTAAGTTATGCAGATATTCTCTATGACTAGCTTTTAGCGTACGTTGGGTTGAATTGACTAAGATCCTGGTGAAGGTGCAACCATCTGCACTCGTATCTCTGGAACTGGTCAATAAGGATGAATAAAATTTTGTTTGATATGTGTTTTATTTTTGTACATATGTTTTGATTAATGATGTGTAAGTGAAGCCATAATTGTATAAGTGTTAATGGTATTTCTTAAAATTTATTTATATTTGGTTAATTTAATTGAATGTTATTATGAGTTAAATAGTTTGAAGAAGAAGGTAATGACTTCATGGAATTTTAGAAATATACATATAAGTATATATGTAAAAAAAACTGGAGTTGTTACAATGAAGACCTAAGGTAAACAAATAGAAGAATCTTAAACACAATAATAGGATTAGCAATTGAATGTAAGAATGGAGACTTCTTAAAAAAGGTAATATTAGTTGAGATGAAATAGAGATTGGTGTCTAGAGAGTAACTATGATAACCTTTTTTATGTTGGAAATAACCCAAGAGCATAAATTTATAGGACTTAGTTTGTCCCTTCCAAGGGTCAAATCATGAACAAAACAAAAGAAAATAAATATACAAGGAAGGAGAAGGAAAGAAAATGGATCAAGAGTTAGCATATGTTATAAAACAGAGGGAAGGTATATTATTAATGAGACAATGAGTGAGAACCATATCCCTCCAAAATGCATATAAACATTATTATAAAGCAAAAAAAAGTCTATTAGATGACGATTTTTTACATTTCTCAACACCATTGTGTCGAGGAGTATGGCACAAGGTGATTAATGAAAAATTCCTTATTCAATTATATAATTTTAAAAGTAGTAGAAAAGTATACACGTGAATTGCTACTATGTAAAATGTGTACACATTTTAACATAAAAATTATTTGAATGTAGAGAATAACTCAAAACAAGCTTTCATTAAGTAATAACTAGGTATAACAAGAATAATTATCAATGACTGAAAAAAATAATGAAAATTCAAGTTAGAACTAGTTTGACCAAGACCCCAAATATCATTATGAATTAGAAATAATTGAGAATTGCCTCGATTATAGGTATAATTTGGAAAATAGGCACGGTTGTTTTACCAAATTGACAAGATCACAATCTAAAGATGGTAAAAAGGAAGAAGTAGGGACCATCTTTTGAAGCTTGGACAAGCAAGGATGACTTAGCTAGTTTTGAGAAAGTTTGAGTGAATTAGTGGAAGGGTAAAAGACTGAGGATGCTAGCATAATGTGATGATACAACTCTTATGACCAACAACCGATGCTAATCGATTGTCATATATATATATATATATATGTATGTATGTATGTATGTATGTATTTGTGTATATACAGACATTATATATCTATATAATGTGTGTATATACACATTATATGTAAATATATATATATATATATATATATATATATATATATATAGACACACACACACCTATAGAAATGGTTTTGAAACCATTAGTTAGAAGATATAATAGGAAGAGATAAATAGCTAATAATATGTGAGAAAAGACTTAAGTTACCAAATATGCCATAAAATGCACCAGAGTTCAAAATCCAAATATCTGTCAACTTCAAAGTAGTAATAATGAGTGATTAAGAAAAAGTGAAGGAAAAAAATACTAAATTTATTTGTAACAAGATTTATTTCAGTTTGAGCCATGAATATTTGGATTGAAGTGAACCTACAAAGATAAGAATTAAAAGGTTGACCAAATAGTGTTCTTTGATGTGATTCAAAGGGTGACTAGAGTGACACGTAGCCCAAGAGATTCACCGCTAGTATTGGGATGCACTGTGGGTCTAAAGCACAAAACACTAATTACAAAAAAATGAGCATGAACAATAGTTGAAACACGCCAAGGGCTAGTGGAGGGAAGTGAATAATAGCTAAAAACATCCAAAACAACAATGGGTCACCGTAATGAAGGGCTAAATTGAGGTGTGGAGACTAGTTGAGGCATGGGACACTGGCTTCAGAGCTTTATTAGTGCATGGCTTGCTAAATAGTGGCTAGTATTAGTGGTTTGGATTGTCAGATTCCTTTGAGCGTGTTCCGCAGTGAGGCTATAGGAAAGCACAATATCAATGATCAAAAGATAATGACCATTGGAAATTGTCACACTAATATAGGAATAAAACAGAAGCTTTTAGTTTGAGAAAGTGTCGATTATATACTGACCTACACAACTATATTCATTTATAAAAAATTTACAACAAGCACAATAAATATTACATATGCCTTCTATCTTTTTTGTTTAAGAGGTTTAAGTCAAGAGGAGGTAACTTTGATGAGTTTGGGTGTAGGAACCCAGTTGTTCATTGTTGTAATTGATTGTACGGGGAGAGAACATAGTTTCCAACTCTGTGAAATTGTGTTTGTGTAAGTGGCTCATAAGTGTTTGGTTTAAATTTGTGGTATAGTAAAAAATCTCAAGTTGCAACTTGAGAACTAAATGTAGGTTCAGTAGTTGAATTGAATCAGAATAAATCTTTATGTTTGCTTTTCTCTCCTCTGCTCTTTAAATTGATTCAACATATTTTCTATCATATGCTTTTCTGACATAAGTGTTTCAGTTCTACTACATGGCTGCTTAAATTGTTCTATAGTTTTGCTGAAAGTGTAGCTTTTTCCTTGTGCAATTCTTGCTTGAGTGTGCATCAAGTTTTACATACTTACTATGGGTGTACAAAATCGAACAAAATTGATCCAAACCGACTGAACTGAACCAAACCAACTCAAAACTAAACAAAACAAATTTTAATTGGTTTAGATTGGTTTTTCAAATTTAAAAACTGACCGGTTCGGTTAGTTGATCGAAGGCTTGTCTGAATCAAACAAAACTGACGTCGCCACTTTCGTAATGAGTTCTTCTTCCAACGAATATCATTTTTAAAATTTTCGTGAGCATCAACCAGAAAAATGAAAAACCACCGTTAGGTTTTCTTGAGGGCCCAATTTGACCAATGGTTTGTTAGAATCGAGCAAAACTGATGTCATTGCATTCGTAACAAGTTTATCTTTTGAACGAGTAGATTTTTTCAAATTTCTGTGAAGGACAACCAGAAGAACAAAAATTACCATTAGGTTTTCTCGAGGGCCCGATTCGAATGTCGATTTGTTGGAATCAAGTGAATCTAACATCAACCCATTTGTAACAATTTCTTATTTCCATCCTGTATCTTTTTTCGAATTTCTATAAGGGTCAACTGGAAGCACGAAAAGGGTCGTTAGGTTTTCTCAAGGGCCTAATTCGACTGTTAAAAAGTCAGAATCATGCGAAACCTAAGCCATCACGTTCATAATGAGTTCTTCTTTCTGACAAGTTTCTTTTTTCAAAATTCTGTGAGGCACAACTCGAAGCATGAATAAGGTCGTTAGGTTTTCTCAAGGAAACGAAACCATCGCTAGTTTGTCAGATTCACGTGAAACTGAAGAAATCCTGTTCGTAATGAGTTCTTATTTACAACGAGTATCTTTTTTTGAATTTTCGTGATGTTCAACTAGAAGCACAAAAGTGGCCGTTAGGTTTTCACAAGGGCCTAATTCAACTGCCTGCCTGTCTAAATCATGCGATACTAACATCATCATATTCGTAACGAGTTATTCTTTCCAAAGAATATTTTTTTTTGAATTTCTGTGAGGGTCAACTGGAAGCACGAAAATGGCTGTAGGATTTCTCAAGGGCCCAATTTGACCGTCAACATGTCAAAATCGTGAGACATTGAAGTCATTGCGTTCATAACGAGTTCTTATTTACAACGACTATTTTTTTTTATGTCATCCAACCGGAAGCACAAAAATGGCCGTTAGGTTTTCTCAAGGGCCCGATTTGACTACCGGCTTGTCTAAATCACGTGACACTAATGTCCTCACCTTCGTAATAAGTTCCTCTTTCCAAAGACTATTTTTTTTTGGAATTTTCGTGATGGTCAACCAGAAGCACGAAAATGGTAGTAGGATTTCTTAGGGGCTCGATTTGACTGTCCTCATGTCAGAATCGCACGAGACCAAAGTCATCACGTTCATAACGAGTTCTTCTTTCCAACAACTATCTTTTTTGAATTTCTGTGAGGATCAACCAGAAGCATGAAAATGGCTGTTAGGTATTCTCGTTAGATCGAAATGACCACTGGGATATCGGAAACGAGCCAAATTGATGTCATTGCATTTATAATGAGTTCTCCCTTCCAGCGAGTATCTTTTTTTGAATTTTCATGAGGGTCAACCAGAAGCACGAAAATGGCTGTTAGGATTTCTTGAGGCCTCGATTCGATCGTCGGCATGTCGAAATCGCACGAAACTGATTACATCGCATTCCTAATGAGTTCTTCTTTCTAATAAGTATCTTTTTTCAAATTTTCATGTTGTTTAACCAGAAGCATGAAAGTGGCCGTTAGGTTTTCTCAAGGGCCCGATTTGACCCCTAGCTTGTCCAAATCACACGACAGTAACTTCATCGCGTTCGTAATGAATTCTTCTTTCCAATGACTAACGTTTTTCAAATTTCTGTGAGGGTCAACTGAAAGCACAAAAATGGCCGTTAGGTTTTATCGAGGGCTCGATTCGAGTGCTGGCTTGTCAGAAAAACTGAAGTCATCATGTTCGTAACGAGTTCTTCTTTCCAACAACTATCTTTTTCTGACTTTCTATGGAGGTCAACTAAAAACACGAAAATGGTCGTTAGGATTTCTTGAGGGAACTATTCGACTATTGAATTGTCCAAGTCACGTAACACTAACGTCATCACATTCGTAACGAGTTCTTCTTTCCAAAGATAATCTTTTTCAAATTTTCGTAAGGGTCAACTGGAAGCACGAAAATGGCAGTGGGATTTCTCGATGGCTCGATTTGATCGTTGTCATGTTAGAATTGCACGAAACCGAAGTCATCACGTTAGTAACGAGTTTTTCTTTCCAATGTGTATCTTTTTTCAAATTTCCATGAGGGTCAACCAGAGGCACGAAAATGTCCGTTAGGTTTTCTCTAGAGCCCGATTTGACCATCGGCTTATCGAAATTGCGCGAAACTGAAGTCCTTATGTTTCTAACAAGTTCTTCTTTCCAACAGGTGTGTTTTTTTGAATTTATGTGATGGTTAACCGAAAGCATGAAAAATGTTGTTAGGCTTTCTCTAGGGGCCAATTCGACCACAAGCTTGTCGTTATTGAACAAAACTAATGTCAACCTTTCGTAACGAGTTCTTCTTTCTAACGACTATTTTTTTTGTTTCTTTCCAATGAATATAATTTTTTGAATTTCCGTGAGGGTTAACCGGAAGGAAGAAAATGGCCCTTAGGTTTTCATGAGGGCCTGATTTGACCACCGGTTTGTCGAAATTGAGCAAATTTAACGTCATCGCTTTCGTAACTAGTTCTTCTTTCCAATGACTATATTTTTTCAAATTACACAAGGGTTAACCGGAAGCAAGAAAATTATCGTTAGTTTTGGTGAGGGACCAATTCGACCGTGGGTTTGTTGGACTCGAGGGAATCTGACGTCAACGCGTTCGTGACAAGTTCTTCTTTCCAACGTGTATCAATTTTTGAATTTGTGAGGGTTAACCGAAAGCATGAAAATGGCTATTAGGTTTTGTCGAGGTTCAAATTCGACCGTCAGGTTATCGGAATTGAGCAAAAATGACGTCATTGCATTCGAAACAAGTTCTTCTTTCCAACGACTTTCATTTTTATAATTTCTGTGAGGGTCAACTGGAAGAACGGAAAATGGTTGTGAGGTTTTCTTGAGAGCTGATTCAATTGTCGGCTTGCCAGAATCAAGCAATACTGATGTCATCGTGTTCGTAACAAGTTCTTCTTTCAAATGAGTATCTTTTGTCGAATTTCCATGAGGGTCAACCAAAAGTGTAACATCCCTAATTTCATTTATTTTATTGATAAAAGTACATAAATATTTAATTAAGGAAATAAAGTTTATTAGACAATATTTTAGATATCTAAGGAAATATAATCCTTAGAAATTCTTCACCTTATGTATATGCATAGAAAATGTTTCTAACATTAAGAGAACAAATAAAGAGGGAAAACCTAATAGGAAAAAACAATTAGAAATAACATACTAAAGAGATGCAAAATTCTTGGATAAGGAAGATAAATATTTAGAAACAAGTAAAGGTCATAAAATTTCATGAACATTGGATTAGGGTAATTTTTCCTAATTCAAGAACTAGAGTTACTAAATTTAAAATCTTTACCCATACATTGGGCTTTTACCTATGGACACTTCATATAGAGTTTTTCCACTTCACATAAGTTTCTAGCTAGCCCATTGGATAACCTAAGCAAGAAATAAAACATAGACTTGGACTAGGATATAGTAATTGGACCAATAGCCCAAAAATTATGAAAATGTGACCAAGCCCTCCAAGAAAGGTAGAATTTTATCCAAAGCAAAGAAAATGGGTAGGAATAAGCCCATAATGGGTAGGAATAACCCAAATCCAAGAGGAAAAATAAAATAAAATAAATTAGGTGATGATATAATAATGTAATAATAATAAAGATTAGGTTACATGGCATTAAGACAAAAATTTAGCAAGTGGTGTGATTCTACATTCATAATTTTGGCAAGTGGCATGATAATACAAGGCTTTAGGACAAAAACATCTATATCCTACACTCATAATTTTACCAAGTGGTATGATAATACATGGCATTAGGACCAAACATTCCTATCCCACACAAATAATATCAACCAAATAATGAAGATTCAAGGGCTAGAAATTTGCCACCTAAAAAGGCAAACCTATCATACTTGTTTAAGACAAAAAAAAAATGGAAATGAATCCCTAAATCAAAGGGACCTTCTCTCATATCTTAAGAACATATTATCATAATTTTCAAAATACAAATCTCCTTTTCCTATGAATATCTTGACTAAGGAAGAGGAAGACAAGAACATAAGTTGTTTGTTTTCCAAAAATTCAACCAAGTGTAATCTAATTGTGATAAGGTAGACCCATGATCATGAAAGGTAAATTATTTGGTGGTCTATATAAGAAAATCCACCCTTACAACATTATAATTTCGTCCAAGTGAGGGAGAGGAAAAATAGAAGCAAGGTAGAGTGAGGAAAGGAGAGGAAGAAAGGAAAAAAGAGGAAGGAGAAGTCTAGGGGACTAAGTGCTCCAGGTAAGTTTAACAATATTTCTTTTTGAAGAAATTTTTTGAAACTTATAATATTTATATGAGATTTTGATCTTAGAACTTTGATGATTGGTCATGGTGTTGCTATATCATGTTACATATTGATTTTGCATGTGATGTATGTTTGAATACTTAGATTGGTATAGAAAGTTCTGCATAAGTATGGCTATCGGTAGCAAAATTTTTAGCTTCTGTGTTTTAATTTCTGGGAATTATCTGTAGGGAATTAAAATAAATGGTTAACATAAGAATTAAAGATATATGTGTCACAGATTTTAAACCACTAGAATCATTCAATTTGGAGTACATATTAGGTAGATATGGTCCGATTAGTTAGCAAAGGTCAGAAAATGGTTCATCAGGGAAGAATATGTTAGGTTAGCTTCTGTGTTTTAATTTCTGGGAATTATCTGTAGGGAATTAAAATAAATGGTTAACATACAAATTAAATATATATGTGTCATGGATTTTTAGCCACTAGAATCATTCAATTTGGAGTCCATATGAGGTAGATATGGTTTGATTAGTAAGCAAAGGTCAGAAAATGGTTCATCAGGGAAGAATATGTTAGGATAGCTTCTGTGTTTTAATTTATGGGAATTATCTGTAGGGAATTAAAATAAATGGTTAACATAAGAATTAAATATATATGTGTCAAGGACTTTTAGCCACTGGAATCATTCAATTTGGAGTCCATATGAAGTAGCTATGGTTCGATTAGTAGTGAAAGGTTAGAAAATGGTTCATCAGGGAAGAATATGTTAGGATAGCTTCTGTGTTTTAATTTCTGAGAATTATCTGTAGAGAATTAGAATAAATGGTTAACATAAGAATTAAATATTTATGTGTCAAGGACTTTTATCCACTGGAATAATTCCATTTGGAGTCCATATGAGGTAGATAAGGTCCGATTAGTAGTCAAAGGTCAGAAAATGGTTCATCAGGGAAGAATATGTTAGGATAGCTTCTGTATTTTAATTTTTGCGAATTATCAGTATGGAATTAAAATAAATGGTTAACATAATAATTATAGCTATGTGTGTCACGGATTTTTAGCCACTAGAAACATTCAATTTGGAGTCCATATGAGGAAGATATGTGCTGATTAGTATTCAAAGGTCAGAAAATGGTTCATCAGGGAAGAATATGTTAGAATAACTTATGTATTTTAATTTATGGAAATTATTTGTATGAAATTAAAATAAATGGTTAACATAAGAATTATAGATATGTGTGTCACAGATTTTTACCCACTGGAATCACTCAAGTTGGAGTCCATATGAGGTAGATATGGTCCGATTAGTAGGTAGAGGTCAGAACATATCCGAGAAGAAATAATCTGTACATTTAGGGAGTAATATCACCTTGATTTCTTAATATTTCGCTACAATGTTCAACATAATAGTTTTTCGATAATTGTTTTATCTTGAAATTGACAGCAAGATCACCTACATCAGAGTTCAATTGAGGGAGTTAGCTCTGATTAGTAAGAGAAGGTTAGATATGATGAAAAACTGCATCAAGAAAATAAAGAAATAAAATTAATATTTAAAAAAGAAGAAGAATCTTATAAATGACTAGTATATGCCATAGCCCTTGCCATTGTATGAACTTCTTACCATCTTAAGTGTAAAATTCTGACATGGAAATATTTTATAAAGTGATATTTGAAATGGTTATGTTCATGGCATGATTACCAATGATTTATGGTAATAGTTATATTTTGATGAACATACTTGTTATTGAAAGCATATTTTTGGCTATCATTGTGAAAAGAAAAGAAATGAGTACGGTGACATGGCAATCCGTGTGGTGCACCAGTAGGGGACGCCCTACCAATGGTTATGATTATGATTATGAGAAAAGAATGAGAAAGTGTGCCATGTCGGACGAAGCGAGAAAAGCCAGTACCAGAAAGTAAAGGATACTCACCCTGACCGGGGTAGCTTGAAATGAGAATAAGTTGATGGCCATCATATGATATTCTAAAAATAGTTAATCATGTCATATATATCATTACTGTATAATTCTTATGTGCATAGATATAATGCATTCATGTGACCAAAGATATTTTCTGTAGTTTATACAGCTGAACATGACGTGATGAGCTATATTGATGATGATTTATTGTTGAA
This sequence comes from Gleditsia sinensis, assembly GCA_037074535.1. Lineage (NCBI taxonomy): Eukaryota > Viridiplantae > Streptophyta > Magnoliopsida > Fabales > Fabaceae > Gleditsia > Gleditsia sinensis. Next base: position 47,871,446 of record CM073470.1, read on the forward strand.
CTTACTGGGATTTAATTGTCACTATATTTCCATATCATGTTCAGAAAATTAGTTATGCAGTTTTTTCTATAGCTCTGGCTTTTAGTGCACGTTGGATCGAGTACTTTATGTTGGGCAGATTCTATAAGCAAATAAAATGTTTGTGGTCGAGTTGGCTTAGATCCCAGTGAAGGTGCAACCACCTGCACCTGTATCTCCGGAATTGGTCAACCAGAATAAATAAGATGTAGATTTTTATGTGTTTGATATGTTGTACGTATGTTTTGATTAATGACATGTATATGAACTCTGTATTGTATAAATTAAATAAATGTTATATTGAGTTAAGTTGTAATGAGGTAATAACTTCATGGTATTTTAAAAAAAAAATTGATACTTAAATGGAGTTGTTACAAAAAGCATGAAAATGGCCATTAGGTTTCCTCGAGTGCCCGATTCAATCGTCGACATGTGAGAATCGTGCGAAACCGAAGTCATTGCGTTCATAACAAGTTCTTCTTTCCAACGAACATCTTTTTTTGAATTTCTGTTTGGGTCAACCGGAAGCGTAAAAATGGCCAATAGGATTTGTCGAGGGTCTGATTCGACCTTTAGCTTGTCATTATTGGGCAAAACTGACGTTGTCGCATTCGTAACAAGTTCTTCTTTTCAACGAGTATCCTTTTTCAAATTTCTATGATGGTCAAACAGAAGCACGAAATGGCCGTTAGGATTTCTCGAGGGCCCAATTCAACTGCCGGCTGGTCGAAATCGTGCAAAACGCAAGTTGTCGTGTCTGTAACGAGTTGTTCTTTCTAGAGAGTATCTTTTTTAAACTTTCGTGAGTGTAAACTAGAAGCACAAAAATGGCCGATAGGATTTCTCGAGGGCCTAATTCGACAGCCGGCCCGTCAGAATCAAGCGAAAAAGACGTCATCACATTCGTAACGAGTTCTTCTTTCAAGGACTATCTTTTTTCAAAATTTTGTGAGTGTCAACCATAAGTATGAAAATGGCCATTAGGATGTCTCGAGGCCTCGATTAGACCGTTGACATGTTGAAGTAGCGCGAAACTGAAGTCATCGCGTTCGTAACAAGTTCTTTTCAACGAGTGTCTTTTTTCGAATTTCCATAAGGTTTAATCAGAAGCATAAAATTGGCCATTAGGTTTTCTCAAGGGCCCAATTTGACCGCTGGCTTATCCAAATCACGCGACACTAATGTCATCACATTCATAACGCGTTCTCTTTCCAACGAGTATCTTTTTCTGAACTTCTGTGATGGTCAACTAAAAGCACAAAAATGGTCGTTAGGCTTTCTATAGGGAATGATTTGACCACTAGCTTGTAGGAATCGCTTGAAACCGAATTCATCGTGTTTGTAACTAGTTCTTTCCAACATGTATATTTTTTTGAATTCTCGTGATGGGCAACAAAAACCCTGAAATTGGCCATTAGGCATTCTCAGGAGCCCGATTCGACTGCCGGCTTGTCGTTATCGAGCAAAACGCAAGTTGTGATGTTCGTAACGAGTTGTTCTTTCTAGAGAGTATATTTTTTGAATTTTCGTGAAGTGGAATCGGAAGCACAAAAATGGCTGATAGGATTTCTCGAGGGCTTAATTCGATCGTCGGCTTGTCAGAATCAAGCAAAAATGATTTTATCGCATTTGTAACGAGTTCGTTTTTCAAGGACTATCTTTTTTCAAAATTTTGTGACAGTCAACCGTAAGCACAAAAATGGCCATTAGGATGTCTCGAGGCCCCGATTCAACCGTCGACATGTTGAAGTAGCGCGAAACCGAAGTCATCGTGTTCGTAAGGAGTTCTTCTTTTCAAGGAGTATATTTTTTTGAATTTCCATAAGGTTTAACTGGAAGCATAAAATCGACCATTAGGTTTTCTCAAGGGCCCAATTCGACCTCCAGCTTATCCAAATCACACAACATTAATATTATCACGTTCATAACACGTTATCTTTCCAACGAGTATCTTATTTTGAATTTCCATGATGGTCAACTACAAGCTCGAAAATGGTCGTTAGGTTTTCTATAGGGAACGATTTAACCACCAGCTTGTAGGAATCACTCGAAACTGAAATCATCGTGTTTGAAACTAGTTCTTCTTTCCAACATGTATCTTTTTTTGAATTTTTGTGAAGGTCAACCCAAACCACGTAATTAGCTGTTATTCATTCTCTGGAGCCTGATACAACTGTTGGCTTGTCGTTATTGAGCGAAACTAATGTCATTGCGTTCGTCACAAGTTCTTCTTTCTAACAAATTTCTTTCTTTGAATTTTTGTGAGGGTCAATCAGAAGCATGAAAATGGCCGTTAGGTTTTTGTTAGGGCCTGATTCAACAACCGGTATGTAAGAATTGAGCGAATTTGATGTCATTGCATTCATAACTAGTTCTTCTTTCCAACGAGTATCTTTTTTCAAATTTTCATAAGGGTCAATCAAAAGTACGAAAATTGTTGTTAGGTTTTCTCGAGGGCCCTATTCGACGGTCAAGAATCGAAGGAATCTGATGTCAACGCGTTCGTAACAAGTTCTTCTTTCAAACTTGTGTCTTTTTTTTGATTTTTTGTGAGGGTCAACGGGAAGCACGAAAATGGCCACTAGAGCCTGATTCGACCGTTTACTTGTCAAAATTGAGCAAAATTGTCGTCATCGCATTCGTAACGGGTTCTTCTTTCGAACAACTATCTTTTTTCGAATTTCCATCACGGTCAATTGGAAGCACAAAAATGGTCATTAGGTTTTCTCGATGGCCCGATTCAACATCTGGCTAGTCGGAATCGTGTGGAACCCAAGTGGTCATGTTAGGATTTCTCAAAGGCCCGATTCAATCACAGGCTTGTCTAAATCGAATGAAACTGACGTCATCGCTTTCGTAACGAGTTCTTCTTCAAACGAGTATCATTTTTTAAATTTCTGTGAGGGTCAACCAAAACAATGAAAATGACCGTTAGGTTTTCTTCAGGGCCCATTTCGACCAACAGCTTGTCAGAATCGAGTGAAATTGATGTCATCGCATTCGTAACGAGTTCATCTTTCGAACAAGTAGATTTTTTTGAATTTTTGTGAGGGACAACTAGAAGAACAAAAATTACCGTTAGGTTTTCTCAAGGGCCCGATTCGACTATCGATTTATTGGAATTGAGCAAATCTAACGTCAACGCGTTTGTAACAATTTCTTCTTTCCAACGTGTATCTTTTTTGGAATTTCTATGAGGGACAACTGGAAGCACGGAAAAGGTCGTTAGGTTTTCTCGAAGGCCTAATTCAACTATTAAAAAATCGGAATCGTGCAAAACTAAAGTCATCACGTTCATAACGAGTTCTTCTTTCCAACGAGTTTCTTTTTTTGAATTTCTGTGAGGGACAACTGGAAGCATAAAAATGGTAGTTAGGTTTTCTCGAGGGATTGAAACAATTGCTGGTTTTTTGGAATAGCGCGAAACCGAAGAAATCCTATTTGTAACGAGTTCTTCTTTACAACAAGTATCTTTTTTTGAATTTTCGTGACGTTCAACTAGAAGCACGAAAGCGGACGTTAGGTTTTCATAACGGTCCGATTCAACCACCATCTTGTCCAAATCACGCGACACTAACGTCATAATATTTGTAACGAGTTCTTCTTTCCACATAATATCTTTTTTTGAATTTCTGTGAGGTTTAATTAGAAGCACAAAAACAGCTGTAGGATTTCTCGAGGGACCGATTTGACCGTTAACATGTCAGAATCATGTGACATTAAAGTCATTGCATTTGTAACGAGTTCTTCTTTATATCGAGTATTTTTTTTTGAATTTTCATGATGTTCAATAGGAAGCACGGAATTGGCTGTTAGGTTTTCTCAAGGGCCCGATTCGACTGCTAGCTTGGCCAAATCATGCGACACTAACGTCTTCACCTTCGTAACGAGTTCTTCTTTCCAAAGACTATCTTTTTTGGAATTTCTTTGATGATCAACCAGAAGCACGAAAATGGCAGTAGAAATTCTCAAGGGCGTAATTTGACCGTCCTCATGTCAGAATAGCGTGAGACCAAAGTCATCACATTCGTAACAAGTTCTTCTTTCCAACGAATATCTTTTTGAATTTTTGTGAGGGTCAACCAAAAGTATGAAAATGGCTGTTCTTCTTTCCAACGAGCCAAATTGACGTCATTGCGTTCATAACGAGATCTTCTTTCCAATGACTATCTTTTTTTGAATGGCCATAAAGGTCAACCAGAAGCACGAAAATGGCCGTTAGGATTTCTTTAGTCCCCGATTCGACCATTGGCATGTCAAAATCGTGCAAAACTGAATAGATCGCATTCGTAACGAGTTCTTCTTTCTAACGAGTATCTTTTTTCAATTTTTCGTGTAGTTTAATCGGAAGCATGAAATTAGCCATTAGGTTTTCTCAAGGGCCCAATTCGACTGATGGCCTGTCCAAATCACGCGACACTAACGTCATCATGTTCGTAACGAATTTTTCTTTCCAATGACTAACTTTTTTCAAATATCTGTGAGGGTCAACTGAAAGCACAAAAATGTCTGTTAGGTTTTCTTGAAGGCCCGATTCGACCGCTAACTTGTCAAAAACGCGTAAAATCGAAGTCATCGCGTTTGTAACGAGTTCTTCTTTCCAACAACTATCTTTTTTTCGAATTTTCGTGAAGGTCAACTGGAAGCACAAAAATGGTCATTAGGATTTCATAAGAGAATGACTACTGGCTTTTCCAAACACACGACACTAACGTCATCATGTTCGTAATGAGTTCTTTCCAAAGACAATCTTTCTTCAAACTTTTGGGAGGGTTAATCGAAAGCACAAAAATGGCAGTGGGATTTCTCAGTGGCTCAATTTGACTGTTGGCATGTTAGAATTGTGTGAAACCCAAGCCATCATCACATTTGTAACGAGTTTTTCTTTCCAACGAGTATCTTTTTTCGAATTTCTATGAAGGTTAACCAAAGGCATGAAAATGGCCATTAGGTTTTCTCGAGGGCCTGATTTTATCGTTGGCTTGTCGAAATTGCGCAAAACTGAAGTTATTACGTTTGTAATGACTTCTTCTTTCCAAGAGGTATGCTTTTTTTGAATTTCTGGGATGGTTAACTGGAAGTATGAAAAAGGTTGTTAGGATTTCTCTAGGGCCCGATTCGACCGTTGGCTTGTCGTTATCACACAAAACTAATGTCAACCTTTCGTAATGAGTTCTTCTTTCCAACGACTATCTTTTTTTGTATTTCTGTGAGGGTCAACCAGAAGCACGAAAATGGCCGTTACGTTTTCTTGAGGGCCTGATTCCACTGTCAGTTTGTCAGAATGGCACGAAACCCAATTCGTCGTGTTCATAATGAGTTCTTCTTTCCAGGAAGTATCTTTTTAAAAAAATTTGTAAGGGTCAACCGGAAGCACGCAAATGGCCGTTAAGATTTCTCGAGGTCTCGTTTCAACCTCCATCTTACTGGAATCAAGAGTAATTGACAGCATTGCTTTCGTAACGAGTTCTTATTTTCAACAAATATCACTTTTTGAATTTCTGAGAGGGACAACCGAAAGGATGAAAATGGCCCTTATGTTTTTGTGAGGGCTTGATTTGACCACCGGTTTGTCAGAATCGATCGAATTTAACGTCATTGCATTCATAACTAGTTCTTCTTTCCAATGAGTATCTTTTTTCGAATTACCATAAGGGTCAACCAGAAGCATGAAAATTACCGTTAGGTTTTGTCTAGGGACTGATTCGACCAAGGGTTTGTTGGAATCGAGGGAATCTAACAACAACACGTTCACAACAAGTTCTTCTTTCCAACATATTTTTTTTGAATGTTCGTGAGGGTCAATCGGAATCATAAAATTGGCTGTTAGGTTTTCTCAAGGTATCAACTTGACCGCCAGGTTATCGGAATTAATTGAAACTGGCGTCATCGCAATCCAAATGTGTTCTTCTTTTCAACAAATTTCGTTTTCAAAATTCTGTGAAGGTCAACTGAAAGCATGAAAATGGTTGTTAGGTTTTCTTGAGAGCCTGATTCAATGGCCGGCTTGTCAGAATTGAGCGATACTGACGTCATCACGTTCGTAACGAGTTCTTCTTTCAAACGAGTATCTTTTATTGAATTTCCATGAAGGTCAACTAGAAGAACGGAAATGGCGGTTAGGTTTTCTCAAGTGCACCATTCGACCGTCGACATGTGAGAATCGTGCAAAACTGAAGTCATTATGTTCATAACGAGTTCTTCTTTCCAACAAGTATCTTTTTTTGAATTACCATTAGGGTCAACCAAAAGCATAAAAATGGACATTAGGTTTAGTCGAGGGTCCAATTCGACCTTCGGCTTGTCGTCATTGGGTAAAACTGAGGTCGTTGCATTTGTAACGAGTTCTTCTTTTGAATGAGTATCATTTTTTGAATTTCCATGATGGCCAAACGGAAGTATGAAAAGGGCCATTAGGTTTTCTCGAGGGCCCGATTCTACCTCCATCTTATCAAAGTCGAGTAAAACTAACATCATCGCATTCGTAACAAGTTCTTTTTTCCCATGACTCTCTTATTTAAAATTTTCATGAAGGTCAACCAAATGCAGAAAAATGGACGTTAGGTTTTCTCGAAGGACCGATTCGACGACATGCTTGTCGAAATCGAGCGAAACTCATGTCATCATGTTTGTAACAAGTTATTCTTTTCAACGAGTATCCTTTTTCTAATTTTCATAAGGGTCAACTGAAAACACGAAAAAGGCCGTTAGGTTTTCTCGAGTGCCTAATTCGACTGCTGGCTGGTTGGAATCATGCAGAATATAAGTTGTCATGTTCGTAATGAGTTGTTCTTTTCAGAGAGTATATTTTTTTGAATTCTCTTAAGGTTTAACCAGAGGCATAAAATTAGCCATTAGGTTTTCTCAATGGCCCGATTTGACCTCTAGCTTGTCCAAATCACGCGACATTAATGTCATCATGTTCATAACGCGTTCTCTTTCTAACAAGTATCTTTTTTTGAATTTCCGTGACAGTTAATTGGAAGCACGAAAATGGCTGTTAGGCTTTCTATGGGGAATGATTTGACCGCCAGTATGTAGGAATCGCTTGAAACAGAAGTCATCACATTTGTAACTAGTTCTTCTTTCAAACATGTATCTTTTTTCAAATTTCCATGAAGGTCAACCAAAACGGAGCCCGATATGACAGTCGGCTTGTCGTTATGGAGAGAAACTAATGTCATTGCGTTTGAAATGAGTTCTTCTTTCTAACGAATTTATTTCTTCGAATTTTTGTGAAGGTTAACTGGTAGCACAAAATTGGGCGTTAGGTTTTCGTGAGGGCCTGATTCGATCACCAGTATATCAAAATTGAGCGAATTTGATGTCATTCCATTCATAACTAGTTCTTCTTTCCAACAAGTATATTTTTTTGAATTTTCATAAGGGTTAACTAAAAGTACAAAAATTGCCGTTAGGTTTTCTCGAGGGCCTTATTCGACCGTCAGTTTGTCAGAATCGAAGGAATCTAACGTCAACACGTTCGTAATAAGTTCTTCTTTCAAACTTGTATTTTTTGTTGATTTTTTGTGAGGGTCAACTAGAAGCACGAAAATGGCCGTGAGATTTTCTTGAGGGCCAGATTTGACCACTAACTTATCGGCGTCGAGCAAAACTAACGTCACCGTATTCGAAACAAGTTCTTCTTTCCCATGACTTTCTTATTTCGAATTTCTGTGAGGGTCAACCAGAAGCACAATAATGGCCGTTAGGTTATCTCAAAGGACCGATTCGACGGCTTGCTTGTCGAAATCAAGTGAAACTCATGTCATCGCATTTGTAACGAGTATCCTTTTTCGAATTTCCATAAGGGTCAACCGAAAGCACAAAAATGGCTGTTAGGTTTTCTTGAGTGCCCAATTCGACCATCGGCTGGTTGGAATAGTATGAAACACAAGTTGTCGTGTTCGTAACGAGTTGTTCTTTTTAGAGAGTATCTTTTTGAATTTTCGTTAGGGTCAACTGGAAGCACAAAAATGGCCGATAGTATTTCTCGAGTACCAACCGCGGGCTCATCAGAATCAAGCAAAAATAACGTCATCACATTCGTAATGAGTTCTTCTTTCAAGGACTATCTTTTTCCAAATTTAGTGAGGGTCAAGCATAAGTAGGAAAATGGCCGTTAGGACGTCTCGAGGCCCCAATTCGACCATCGGCATATTGAATTAACACGAAACCGTAGTCATCAAATTCGTAATGGGTTCTTCTTTTCAACGAGTATCTTTTCTCGAATTTCCATAAGGTTTAACTGAAGGTATAAAATTTGCCATTAGGTTTTCTCAAGTGCCAGTTTCGACCTCTGACTTGTCCAAATCATGCGACACTAACGTCATCACATTCATAAAGCGTTCTCTTTTCAACAAGTATCTTTTTTTGAATTTTTGTGACGACCAACTAAAAGCACAAAAATGGCCGTTCGGTTTTCGTGAGGGCCCGATTTGACCACCTATATGTCAGAATTGAGCAAATTTGACTTCATTCCATTCATAACTAGTTCTTCTTTCCAACAAGTATCATTTTTTGAATTTTCGTAAGGGTTAGCCAAAAGTACAAAAATTGCCGTTAGGTTTTCTCGAGCGTCATATTCAATCGTTAGTTTTTCAAAATCGAAGGAATTTATCGTCAACGCGTTCGTAATAACTTCTTCTTTTAAACGTGTATCATTTTTTAATTTTTTGTGAGGGTCAACCAAAAGCACGAAAAAGGACGTTAGGTATTCTCAAGGGCCTGATTCGACTGCCATCTTATCGAAGTCGAGCAAAACTAATGTCATGACATTTGTAACAAGTTTTTCTTTCCCATGACTTTCTTATTTCACATTTCTATGAGGGTCAGCCGAAAGCATAAAAATGGTCGTTAACTTTTCTCGAAGGACCGATTCGACAGCCTGCTTGTCGAAATCAAGCGAAACTCATGTCATCGCGTTTGTAACGAGTTCTTGTTTTCAACGAGTATCCTTTTTCGAATTTCCATAAGGGTCAACCGAAAGCACAAAAATGGCCGTTAAGTTTTCTCGAGTGCCCGATTCGACCGCCGGCTTGTTAGAATCATGCGAAATGAAAGTTGTTGTGTTCGTAAAAAGTTGTTGTTTCTAGAGAGTATCTTTTTGAATTTTCGTTAGGGTCAACCGAAAGGACCAAAATGGCCGATAGGATTTATCGAGGGCCTAATTCGACTATTGGCTCGTCGGAATCAAGCGAAAATGACGTCATCGTATTTGTAACGAGTTCTTTCAAGGGCTATCTTTTTCAAAATTTAGTAAGGGTCAAGCGTAAGCAGGAAATTGGCCATTAGGATGTCTCGAGGCCCCCATTCGACCATCGGCATGTTGAAGTAGCGTGAAACTGAAGTCATCGCATTCGTAACGAGTTTTTCTTTTCAATGAGTATCTTTTTTGAATTTCCATAAGGTTTAACCGGAAGCATAAAATTGGCCATTAGGTTTTCTCAAGGGCCCAATTCTATCTCGGGCTTATCCAACTCAGGCGACACTAACGTCATCACATTCATAACGCGTTCTCTTTCCAACGAGTATCTTTTTTTGAATTTCCGTGATGGTCAAATGAAAGCACGAAAATGGTTGTTAGGTTTTCGTGAGGGCTCGATTTGACAACTGGTATGTCAGAATTGAGCGAATTTGACTTGATTCCATTCATAACTAGTTCTTCTTTCCAACCAGTATCTTGTTTTGAATTTTCGTAACAGTAAACCAAAAGTACAAAAATTGCTGTTAGGTTTTCTCAAGCGCCCTATTCGATTGTTAGATTGTCAAAATCGAAGGAATCTGACGTCAACGCGTTCGTAATAACTTCTTCTGTCAAACATGTATCTTTTTGTGATTTTTGTGAGGGTCGACCGATAGCACGAAAATGCTCGTTAGGTTTTCTCGAGGGCTTGATTCGACCGCCAGCTTATCGAAGTCGACCAGACTAACGTCATCGTATTCGTAACAAGTTCTTCTTTCCATGACTTTCTTATTTCGAATTGTCGTGAGGGTTAGCCAGAGGCACAAAAATGGCCATTAGGTTTTCTTGAAGGACCAATTCGACAGCCTGTTTGTCAAAATCAAGAGAAACTCATGTCATTGCATTTGTAACGAGTTCTTCTTTTCAATGAGTATCCTTTTTTGAATTTTCATAAAGGTCATCTGGAAGCACAAAAATGGCCGTTAAGTTTTCTCAAGTGCCTGATTTGACCGCCGGTTGGTTGGAATCGTGCCAAACGCAATTTGTCGTGTGAAGGTCAACTGGAAGAACAAAAATGGCCGTTATGTTTTCTTCAGGACCTGATTCGACCACCAGTATGTCAGAATTGAGCGAATTTGAAGTCATTCTATTCATAACTAGTTCTTCTTTCCAACAAGTATCTTTTTTTGAATTTTCGTAAGGGTTAACCAAAAGTATGAAAATTGCCGTTAGGTTTTCTCGAGGGCCTTATTCGACTATTAGTTTGTCGGAATCAAAGGAATATGACGTTAACGCATTCGTAATAAGTTCTTCTTTCAAACTTGTATCTTTCTTTGATATTTTGTGAAGGTCAACTAGAAGCACGAAAATGGTCGTGAGGTTATCTCGAGGGCCAGATTCAACCGGTAGCTTATCGCCGTCGAGGAAAACTAACGTCATTGCATTAGTAATAAGTTCTTCTTTCCCATGAATTTTTTATTTTGAATTTCTGTAAGGGTCAAGGGGAAGCACAAAAATGGCCGTTAGGTTTTCTCAAAGGACCGATTCGAGGGCTTGCTTGTCGAAATCGAGCGAAACTCATGTCATCACGTTTGTAACGCGTTCTTTTCAAAGAGTATCCCTTTTCAAATTTCCTTAAGGGTCAACCGAAATCACGAAAATGGCCATTAGGTTTTTCGAGTGCTCGATTTGACCGCCGGTTGGTTGGAATCGTGCCAAACGTAAGTTACCGTGTTCGTAACGAGTTATTCTTTCTAGAGAGTATCTTTTTTGAATTTTCGTTAGGGTCAACCGGAAGCACAAAAATGGCCGATAGGATTTCTTGAGGGTCTAATTCGAACGCTGGGTCGTTGGAATAAAGCAAAAATGATGTCATCCCATTCGTAACGAGTTCTTCTTTCAAGGACTATCATTTTCAAAATTTTGTAAGGTTCAACCATAAGCATGAAAATGGCTATTAAGATGTCTCGAGGCCTCGATTCAACCATCGGCATGCTGAAGTAGCGCGAAACCGAAGTCAACATTTTCGTGACGAGTATCTTTTTTCGAATTTCCATAAGGTTTAACTAGAAGCATAAAATTAGCCTTTAGGTTTTCTCAAGGGACCGATTTGACCTCCGTCTTGTCCAAATCACGCGACATTAACGTCATCACATTCTCTTTCCAACAAGTATCTTTTTTTGAATTTCTGTGACAGTCAACTGAAAGCACAAAAATGGCCGTTAGGCTTCCTATAAAGAACGATTTGACTGCCAGCTTGTAGGAATCAGTCGGAATCAATGTCATCGCGTTTGTAACTAGTTCTTCTTTCGAACATGTATGTTTTTTTTTGAATTTTCGTGAAGGTCAACCAATACCACAAAATTGGCCGTTCGGCATTCTCACGAGCCCGATACGATTGGCAGCTTATCGTTATCTAGAGAAACTAATGTCATTGCATTCGTAATGAGTTGTTCTTTCTCACGAATTTCTTTCTTAGAATTTCTATGAGGGTCAATCAGAAGCGCGAAAATAGTCGTTGGTTTTCGTGAGGGCCTGATTGGACCACTGGTATGTCAAAATTGAAAGAATTTGATGTCATTGCATTCATAACTAGTTCTTCTTTCCAACATTTTTTTTTCGAATTTTTGTAAGGGCCAACATAAAGTACATAAATTGGCATTAGGTTTTCTCAAGGGCCCTATTCAGCCGTCAGTTTGTCAAAATCGATGGAATTTGACGTCAACGCCTTCGTAATAAGTTCTTCTTTTAAATGTGTATTTTTTTTTATTTTTTGTGATGGTCAACCAAAAGCACAAAAATGGCTGTTAGGTTTTCTCAAGGGGCCGATTCGACCGCCAACTTACTAAAGTCGAGGAAAACTAACGTCATCTCATTCGTAACAAGTTCTTATTTCCCATGACTTTCTTATTTCAAATTTCTGTGAGGTTCAATCGGAAGCACAAAAAAGGCCGTTAGGTTTTCTCAAAGGACTAATTCGATGGCGTGCTTTTCGAAATCGAGCGAAACACATGTCCTCGCATTTGTAACGAGTTATTCTTTTGAACGAGTATCCATTTTTGAATTTTCATAAGGGTCAACCAAAAGCACGAAAATGCCCGTTAGATTTTCTCGAGTGCCCGATTCAACTGCCGGCTAGTCGGAATCGTACCAAATGCAAGTTGTCGTGTTCGTAACGAGCTGTTCTTTCCATATATTATCTTTTTTGAAATTTTTTGAGGGTCAACCGGAAGTACAAGAATGGCTGATTGGATTTCTCGAGGGCCTAATTCGACCACCGACTCGTTGGAATCAAGCGAAAATGACGTCATTGCATTCATAACGAGTTCTTTTATGAAGGACTATCTTTTTCAAAATTTCGTGAGGTTCAACTGTAAGCACGAAAATGGCAGTTAGTATGTCTCACGGCCCCGATTCGACCGTCGGAATGTTTAAGTAGCACAAAACCGAAGTCATCGCATTCGTAATGAATTCTTCTTTTCAACGATTATGTTTTTTCAAATTTCAAAAGGTTTAATCGGAAGCATAAAATTGGCCATTAGGTTTTCTCAAGGGGCTGATTTGACCTCCGACTTTTCTAAATCACGCGACACTAACGTCATCACGTTTGTAACGCGTTCTCTTTCCAACGAGTATCTTTTATTGAATTTTCATGACGGTAAACTAGAAGCACGAAAATGGCCGTTAGGCTTTCTATAGGGAACGATTTGACCGCCAACTTGTAGGAATCGCTTGAAAGCGAAGTAATCGCGTTTATAACTAGTTGTTCTTTCCAACATGCATGTTTTTTGGAATTTTTGTGAAGGTAAACCAAAACCATGAAATTGGCCATTAGGCATTCTCATGAGCCCGATACGATAGTAAACTTGTCGTTATGGTGAGAAACTAATGTCATTGCATTCGTAATGAGTTCTTGTTTCTAACGAATTTCTGTGAGGTTAAACTGGAAGAATGAAAATGGCCGTTAGGTTTTCGTGAGGGCCTGATTCGACCACCAGTATGTCAGAATTGAGCGAATTCGAAGTCATTCTATTCATAACTAGTTTTTCTTTCCAACAAGTATCTTTTTTTGAATTTTCGTAAGGGTTAACCAAAAGTATGAAAATTGTCGTTTGGTTTTCTTAAGGACCTTATTCTACCATCAGTTTGTCAAAATCAAAGGAATATGACGTTAACGCGTTCGTAATAATTTCTTCTTTCAAACTTGTATCTTTCTTTGATATTTTGTAAGGGTCAACTAGAAGCACGAAAATGGCCGTGAGGTTTTCTCGAGGGCCAGATTCGACCGCCAACTTATCGACGTCAAGCAAAACTAACGTCATTGCATTAGTAATAAGTTCTTCTTTCCCATGACTTTCTTATTTCGAATTAACGTGGGGGTCAAGGAGAAGCACAAAAATGGCCGTTAGGTTTTCTCGAAGGACCGATTCGATGGCTTGCTTGTCGAAATCGAGCGAAACTCATGTCATCACGTTTGTAATGCGTTCTTTTCAAAGAGTATCCCTTTTCAAATTTCCTTAAGGGTCAACTGAAATCATGAAAATGGCAGTTAGGTTTTCTTGAGTGCTCGATTTGACCGCCGGCTGGTTCGAATCGTGCCAAACGAAGTTGCCGTGTTCGTAACGAGTTGTTCTTTCTAGAGAGCATCTTTTTTGAATTTTCGTTAGGGTCAATCGGAAGCACAAAAATGGTCGATAGGATTTCTTGAGGGTCTAATTCGACCGCTGGCTCGTTGGAATAAAGCAAAAATGACGTCGTCGAATTCGTAACGAGTTCTTCTTTCAAGGACTATCTTTTTGAAAACTTTGTAAGGTTCAACCATAAGCACGAAAATGGCCGTTAAGATGTCTCGAGGCCTCAATTCAACCATCGGCATGTTGAAGTAGCGCGAAACCGAGGTCATCGCGTTCGTAACAAGTATCTTTTTTCGAATTTCCATAAGGTTTAACTAGAAGCATAAAATTAGCCTTTAGGTTTTCTCAAGGGCCCGATTCGACCTCCGGCTTCTCCAAATCACGCGACATTAACATCATCACGTTCTCTTTCCAACGAGTATCTTTTTTTGAATTTCTGTGACAGTCAACTAGAAGCACAAAAATGGCTGTCAGGCTTCCTATAAGGAACGATTTGACTGCCAGCTTGTAGGAATCGGTCGGAATCGAAGTCATCGCGTTTGTAACTAGTTCTTCTTTCTAACATGTATGTTTTTTTGAATTTCCGTGAAGGTCAACCAATACCACAAAATTGGCCGTTAGGCATTCTCAGGAGCTCGATACGATTGCCAGCTTATCGTTATCGAGAGAAACTAATGTCATTGCATTCGTAATGAGTTGTTCTTTCTCACGAATTTCTTTCTTAGAATTTCTATGAGGGTCAATCAAAAGCACGAAAGTGGCTGTTGGTTTTTGTGAGGGCCTGATTGGACCACCAGTATGTCAGAATTGAACGAATTTGACATCATTGCATTCATAACTAGTTCTTCTTTCTAACATTTTTTTTTTGAATTTTTGTAAGGGCAACATAAAGTGCATAAATTGCTATTAGGTTTTCTCAAGGGCCCTATTCAACCGTCAGTTTGTCAGAATCGATGGAATTTGACGTCAACGCAGTCGTAATAAGTTCTTCTTTTAAATGTGTATTTTTTTTTATTTTTTGTGACGGTCAACCAAAAGCACGAAAATGGCCGTTAGGTTTTCTCAAGGGCTCGATTCGACCGCCAACTTACTGAAGTTGAGCAAAACTAACGTCATCGCATTCGTAACAAGTTCTTATTTCCCATGACTTTCTTATTTTGAATTTCGGTGAGGATAAATCGGAAGTACAAAAAAGGTCGTTAGTTTTTCTCAAAGGACTAATTCGAGGGCCTGCTTGTCGAAATCGAGCGAAACACATATCATCGCATTTGTAACGAGTTATTCTTTTCAACCAGTATCCATTTTTGAATTTCCAAAAGGGTCAACCAAAAGCACAAAAATGCCCATTAGGTTTTTTCGAGTGCCCGATTCAACTGCCGGCTAGTCGGAATCATGCCAAATGCAAGTTGTCGTGTTCGTAACGAGTTGTTCTTTCCATATATTATCTTTTTTGAAATTTTGTGAGGGTCAATCAGAAGTACAAGAATGGCCAATAGGAATTCTCGAGGGCCTAATTCGACCACCGGCTAGTTAGAATCAAGAGAAAATGACGTCATCGCATTCATAACAAGTTCTTCTATCAAGGACTATCTTTTTCAAAATTTTGTGAGGTTCAACTGTAAGCACGAAAATGGCCGTTAGTATGTCTCGAGGCCCTGATTCGACCGTCGGAACGTTAAAGTAGCACGAAACCGAAGTCGTCGTGTTCGTAACAAATTCTTCTTTTCAACGATTATCTTTTTTCAAATTTCCAAAAGGTTTAACCGGCAGCATAAAATTGGCCATTATGTTTTCTCAAGGGGCCGATTCGACCTCCAACTATTCCAAATCACGCGACACAAACGTCATGCCATTTGTAATGCGTTCAGTTTCCAACGAGTTTCTTTTATTGAATTTTCGTGATGGTCAACCAGAAGCACGAAATGGCCGTTAGGCTTTCTGTAGGGAACGATTTGACCGCCAGCTTGTAGGAATCGTTTGAAACTGAAGTAATCACGTTTGTAACTAGTTCTTCTTTCCAACATGCATGTTTTTTGGAATTTCTGTGAAGGTAAATTAAAACCACAAAATTGGCCATTCGGCATTCTAAGGAGCCCGATACGATAGCAAACTTGTCGTTATGGTGAGAAACTAATGTCATTGCGTTCGTAATGAGTTCTTGTTTCTAACGAATTTCTTTCTTCGAATTTCTGTGAGGGTTAACTAGAAGAACGAAAATGGCCATTAGGTTTCTGTGAGGGCCTGATTCGACCACCAGTATGTCAGAATTGAGCGAATTTGAAGTCATTCTATTCATAACTAGTTCTTCTTTCCAACAAGTATCTTTTTTTGAATTTTTGTAAAGGTTAACCAAAGGTATGAAAATTGCCGTTAGGTTTTCTAGACGGCCTTATTCGACCATCAGTTTGTCGGAATCAAAGGAATTTGACGTTAACGCATTCGTAATAAGTTCTTCTTTCAAACTTGTATCTTTCTTTGATATTTTGTGAGGGTCAACTAGAACCACAAAAATGGCCGTGAGGTTATCTCAAGGGCTAGATTTGACTGCCAGCTTATCGGCGTCGAGCAAAACTAACGTCATCGCATTAGTAATAAGTTCTTCTTTCCCATGACTTTCTTATTTCAAATTTCTATTAGGGTCAAGGGGAAGCACAAAAATGGCCGTTAGGTTTTCTCGAAGGACCGATTCGACGACTTACTTGTCGAAATCGAGCGAAACTCATGTCATCACGTTTGTAACACGTTCTTTTCAAAGAGTATCCCTTTTCGAATTTCCTTAAGGGTCAACCGAAATCACAAGAATGGCCGTTAGGTTTTCTCGAGTGCTCGATTTGACCGCTGGCTGGTTGGAATCGTGCCAAATGCAAGTTGTCGTGTTCGTAAGGAGTTGTTCTTTTTAGAGAGTATCTTTTTTGAATTTTTGTTAGGATCAACCGAAAGCACAAAAATGGCCGATAGGATTTCTTGAGGCTGTAATTAGACCGTGGGCTCATTGGAATAAAGCAAAAATGACGTCGTCCCATTTGTAACGAGTTCTTCTTTCAAGGACTATCTTTTTCAAAATTTTGTAAGGTTCAACCATAGGCAGAAAATGAGCGTTAAGATGTCTCGAGGCATGTTGAAGTAGCGTGAAACCAAAGTCATCATGTTCGTAACGAGTATCTTTTTTCAAATTTCCATAAGGTTTAACTAGAAGCATAAAATTAGCCTATAGGTTTTCTCAAGGGCCCGATTCGACCTATGACTTGTCCAAATCATGAGACACAAACGCCATCACGTTCTCTTTCCAATGAATATCTTTTTTCTGAATTTTCGTGACAGTCATCTGGAAGCACAAAAATGGCCATTAGGCTTCCTATAAGGAACGATTTGACTGCCAGCTTGTAGGAATTGGCCGGAATCGAAGTCATCGCGTTTGTAACTAGTTCTTCTTTTTAACATGTATGTATTTTTGAATTTCCATGAAGGTCAACCAATACCACAAAAATGTCCGTTAGGCATTCTTAGGAGCCCGATATGATTGACAGCTTATCGTTATCGAGAGAAACTAATGTCATTGCATTCGTAATGAGTTGTTCTTTCTCACGAATTTCTTTCTTAGAATTTCTATGAGGGCAATCAGAAGCACGAAAATGGCCGTTAGGTTTTTGTGAGGGCCTGATTGGACCACCGGTATGTCAGGATTGAGTGAATTTGACGTCATTGCATTCATAACTTGTTCTTCTTACCAACAATTTTTTTTCGAATTTTCATAACGACCAATAAAAAGTACAAAAATTCGCTTTAGGTTTTCTCAAGGGCCCTATTCAACCGTCAATTTGTCAGAATCGATGGAATTTGACGTCAACGCATTCGTGATAAGTTCTTCTTTTAAATGTGTATTGTTTTTTATTTTTTGTGACGGTCAACCAAAAGCACGAAAATGGCCGTTAGGTTTTCTCAAGGGCCTGATTCGACTGCCAACTTACTAAAGTCGAACAAAACTAACGTCATCAAATCTGTAACAAGTTCTTCTTTCCCATGACTTTCTTATTTCGAATTTTTGTGAGGCTTAATCGGAAGCACAAAAAAGGCCGTTAGGTTTTCTCCAAGGTCCAATTCGATGGCCTGCTTATCGAAATCAACAGAAACACATGTCATCGCATTTGTAATGAGTTATTATTTTCAACGAGTATCCATTTTTGAATTTCCTTAAGGGTCAACCAAAAGAATGAAAATGCCCGTTAAGTTTTCTCGAGTGCCCGATTCGACTGCCGGCTAATCGGAATCGCGCCAAATGCAAGTTGTCGTGTTCTTAATGAGTTGTTCTTTCCATATATTATCTTTTTTAAAATTTCGTGAGGGTCAACCAGAAGTAGAAGAATGGCCGATAGGATTTCTCGAGGGCCTAATTTGACTACCGACTCGTGGGAATCAAGCGAAAATGATGTCATCGCATTCATAACGAGTTCTTCTGTCAAGGACAATCTTTTTCAAAATTTGTGAGGTTCAACCGTAAGCACAAAAATGGCCGTTAGTATGTCTAGAGGCCCCGATTCGACTGTCGGAATCTTAAAGTAGCACGAAACCGAAGTCATTGCATTCGTAACGAATTCTTCTTTTCAATGATTATCTTTTTTCAAATTTCCAAAAGGTTTAACCAGAAGCATAAAATTGGACATTAGGTTTTCTCAAGGGCCCGATTCGACCTCCGACTTTTCCAAATCATGTGACATTAACGTCATCCCGTTTATAACGCATTCTTTTTCCAACGAGTATCTTTTATTGAATTTTCGTAATGGTCAACTAGAAGCACGAAAATGGCCGTTAGGCTTTCTATAGGGAACGATTTGACCGCCATCTTGTAGGAATCGCTTGAAACTGAAGTAATCGCGTTTGTAACTAGTTCTTCTTCCAACATGCATCTTTTTTGGAATTTTTGCAAAGGTAAACTAAATCCACGAAATTGGCCATGAGGCATTCTCAGGAGCCCGATACAACAGCAAACTTGTCATTATGGTGAGAAACTAATGTCATTATGTTTGTAATGAGTTCTTGTTTCTAACGAATTTCTTTCTTCGATTTTCTGTGAGGGTCAACTGGAAGAACGAAAATGGTCGTTAGGTTTTCGTGAGGGACTGATTCGACCACCAGTAAATCAGAATTGAGCGAATTTGAAGTCATTCTATTCATAACTAGTTCTTCTTTCCAACAAGTATCTTTTTTTGAATTTTCTTAAAGGTTAACCAAAAGTATGAAAATTTCCGTTAGGTTTTCTTGAGGACCTTATTCGACCATCAGTTTGTCGGAATCAAAGGAATCTGACGTTAATGCATTCGTAATAAGTTCTTTCAAACTTGTATCTTTCTTTGATATTTTATAGGGGTCAACTAGAAGCACGAAAATGGCCGTGAGGTTTTCTCGAGGGCCAGATTCGACCGCCAACTTATCCATGTCGACCAAAACTAACGTCATCGCATTAGTAATAAGTTCTTTTTTCCCATGACTTTCTTATTTCAAATTTTCGTGAGGGTCAAGGGGAAGCGCAAAAATGGCCATTAGGTTTTCTCGAAGGACCGATTCGACGGCTTGCTTGTCGAAATCGAGCGAAACTCATGTCATCACGTTTGTAATGCGTTATTTTCAAAGAGTATCCCTTTTCAAATTTCCTTAAGGGTCAACCGAAATCACGAAAATTGCCGTTAGGTTTTCTTGAGTGCTCAATTTGACCGCCGGCTGGTTAGAATCGTGCCAAACGCAAGTTGTCGTGTTCGTAACGAGTTGTTCTTTCTAGCGAGTATCTTTTTTGAAATTTCGTTAGGGTCAACCATAAGCACAAAAATGGCTGTTAGGATGTCTCGAGGCCTCGATTCAACCATCAGCATGATGAAGTAGCGCAAAACCGAAGTCATCGCGTTCGTAACGAGTTCTTCTTTTCAACGAGTATCTTTTTTTGAATTTCCATAAGGTTTAACTAGAAGCATAAAATTAACCTTTAGTTTTTATCAAGGGCCCCATTCGTTATGGTCAACTAGAAGCACGAAAATGGCTGTTAGGTTTTCTCGAGGGCCCCATTCGACCTTTGGCTTGTTGTTATCTAGGCAAAAAGACGTCATCGCATCCGAAATGAGTTCTTCTTTCCAAGGAGTATCTTTTTCTGAATTTCTGTGAGGGTCAACTGGAAGCACGAAATTAGCAGTTAGATTTTCTCTTAGGGACAATTCGACCGCCAGCTTATCAAAATTGACCGAAATTAACGTCATTGCATTCATAATAAGTTCTTCTTTCCAACGACTTTATTTTTTTGAAATTTCGTGAGTATCTACCAAAAGCACGAAAATGGCTGTTAGGTTTTCTCATGGGACCGATTTGACTGCCTTCTTGTCAGAATCGAGCGAAACTGACGTCATGGCGTTCGTAACGAGTTCTTCTTTTCAACGAGTATCCTTCTTTGAATTTGCATAAGGGTTAATTGGAAGCACAGATATGGCCGTTAGGTTTTCTTGAGGGCCCCATTCAACCTTCGGCTTGTCGTTATCTTGTGAAACTGATGTCATCGCATTCATAACGAATTCTTCTTTCCAAGGAGTATCTTTTTTTGAATTTTCGTGAAGGTCAACGGGAAACAAGAAAATGGCCGTTAGGTTTTCTTGAGTTACAAATTTGACTGCCTGCTTGTTGAAATCAAGTGAAACTATAGTCATTGTGCTCGAGGTCCCCATTCAACCTTTGTCTTCAAGCAATAGTAATGTCATCGCATTCGTAATGAGTTCTTCTTTACGATAAGTATCTTTTTTCGAATTTTCGTGAGGGTCAACTGGAAGCACAAAAATGGCCGTTAGGTTTTCTCGAGGGACCGATTCGACCTTTGGTTTGTCATTATCGAGTGAAACTAACATCATCGCTTTGGTAACGAGTTCTTCTTTCCAATGAGTATCCTTTTTAGAATTTGCATAAGGGTTAATCGGAAGCCCAAAAATGGCCGTTAGGTTTTCTCGAGGGCCCCATTCAACCTTCGGCTTGTCGTTATTGAGCAAAACTGACATTATTGCATTCGTAACGAGTTCTTCTTTCTAACGAGTATCCTTTGCTAAATTTGCATGAGGGTCAATCGAAAGCACAAAAATGGCCATTTGGGTTTTTCGAGTGGTCAGCAGCTCGATTCGACCACTAGCTTGTTGTTATCGAGCAAAATTAATGTCATCGCGTTTGTAACAAGTTCTTCTTCCCAACAACTATCTTTTTTCGAATTTCCATGACGGTCAACCGGAAGCAGGAAAATGGCCGTTAGATTTTTTGGAAGTGCCTATTCGACCATGGGCTTGTTGAAATCACACAAAACCTAAGTCGTCGTGTTCATAACGAGTTCTTCTTTCCAAGAAGTATCTTTTTTAAAATTTTTGTGAGGGTCAACCGGAAACACAAAAAATGACCGTTAGGATTTCTCAAGGTCTTGATTCGACCTCCAGCTTGTCGAAATCGAGCGAAATTGATGTCATTGCTTTCATAATGAGTTCTACTTTCCAACGAATATCATTTTTTGAATTTCCATAAGAGTCATTCGTAAGCACGAAAATGTCCTTTAGAATTTTGTGAGGATCTGATTCGACCACCGGTTTGTTAGAGTCGAGCAAATTTAATGTCATCACATTTGTAACTAATTCTTCTTTCCAATGAGTATCTTTTTCGAATTACCGTAAAGGTCAACCAGAAGAACAAAAATTGTCGTTAGGTTTTCTCGAGTGACGATTCAACTGTTGATTTGTTGGCATTGAGGGAATTTGACGTCAACGCATTCGTAATAAATTCTTCTTCTCAACATGTATCTTTTTTTGAATTTTTATGAAGGTCAACCAGAAGCCTGAAAATGGCTGTTAGGTTTTATCGAGGTCTCGATTCGACCTCTAGCTTGTCAGAATCGAGTGAAATTGACATCATCGCTTTCGTAACGAGTTCTTCTTCCCAAAAAATATAATTTTTTTAATTTCCACAAAGGTCAATCGGAAGCACGAAAATGGCCCTTAGGTTTTCTCAAGGACCCCATTCGACCTTCGGCTTATCATTATCGAGTGAAACTGACATCATCGCATTTGTAACGAGTTCTTCTTTCCAATGACTTTCTTTTTTCAAATTTTTGTGAGGGTCAATCAAAAGCATGAAAATGGTCGTTAGTTTTTCTCGAGAGCCCATTTCAAATGCTAGCTTGTCAGAATCGAGCGATACTATCGTCATTGCGTTCGTAATGAGTTATTCTTTCAAGTGAGTATCTTTTTTCAAATTTCCATGTGGGTCTACCAAAAGCACAAAAATGGTCGTTAGTTTTTCTCAATAGCTCGATTTGACTTTCGTTTTATTGGAATTGAGGTAATCTAACATCAATGCGTTCGTAACAAGTACTTCTTTCCAATGTGTATCTTTTGTCAAATTTCTATGAAGGTTAACCAGAAGTACGAAAATGGTCGTTAGGTTTTCTCGAGAACCCGATTTGACCGTTAGCATGTCAGAATCACACAAAACCGAAGTCATTGCGTTTATAACGAGTTCTTCTTTCTAACTAGTATCTTTTGCTAAATTTCTGAGAGGGTCAACCAGAAGCAAGAAAATGGATGTTAGGTTTTGTGAAGGGCTCGATTCTACTTTCGACTTGTCATTATCGAGTAAAATTGACGTCATCGCATTCATAACAAGTTCTTCTTTCCAACGAGTATCTTTTTTCAAATTTTCATGATCGTCAAGTGAAAGCACGAAAATGGCCATTTGGTTTTCTTGAGGGTCCGATTCGACCGCCGGCTGGTCAAAATTGCGTGAAACGTAAGTTGTCGTGTTCGTAACAAGTTGTTCATTCCAATGAGTATCTTCTTTCGACCTTCGTCTTGTCGTTATCGAAGGAAACTAAAGTCATTGAATTTGTAATGAGTTCTTCTTTCTATTGAGTTTCTTTTTTTGAATTCCTTTAGGTTCAACCTGAAGAACGAAAATGGCACAAAACCGAATTGATCGCGTTCATAACGAGTTCTTCTTTTCGACGAGTATCTTTTTTTGAATTTTCATAACGTTTAAATGAAAGCGTAAAAGTGGCCATTAGGTTTTCTCAACGGCCTGATTTGACTACTGCCTTGTCCAAATCACGCGACACCAACGTTATCACGTTTGTATCGAGTTCTCTTTCCAACGAGTATCTTTTTTTTGAATTTTCGTGAAGGTCAACTGGAAGCCCAAAAATGGCTGTCAGGTTTTCTCGAGGGAACGATTTGACCGCCGACTCGTAGGAATCGTGAGAAACCGAAGTCATCATGTTCCTAACGAGTTCTTTGCAATGTGTATCATTTTTCAAATTATTATTAAGGTCAATTGAAATAACGAAAAATGGATGTTAGGCATTCTCAAGAGCCCAATTCGACTACCAGCCTGTTGTTATTGCAGGAAAATCATGTCATTGTATTCGTAATGAGTTCATCTTTCTAACAACTTTCTTTTTTCGAATTTCCATGAAGGTCAACCAGACATACAAAAATGGCCTTTAAGTTTTTGTGAGAGCCCGATTCGACCACCAGTTTATCAGAATTGAGCAAATTAGGTGTAATTGCATTTATAACTAGTTATTCTTTCCAAGGAGTACCTTTTTTGCACTTGTATCTTATCTTGAATTTTTGTAAAGGTAAACAGGAAGTACAAAAATAGTCGTTAGGTTTTCTTAAGGGTCCGATTTGACCACCAGAATATCGAAATCAAGCAAAACTGATGTCATCACATTCGTAACAAGTTCTTCTTTCCAACGACTTTCTTTTTTCAAATTTTCGTGAGGGTTAACTAGAATGGAGAAAAATTGATGTCTTCGCATTCGTAAGGAATTCTTCTTTCCAACGAGTATCCTTTTTTGAATTTCCATCAGGGTCAATAAGAAGCACGAAAATGGCCGTTAGGTTTTCTCAGTAGCCTCATTCGACCTTCGTCTTGTAAATATCGAAGGAAACTAACGTCATTGAATTCGTAATGAGTTCTTCTTTCTATTGAGTTTCTTTTTTTGAATTCCTTTAGGTTCAAGTTGAAGAACGAAAATGGCACAAAACTGAATTGATCGCGTTCATAACGAGTTCTTCTTTTCGATGAGTATCTTTTTTCGAATTTCCATAAGGTTTAAATGAAGGCGTAAAAGTGGCCGTTAGGTTTTCTCAACGGCCTGATTCAACTGCTTCCTTGTCCAAATCATGCGACACCAACGTTATCACGTTCGTATCGAGTTCTCTTTCCAACGAGTATCTTTTTTTGAATTTTCGTGAAGGTCAACTGGAAGCCCAAAAATGGCTGTCAGGTTTTCTCGAGGGAACGATTTGACCGCCGACTCGTAGGAATCGTGAGAAACCGAAGTCATCATGTTCCTAACGAGTTCTTTGCAATGTGTTTCATTTTTCAAATTATCATTAAGGTCAATTGAAACAATGAAAGTGGATGTTAGGCATTCTCAAGATCCCAATTCGACTACCAGCTTATCGTTATCGAGGGGAAATCATGTCATTGCATTCGTAATGAGTTCATCTTTCCAACAACTTTCTTTTTTCGAATTTCCATGAAGGTCAACCAGACGTACAAAAATGGCCTTTATGTTTTTGTGAGAGCCCGATTCGACCACCAGTTTATCAGAATTGAGCAAATTAGGCGTAATTGCATTTATAACTAGTTATTCTTTCCAAGGAGTACCTTTTTTGCACGTGTATCTTTTCTTGAATTTTTGTAAGGGTAAACAGGAAGTACAAAAATAGCCGTTAGGTTTTCTTGAGGGTCCGATTTGACCACCAGATTATCGAAATGAAGCAAAACTGATGTCATCGCATTCGTAGCAAGTTCTTCTTTCCAACGACATTCTTTTTTCAAATTTTTGTGAGGGTTAACTAGAATGGAGAAAAATTGATGTCTTCGCATTCGTAAGGAGTTCTTCTTTCCAACGAGTATCCTTTTTTGAATTTCCATTAGGGTCAATAAGAAGCATGAAAATGGCCGTGAGGTTTTCTCAATAGCCTCATTCGACCTTCGTCTTGTCGTTATCGAAGGAAACTAACATCATTGAATTCGTAATGAGTTCTTCTTTCTATTGAGTTTCTTTTTTTGAATTCCTTTAGGTTCAACCTGAAGAACGAAAATGGCACAAAACCGAATTGATCGCGTTCATAACAAGTTCTTCTTTTCGACGAGTATCTTTTTTCGAATTTCCATATGGTTTAAATGAAAGCGTAAAAGTGGCCGTTAGGTTTTCTCAACGGCCTGATTTGACTGCTGCCTTGTCCAAATCACGCGACACCAACGTTATAACATTCGTATGGAGTTCTCTTTCCAACGAGTATCTTTTTTTGAATTTCCTTGAAGGTCAACTGGAAGCCCGAAAATGGCTGTCAGGTTTTCTCGAGGGAACGATTTGACCGCCGACTCGTAGGAATTATAACGTCTGGTTTTTTTTTTACATTACACATGTTAAAATACGCCATATGTAAAAACACATTTTATATATATATATATATATATATATATATATATATATATATATATATATATATATATATATATATATATATATATATATATATATATATATATATATATATATATATATATATATATATATATTACAAACCTCATACAAGTTATAATTATACAATACAACATTTCAAAACACATTATACATGTTTACATATATATTACAAACCTTACACAGGTTACATTTATACAATACAACATTTTAGTACATAAATAAGAGTTTTTATACAGCACTTCACCCTTGAAATATAAAGGGTGAGGAGGTGGTGCTGACATCTAGATCTTCATCAGTAACTCCCGTTTGTATTGTATCTCATTTCTTTTTATCTGAACATAACACCACAATAATAGTGAGAACAAAAGTTCCCAGTAGACTTAACATAAATAAAATATGCTAAGAAAATAGGAGTTATGTTCAGCTGTATAAGCTACAGAAAAATATCAAAATTTTGAGATAAAAATCATATTTTTTTAATGCATAATTATCATGGTACACTTGCACCAGAAGTCCATTTTTTTTTTCTAATGCTCAGCCCTATCACGGCTTTTAATTTACTCGTTTGCTATATGCATAGTGACCAATCGACTACAGTCACAATAAGTGATCAGGGAATATGAGTACATCACCCTCCTGCCTCCTCACATTACCACTGACACCCGGTTGGAGCGGCCCTCCCTTGGCTCACTCAGGCTAATAGGGTGTCCCCTACTCGGTACCGTCACAAGCCATACAACTCATCGATATTGATTCATACATATAAATACATATATATATATATATATATATATATATATATATATATATATATATATATATATATATATTAATGCATATTCACCAAATCGCCATGAGTTTTACGCTTGCCATAATTATCAAGCAACTCGCTATGAGCTTTACGCTTGCCACTCAATTTCTTTCATAAAATAACATGCATAATTTTCATATCCAACAATTAATAATTATTCATCACATATCAAATGTCCAATATAACAAATTTCGAATCAAATAAAGAAAAGGGTAATTTTCTTGAACATTTGTCTTCTAAACATATTTCAACAAATAAAACTAATTTTTAGGTAGAAAAATAGTGAAATGTTCTGTGACCTTTCTTCACTTATTCAATAATATCGCCCTCATATGAATTCCGATTGAGGTGATTTCAAAGCCTATAAGAAGCTAAGACAATTATCTACAATTTCTATGTTTATCATTTCTTCAAATTATTTACGGTTTATTCCCAGAAAATTAAAAATTAAACACTTATGTTTAATATCCTGAATTCCAACCTTTTCTCAATTAATTAACTATATCTCCCTCATATAAATTCCGATTGAGGTGATTTCAAAGCCTATAAAAAGCTAAGACAATTATCTACAACTTCTATGTTTCTCATTTCTTCAAATTCTTTATGGTTTATTCCCAGAAAATTAAAATTAAAACACTTATTTTTACTATCCTGAATTCCGACCTTTGTTCAATTAATTAACCATATCTCCCTCATATGAATTCCGATTGAGGTGATT
The DNA here is from genome assembly GCA_037074535.1 of Gleditsia sinensis. Taxonomy (NCBI): domain Eukaryota; kingdom Viridiplantae; phylum Streptophyta; class Magnoliopsida; order Fabales; family Fabaceae; genus Gleditsia; species Gleditsia sinensis. The sequence goes on from CM073470.1 coordinate 47,898,314, forward strand.
TCAAAGCCTATAAATCCGTGAGACATATATCTATAATTCATATGTTGACCATTTCTTTAAAATCCTTTCCTAATTTTCTCAGAATTCCAAAAACCGAAGCTACCCCAATTATTCCGAAATTCAGCTTAATTTATCTTCTCCTTTGATTTTTTTTATATAATCCCATACACCCATATGCATGTCCAAACATCCAAAACAGAATTCATATAAATATCCAGACCACATGTTATCCAAAATTATAACTAAACAAATCTAAAAAATGTATATATAATTTTGTACAAAAATTTATTAGAGGATGTTAATTCTACCTCAAATTCTAGTAAATCTGGTGCTGGATTTCTTGATTTCTCTTCCCTCTCCCTTCTCCTTCTTCTTCCTCTTTCTCTTATTCTTCTTCCTCTTCCTCTTCTTCCTCTTTCTCTTCTTCTTCTTTCTCTTCTTCTTCTTCCCCTTTTCTCTTCTTCCCTTTTCTTTTTCTTCTTTCTTTTTTTCTTCTCCTTTTTTTTTCTTCTCTTTTCCCCTCCGTCACTTCCCCCTTCTCCTTCTTATCTTTTATTATTTAATTCCATTTTATTTTTTTCCCTTCTTACCCCCTACCTACCACCTCCTTTTCTCCCAAAATACCCTTGCCACCATCCCTAATTTCATAAATGTCGTCCTCCATTAATTACAAAAATGCCATTTTAACCATCCTACTATCTTCTTTTACCTGAGTAAAATTGTAAAACGATTTAATCCTCTCGTGAAGTCCAAAATGCTTTCTCCTCTCTGAACAAAAATTCCAATTAGTAACATAAAGGAAAAAAAATCGGGGATGTTACAGTTCTCCCCCCTTAAAAAAGAATTTTGACCTCAAAATTCAAGGTTTACCTGTCTTTAAACAGTTGTGGATACTTCTGTCTCATGTCATCTTCCCTTTCCCATGTGGCATCTTTCATTGTTAAACTCTCTCAACCTACCTTCACCAATGGAATGGTTTTATTTCTCAACTGTTTCACGTCTTTATCCAAAATTACTATCGGCCTCGGTCGGTAGGTTAGATTCTCGTCTACAGTTATTATTTCTTCTTGAATTATGTGCGACGGATTTGGTAGATACTTTCGAAGTTGAGAAACATGGAACACATCATGCAGATTTGACAAATGCGGAGGAAGTGCAATCTGATACACCGATGACCCTATCCTTTTCAAAATTTGATAAGGTCCTAAATATCTCAGACTCAATTTCTTAATTTTCATTGCTCGGCCAATTCCGGTAGTAGGAGAAATTTTTAAGAACACATGCTCACCTTCTTGGAATTGTATCGGTCTCCTTTTCCTATCGAAATAGCTCTTTTGTCGACTCTGAGCTGTTTGCATTTTATCTTGAATTATCTGTATTTGCTCAGAAGTATGTTGCACTAACTCGGGCCCCAATAACCTTTTCTCCCCCACTTCATTCCAACATAATGGCGATTTACATCTCCTACCATACAAAGCTTCATATGGTGCCATTTCGATACTAGAATGATAGCTGTTATTATACGCAAACTCAGCCAGTGAAAGATATCCATCCCATCCTTTTCCTTGCTCTAGCATGCACGATCTTAGCATATCCTCTAAAGTCTGTATAGTTCTCTCCATTTGACCATATGTTTGAGGATGATATGCAGTACTAAAATACAAACGAGTACCAAAAGCTTCTTGTAGTGCTCTCCAAAATCTGGAAGTAAATCGAGGATCTCGATATGAAATGATACTATTAGGAATTCCATGCAACCGTACAATTTCTTTCATATACAACTGGGCCAACTTATTCAACGAGTAGTTTTTCTTAATGGGTAGAAAATGCACAGATTTCGTCAATCTATCAACTATTACCCATATCGCATCATACCTTGTCTGAGTCTTAGGTAATCCGACAATAAAATCCATAGATATACTATCCCACTTCCACTCAGGGATTTCTAAAGGTTGTAACATCTCGGAAGGTTTTTGATGTTCTATCTTCACCTTTTGACAAACCAGACACTTAGACACATATTCAGCAATGTCTCTCTTCATTCCTGGCCACCAATATAATCTTTTCAAATCTTGATACATTTTTGTAGATCCTGGATGGATTGTATACTTACTTTGATGAGCTTCTTCCAGAATCTTAGCCTTGAAATTCTCTCCTTGTGGTATACATGTTCTACCCCGGTACATAATAATTCTATCCTCTGACATTGCAAAGTCAGGTTGATCTCTTCGATCTTGTAAAAATTGATCATGTGTCTGCGCTTCTTTAATCTGAGTCTTCAAGTCACTTTCAATTCTTAATTCACTAACAATCAAACTACCAGGGACGGTCATAACTGATAATTTCAAATTTTTGAATTCCTCAATTAACTCCATTTCTTTTATCAGTATTTGACTTAAATGCAACGACTTCTGGCTCAACGCATCAGCTACTACATTTTCCTTCCCTGGGTGATACTTTAATTCAAATTTGTAATCATTAATGAATTCCATCCACCTTCTTTGGCTCATATTCAATTCTTTTTGGTCAAAGAGATACTTTAAACTCTTGTGATCACTGTATATTTCAAATACAGCTCTATACAAGTAGTGTCTCCACATCTTTAGGGCAAAAACTATTGCAGCCAACTCTAAATCATGAGTAGGATAGTTCTCCTCATGCAGTCTCAATTGTCGAGATGCATAAGCAACTACTCTACTTTCTTGCATCAAAACACAACCTAAACCTTTCTTGGAAGCATCCGTATAGACTACAAAGCATCCAGAAGGGTTAGGAACAACTAGAACAGGTGGAGAAGTCAATTTGACTTTAAGCTCTTAGAAACTATTCTCGCATTCTTCAGTCCAATTAAAGAGACTTCCCTTTCTGGTCAATCGAGTCAAAGGCAAAGCTATTTGAGAGAATCCTTGTATAAACCGTCTGTAATATCCTGCTAAACCCAAGAAACTTCTAATTTCAGTCACAGTTTTAGGTCTCTCCCATTTCAGCACTGCTTCAGTTTTATTGGGATCAACCGACACGCCATCTTTAGAAATTACGTGACCCAAAAACTTCACTTCTTCCAACCAAAATTCACATTTTTCCAACTTAGCAAAAAGTTTCTTTTCCTTCAAGACCTGAAGTACTAATCGGAGATGCTGGTTGTGTTATTCCTCACTCTTAGAGTAGATTAAAATATCATCTATGAACACTACTACGAATTGATCCAAGTAGGGTCTAAAAATGCGATTCATATAGTCCATAAAGACTGCAGGTACATTGGTGATCCCAAAAGGCATGACTAAAAATTTGTAGTGTCCATACCGAGTTCTGAAAGCTGTTTTTGGAATGTCTTCTTCTTTAACTCCGATCTGTTGATATCCTGACCTCAAGTCTATCTTAGAGAAAACAGTAGCTCCCTTTAATTGATCTAGTAGATCGTCTATTCTAGGCAACGGATACTTATTCTTAATAGTCGCCTTATTCAATTGCTTGTAATCAATACACAATCTCAAACTGCCATCTTTCTTCTTTACAAACAATACAGGCGCTCCCCAAGGTGATACGCTAGGTCTGATAAAATTCTTTTCTAACAGCTCTTCAATCTGCTTCTTCAGCTCTTGTAGTTCCACAGGAGACATTCTATAGGGAGTGATAGAAATAGGCCTCGTCTCTAGTGCTAGATTGATGGAAAATTCCACTTCTCTCTTCGGTGGAGGTTCAAAAATTTCAAAGGGAAAAACCTCTGGAAATTCACGGACTACTGGAATCTCAAGCAATTCCCGTTTCACACTCGGATTGATGGTATACAAGAAAACACATTTCAAATCTGCATCCCTCATCTCCTTATAGAGTCGGTGAGCACTAATAATACTATACTTTTGGTCCTCCGGTGGGTCCGAGAGAAACTCAAAAGTCTTATTGCAGCAATCCAGTAGGACTCGATTCTGACTTAACCAATCCATACCCAAGATGACATCTATACCGTCCAGAGGTAGACAGATCAAATCCACTACAAAGGATCTGTCATTCAATACAATGGGACAATTCAAACACACTGAGGAGGTAATTATTTTTCCTCCTGTAGGTGTCACCACCACTGACTCATATGGTAACTCTGTAATAGAGCGTTGTAATTTCCCCACACATTTTATTGCTATGAAAGAATGGCTTGCGCCAAAATCAAACAATACATTCAGAGACAAATTGTTGATACGGCACGTACCTTGCATCAAATCAGGAGCTGTCTTTGCTTCAGCACCACTCAAGGTGAAAACTCTTCCTATTGTTTGTTGTGTTCATGCAATACCTTTCCCTCTTCCCAGTAGACAATATCGTGCCACGTGCCCCTTCTGTCCGCATTGGTAGCAAGTAACTGAATCAAAATAACATGGATTATTCCCATGGAATTTCCCGCATTTTCCATACTGACCCGTTGTCGAATTTTTCAGAAAAGGTCTGGGTTCCACAATTAATGGTTGTTTACCTCTCATAATATTCTTCACTCTGGTATTTCTATCCATAACTGGGAACTCTCTCTTCCGCTTCCACTGAGTCCGCCTCTCCTTTTCATCCTCGACTGCTTTTAGACTTGTCGCCAGCATCCGACATTTATTTACCAACGGGGCATAGTCCCGAATCTCTAATGCCACCACAGCATTTCTAAGCTCTGGGTTCAGTCCTGATTCAAACTTCACTACCTTCCAAGCTTCATCTAGATTATTCTTCAAAGTACTTGAGAACATAGACAGTTCTTCAAACTTGGTAATATAATGCTCAATGGTCCCATTTCCCTGTCTAAGCTGAAGAAACTCAATCTCTTTCTCAGCTCTCACATTACTGGGAAAATATTTGTTCAGAAAAGTCTCTCGGAACAAGTGCCATGTAATTTCCCTGTCTTGATGTACCAGTAACTCTTTGGCTCCTCTCCACCAGTATTCAGCTTCTTCCTTCAGCATATATGTCCCAAGATTAACCTTCTGCTCATCAAAACAATTTAGAACTTCAAAAATCTTCTCGAGTTCCGTCGGCCATCTCTCAGCAACTATTGGATCATATGCACCCACAAAAGATGGAGGCCGCGTTCCCATAAATTCAGACCATCCATTACCATTTCAAGTTCTGTTCCCATTTCGATTTCTTTCATCTCCCCTAACCTCATCATTATTATTATTATTCTGAAGATGCTGCAGAATCTGATTCGTAGCAACTGCCTGAGCTTGAATAGCTGCGGCTATGTTATTTATGGTAGCATCTGCGCTGCTTGGCAGATTCATTCTTGGCGGTGCCATAACTCACTGTATTTGTAAAGAAAAATAATAGTCACTATTGAGGTGATCAAGCTCAACAGCAGTTCAAAATTTTACAGAAGTTATCACATTACACAAAATTATAAATAGGAAATACTAGTACTTTTCTACTGTATTTATCTGCTACCTTATACAACGTTTCCACATAACTATTCAAGACTCCTCTAAGTCAATTTAGGTGACCACCCACCCCATGGTCTCCTAAGATCGACCCCTCTGATACCAACTTTGTAACGTCCGGTTTTTTTTTTTTACATTACGCATGTTAAAATACGCCATATGTAAAAACACATTATATATATATATATATATATATATATATATATATATATATATATATATATTTATTACAAACCCTCATACAAGTTATAATTATACAATACAACATTTCAAAACACATTATACATGTTTACATATATATTACAAACCTCACACATGTTACATTTATACAATACAACATTTTAGTACATAAATAAGAGTTTTTATACAGCACTTCACCCTTGAAATACAAAGGGTGAGGAGGTGGTGCTGACATCTAGATCTCCATCAGTAACTCCTGTTTGTGTTGTATCTCATTTCTTTTTATCTGAACATAACACCACAAAAATAGTGAGAACAAAAGTTCCCAGTAGACTTAACATAAATAAAATATGCTAAAAAAACAGGAGTTATGTTCAACTGTATAAGCTACAGAAAAATATCAAAATTTTGAGATAAAAATCATATTTTTTTAATGCATAATTATCATGCTACACTTGCACCAGAAGTCTTTTTTTTTTTCTAATGCTCAACCCTATCACGGCTTTTAATTTACTCGTTTGCTATATGCATAGTAACCGATCGACTACAGTCACAATAAGTGATCAGGGAATGTGAGTATATCACCCTCCTGCCTCCTCAAATTACCACTGACACCCGGTTGGAGCGGCCCTCCCTTGGCTCACTCAGGCTAATAGGGCGTCCCCTACTCGGTACTGTCACAAGCCATACAACCCGTCAATATTCATTCATACATATAAATACATACATATATATATATATATATATATATATATATATATATATATATATATATACATTAATGTATATTCATCAAAAAATGGCCTTAAAGTTTTCGTGAGAGCTCGATTCGACCACCAGTTTATCAGAATTGAACAAATTAGGCGTAATTGCATTTATAACTAGTTATTATTTCCAAGGAGTACCTTTTTTGCACATGTATCTTTTCTTGAATTTTTGTAATGGTAAACAGGAAGTACAAAAATAGCCGTTAGGTTTTCTTGAGGGTCCGATTTGACCACCAGATTATCGAAATCAAGCAAAACTGATGTCATCGCATTCGTAACAAGTTCTTCTTTCCAACGACTTTCTTTTTTCAAATTTTCGTGAGGGTTAACTAGAATGGAGAAAAATTGATGTCTTCGCATTTGTAAGGAGTTCTTCTTTCCAACGAGTATCCTTTTTTGAATGTCCATTAGGGTCAATCAGAAGCACAAAAATGGCCGTTAGGTTTTCTCAATGGCCTCATTCGACCTTTGTCTTGTCGTTATCGAAGGAAATTAATGTCATTGAATTCGTAATGAGTTCTTCTTTCTATTGAGTTTCTTTTTTTGAATTCCTTTAGGTTCAACCTGAAGAACGAAAATGGCACAAAACTGAATTGATAGCGTTCATAACGAGTTCTTCTTTTCGACGAGTATCTTTTTTCGAATTTCCATAAGGTTTAAATGAAAGCATAAAAGTGGCTGTTAGGTTTTCTCAACGGCTTGATTCGACTGCTGCTTTGTCCAAATCACGCGACACCAACGTTATCACTTTCATATCGAGTTCACTTTCCAATGAGTATCTTTTTTTGAATTTCCGTGAAGGTCAACTGGAAGCCCGAAAATGGCTGTCAGGTTTTCTCGAGGGAACGATTTGACTGCCGACTCGTAGGAATCGTGAGAAACCGAAGTCATCATGTTCCTAACGAGTTGTTTGCAATGTGTATCATTTTTCAAATTATCATTAAGGTCAATTGAAACAACGAAAATGGATGTTAGGCATTCTCAAGAGCCCAATTCGACTACCAGCTTGTCGTTATCGAGGGAAAATCATGTCATTGCATTCGTAATGAGTTCATCTTTCCAACAACTTTCTTTTTTGAATTTCCATGAAGGTCAACCAGACGTACAAAAATGGCCTTTAAGTTTTTGTGAGAGCCCGATTCGACCACCAGTTTATCAGAATTGAGCAAATTAGGCGTAATTGCATTTATAACTAGTTATTCTTTCCAAGGAGTACCTTTTTTGCACGTGTATCTTTTCTTGAATTTTTGTAAGGGTAAACAGGAAGTACAAAAATAGCCGTTAGGTTTTCTTGAGGGTCCAATTTGACCACCAGATTATCGAAATGAAGCAAAACTGATGTCATCGCATTCGTAACAAGTTTTTCTTTCCAACGACTTTCTTTTTTCAAATTTTCATGACGGTTAACCAGAATCGAGAAAAATTGATGTCTTCGCATTCATAAGGAGTTCTTCTTTCCAACGAGTATCCTTTTTTGAATTTCCATTAAGGTCAATCAGAAGCACGAAAATGGCCGTTAGGTTTTCTCAATAGCCTCATTCGACCTTCGTCTTGTCGTTATCGAAGGAAACTAACGTCATTGAATTCGTAATGAGTTCTTCTTTCTGTTGAGTTTCTTTTTTTGAATTCCTTTAGGTTCAACCTGAAGAACGAAAATGGCAGTTAGATTTTCTCGAGGGCACAAGTTGACCGCCAGTTCATCGAAATAGAGCAAAACTAACTTTAGCGCATTCGTAATAAGTTCTTCTTTCCAACGACTTTCTTTTTTCAAATTTCTAGGAGGGTTAATCGAAAGCACAAAAATAGACGTTAAGTTTTCTCGAGGGACCAATTCGATCGCCTGCTTGTTGAAATCGAGCGAAGATGACGTCATTGCATTCGTATGGAGTTCTTCTTTCCAAGGAGTATCCTTTTTCGAATTTGCATGAGGGTCAATCAGATGCAAGAAAATGACCGTTAGGTTTTCTCGAAGGCCCTATTCGACCTTTAGCTTGTCGTTATTATGCGAAACTGATATCATCACATTCGTGAGGAGTTATTCTTTCCAATGATTTTTTTGAATTTCTTTGAGGGTCATTCGGAAGCACGAAAATGGCCATTAGGTTTTGTAGAGGTTTTGGTTCGACCTTTAACTTGTCGTTATCGAGCAAAACGAATGTCATCACATTTGTAACAAGTTCTTATTTCCCACTAGTATTCTTTTTCGAATTTTTGTGATTGTCAAACGGAAGCACGAAAATGGCCATTATGTTTTCTTGAGGGCTAGATTCGACCGTCAGCTTGTTGAAATCGTGCAAAATTGAAGTCATCACGTTCGTAACGAGTTCTTTTCAATGAGTATTTTTTTCAAATTTCCATAAGGTTTAACTAGAAGAATAAATGTAGCCGTTAGGTTTTCGCAAGGGCCCGATTCAACCACCGGCCTGTCCAAATCACGTGACAATAACATCATTGCGTTCGTAAGGAGTTCTTTTTCCAACGAGTATCTTTTTTCGAATTTCCATGACGATTAACTGGAAGCACGAAATTGGCCGTTAGGTTTTCTCGAGGGAACAATTTGACTACCAACTTATATGAATCGCATGAAATAGAAGTCATCGTGTCCATAACGAGTTCTTCTTTCCAACGTGTATCTTTTTTTGAATTTATGGAAAGGTTAACCTAAATAACGAAAATGGCCATTAGGCATTCTCAAGAGCCTGATTCGACTGTCGGCTTGCCGTTATCGAGGGAAACTAATGTCATTGCATTTGTAACGAGTTCTTTTTTCCAACGACTTTCTTTTTTCAAATTTCCATGAGTGTCAACCGGAAGCACAAAAACAGCCTTTTGGTTTTTGCTGAGGTCCCTATTCAACCACTGGTTTCTCAGAATCGATCGAATTAGGGTTCATCGCATTCATAACTAGTTCTTCTTTCCAACGAGTATCTTTTTTCAAATTTTTGTCAGGGTCAACTGGAAGTACAAAAATGGCCGTTAGGTTTTCTCGAGGGCCCGATTCGACCGTCAAATTATTGAAATTGAGCAAAATAGACGTCATTGCATTAGTAACAAGTTCTTCCTTCCAACGACATTTTTTTTGAATTTCTGTGAAGGTTAACCGGAATCATGAAAATGGTCGTTAAGTTTTCTCCAGGGACCGATTCGACCGCCTGCTTCTCGAAAATGAGCGAAAATGACGTTATTGTGCTCATATGGAGTTCTTCTTTCCAACGAGAATCCTTTTTTGAATTTGTATGAGGGTCAATCAGATGTACTAAAATGACCATTAGGTTTTCTTGAGGGCCTCATTCGACCTTCGGCTTGTTATCGAGTAAAACTGACATCATCATATTCATAACGAGGTCTTCTTTCCAACAACTATCATTTTTTGAATTTCCATGAGGGTCAACCAAAAGCACGGAAATGGCAATTAAGTTTACTTGAGGTCCTGATTCGACCTTCGACTTTTCGTTATCAAGCAAAATAGATGTCATCGCATTCGTAACGAGTTCTTCTTTCCCACGAGTATCTTTTTTCAAATCTCTGTGATGGTCAATTGGAAGCACAAAAATGGCCATTATGTTTTCTTGGGGGACCGATTTGACCATCGGCTTGTCGGAATCATGAGAAACCCAAGTCATCGCGTTCGTAACGAGTTCTTCTTTTCAATGAGTATCTTTTATCAACTTTCCATAAGGTTTAACTAGAAATATTAATGTGGCCCTTAAGTTTTCTCGAGGGCCTGATTCAGCTGCCGGCTTGTCTAAATCACACGACACTAATGTCATCATATTCGTAACGGGTTCTCTTTCCAACGAGTATCTTTTTTTGAATTTCCATGACGGTCAACTGGAAGCACAAAATTGGCTGTTAGGTTTTCTAGAGGGAACAATTTTATCGCCAGCTTGTAGGAATCACGCGAAGACAAAGTCATCGCGTTCGTAACGAGTTCTTGTTTCCAACATGTATCTTTTTTCAAATTTCCATGAAGGTCAACCGAAACCACAAAAATGTTTGTGAGGCATTCTTAGGAGCCTGATTCGAGTACCAGCTTCTCGTTATCAAGGGAAATTAATGTCATTGAATTCGTAACGAGTTCTTCTTTCCAACGACTTTCTCTTTTCAAATTCCCCTAAGGGTCAATCGAAAGCACAAAAATGGCCTTTAGGATTTCTTGAGGGCCCTATTCGACCACTGGTTTGTCATAATCGAGTGAATTAGGTGTTATCACATTCACAACTAGTTCTTCTTGCCAATAAGTATTTTTTTAAATTTTTTCGAGGCTTGATTGAAAGCACGAAAATTGCCATTAGGTTTTCTCGATGGCCCTATTCGATTGTTGATTTGTCAAAATATAGGAAATCTGACGTCAACGCGTTCGTAATGAGTTCTTATTTCTAATGTATATCTTTTTTTGAAATTTTGTGAGGGTCAACCGGAAGCACAAAAATGGCCGTTAAGTTTTCTCAAGGGCCCGATTCAACCGCCGGCTAATCGAAATCGAGCGAAAATGACGTTATCGTATTTGTAACAAGTTCTTTTTTCCAACGAATTTCTTTTTTCGAATTTTTGTGAGGGTTAACTGGAAGCACGAAATTGGCCGTTAGGGTTTCTCAAGGAACAGATTCAACTGCTTGCTTGCCAAAATTAAGCAAAACTAACGTCATCGTATTCGTAACGAGTTCTTCTTTCCAACGAGTATCCTTTTTCAAATTTGCATGAGGGTCAATCAGAAGCACGAAAATGCCCGTTAGATTTTCTCAAGGGCACCATTCGATCTTTGGTTTGTTGTTATCGAGCAAAACTGACATCATACTATTCATAACGAGTTCTTCTTTCTAACATATTTGACCACTTGCTTGTCAGAATCGAGTGAAACTAACGTCATCGTATTTGTAACGAGTTCTTTTTTCCAACGAGTATCCCTTTTTGAATTTGCATGAGGGACAATTGGAAGCATGAAAATGGCCGTTAGGTTTTCTCGAGGGCCCCATTCAATCTTCGGCTTGTCGTTATCGAATGAAACTAATGTCATCCTATTCATAAGGAGTTCTTCTTTCTAACATATTCAACCACCTGCTTGTCGGAATAGAGTGAAATTAACGTCATCGTATTCATAACGAATTCTTTTTTTCAACAGGTATCCCTTTTTGAATTTGCACAAGGGTGAATCAGAAGCACGAAAATGGCTGTTAGGTTTTCTCGAGGGCCCCATTCAATCTTCGGCTTGTTGTTATCGAGCAAAATTGACATCATTGCATTCGTAATGAGTTCTTCTTTCCAATAACTATCTTTTTTTGGATTTTTGTGAGGGTTAACCGGAAGCACAAAAAAGGCCGTTAGGATTCGTCAAGGCCCCAATTCGACCGCCGGCTTATCGAATTCGAGCGAAACTGAAGTCATTGCATTCTTAACGAGTTCTTCTTTTCAATGAGTATCTTTTTGAATTTCCATAAGGTTAAAACGGAAGAATAAAAGTGGCCGTTAGGTTTTCTCAAGTGTTCGATTCGACCACCAGCTTATCCAAATCACGCAACACCAACATCATCGCGTGCATAACAAGTTTTCTTTCTAAGGAGAATCTTTTTTTGAATTTCGTAAGGAGTTTTTCTTTCAAATGAGTATTGTAATATCCCTAATTTCATTTCTTTTATTGATAAAAGTACATAAATATTTAATTAAGGAAATAAATTTTATTAGACAATATTTTAGATATATAAGGAAATATAATCCTTAGAAATTCTTCACCTTATGTATATGCATAGAAAATGTTTCTAACATTAAGAGAACAGATAAAGAGGTAAAACCTAATAGGAAAAGCAATTAGAAATAACATACTAAAGAGATGCAAAATTCTTGGATAAGGAAGATAAATTTTTAGAAACAAGTAAAGGTCATAAAATTTCAAGAACATTGGATTAGGGTAATTTTTCCTAATTCAAGAACTAGAGTTACTAAGTTTAAAATTTTTACCAATACATTGGGCTTTTACTTATGGATACTTCATATAGAGTTTTTCCACTTCACATAAGTTTCTAGCAAGCCCATTGGATAACCTAAGCAAGAAATAAAACATAGACTTGGACTAGGATATAGTAATTGGACCAATAGCACAAAAATTATGAAAATGTGACCAAGCCCTCCAAGAAAGGTAGAATTTTATCCAAAGCAAAGAAAATGGGTAGGAATAAGCCCAAATCCAAGAGGTAAAATAAAATAAAACAAATTAGGTGATGATATAATAATGTGATAATAATAAAGATCAAGTTACATGGGATTAAGACAAAAATTTAGCAAGTGGTGTGATTCTACATTCATAATTTTGGCAAGTGGCATGATAATACAAGGCTTTAGGACAAAAACATCTATATCCTACACTCATAATTTTAGCAAGTGGTATGATAATACATGGCATTAGGACAAAACATTCCTATCCCACACAAATAATATCAACCAAATAATGGAGATTCAAGGGCTAGAAATTTGCCACCTAAAAAGGCAAACCTATCATACTTGTTTAAGACAAAAGAAAATGGAAATGAATCCCTAAATCAAAGGGACCTTGTCCCATATCATAATTTTCAAAATACAAATCTCCTTTTCCTATGCATATCTTGACTAAGGAAGAAGAAGACAAGAACATAAGTTGTTTGTTTTCCAAAAATTCAACCAAGTATAATCTAATTGTGATAAGGTAGACCCATGATCATGAAAGTTGAATTATTTGGTGGTCTATATAAGAAAACCCACCCTTACAACATTAGAATTTCGTCCAAGTGAGGGAGAGGAAAAGTAGAAGCAAGGTAGAGTGAGGAAAGGAGAGGAAGAAAGGAAGAAAGAGGAAGGAGAAGTCTAGGGGACTAAGTGCTCCAGGTAAGTTTAACAATATTTCTTTATGAAGAAAACTTTTGAAACTTATAATATTTATATTAGATTTTGATCTTAGAACTTTGATGATTGGTCATGATGTTGCTATATCATGTTACATATTGATCTTGCATGTGATGTATGTTTGAATACTTAGACTGGTATAGAAAGTTCTGCATAGGTATGGCTATGGGTGGCAAAATTTTTAACTTCTGTGTTTTAATTTCTGGAAATTATCTGTAGGGATTAAAATATATGGTTAATATAAAAATTAAAGATATATGTGTCACGGATTTTTAGCCACTGGAATCATTCAATTTGGAGTCCATATGAGGTAGATAAGGTCTGATTAGTAAGCAAAGGTCAGAAAATGGTTCATCAGGGAAGAATATGTTAGGATAGCTTCTGTGTTTTAATTTCTGGGAATTATCTGTAGGGAATTAAAATAAATGGTGCACATAAGAATTAAAGATATATGTGTCACGGATTTTTGGCCACTGGAAGCATTTAATTTGGAATCCATATGAGGTAGATAAGGGTCGATTAGAAAGCAAAGGTCAGAAAATGGTTCATCAGGGAAGAATATGTTAGGATAGCTTCTATATTTTAATTTCTGGGAATTATATGTATGTTATTAAAAAAAATAGTTAACATAAGAATTATAGCTATATGTGTCACGGAGTTTTAGCCACTGGAATCATTCAATTTGGAGTCCATATGAGGAAGATATGAGCTGATTAGTAGTCAAAGGTCATAAAATGGTTCATCAGGGATGAATATGTTAGGATAGCTTCTGTATTTTAATTTCTGCGAATTATATGTATGGAATTAAAATAAATGGTTAACAAATGAATTATAGATATGTGTGTCACGGATTTTTAGCCACTAGAATCACTCAAATTGGAGTCTATGTGAGGTAGATATGGTCTGATTAGTAGGCAGAGGTCAGAACCTATCCAAGAGGAAATAACTTGTACATTTAGGGAGTAATATCACCTTGATTTCTTAATATTTCGCTACATTGTTCAACATAATAGTTTTATATAATTGTTTTATCTTGAAATTGACACCAAGATCACCTACATCGGAGTTCAATTGAGGGAGTTATGCTCAGATTAGTAAGAGAAGGTTAGATATGATGAAAACCTGGATCAAGAAAATAAAGAAATAAAATTAATATTTAAAAAAGAAGACGGATCTTATAAATGACTAGTATATGCCATAGCCATTGCCATTGTATGAACTTCTTACCATCTTAAGTTTAAAATTTTGACATGGAAATATTTTAGAAAGTGATATTTGAAATGGTTATGTTCATGGTATGATTACCAATGATTTATGGTAATAGTTATATTTTGATGAACATACTTGTTATTGAAAGCATATTTTTTGCTATCATTGTGAAAAGAAAAGAAATGAGCACGGTCACATGGCAATCCGTGTGGTGCACCAGTAGGGGACGCCCTACCAACGGTTATGATTATGATTTTGAGAAAAGAAAGAGAAAGTGTGCCATGTTGGACGGAGCGAGAAAAGCTCGTACCAGAGAGTAGAGGATACTCACCCGGACCTGGGTAGCTTGAAATAAGAATAAGTTGATGGCCATCATATGATATTCTAAAAATAGTTATTCCTATCATACACATCATTACTGTATGATTCTTATGTGCATAGATATAATGCATTTATGTGACCAATGATATTTTCTGTAGTTTATACAGCTAAAGATGACGTGATGAGCTATATTGATGATGATTTATTGTTGAACTTACTGGGATTTAATTCTCACTATATTTCCATATCATGTTCAAAAAATTAGTTATGCAGATTTTTCTATAGCTCTGGCTTTTACTGCACGTTGGATCAAGTACTTTATGTTGGGCAGATCCCATAAGCAAATAAAATGTTTGTGGTCGAGTTGGCTTAGATCCCGGTGAAGGTGCAACCACCCGCACCTATATCTCCAGAATTGGTCAACCAAAATAAATAAGATGTTGATTTTTATGTGTTTGATATGTTGTACGTATGTTTTGATTAATGACATGTATGTGAACTCTATATTGTATAAATTAAATAAATGTTATATTGAGTTAAGTTGTAATGAGGTAATAACTTCATGGTATAAAAAAAAAAAAATTGATACTTAAATGGAATTGTTACAAGTATTCTTTTTTGAAATTGCATGAAGGTTAATCGAAAGCAAAAGAATGGCCATTAGGTTTTCTCAAGGGCCCCATTTGACCTTCGGCTTGTCATTTTTGAACGAAACTGATGTCATTTCATTCATAACGAGTTCTTCTTTCTACCAAGTATCTTTTTTTGAATTTCTGTAAGGGTCAACTTGAAGCACGAAAATGATAGTTACATTTTTTGGAGGGCACGATTCCACGGTCGATTTATCGAAATCGAGCAAAACTAACTTTGGCGAATTCATAATAAGTTCTTTTCTCCAACAACTTTCCATTTTTGAATTTCTATGAAGGTTAACCAGAAGTAGGAAAATGGTCGTTAGGTTTTTTCGACGGACCAATTCGACTGCCTGGTTGTCAGAATCGAGCAAAATTGACGTCATCGCTTTCGTAAGGAGTTCTTCTTTCCAAGGAGTATCCTTTTTTGAATTTGCATGAGGGTCAACTAGAAGCAAGAAAATGGCTGTTAGGTTTTCTCGAGGTATCGGTTCGACCGCCTACTTGTCAGAATTGAGTGAAACTATTGTCATCGCGTTCGTAATGAGTTCTTCTTTCTACCAAGTATCTTTTTTTGAACTTGCATAAGGGGCAGGAAAAATGGCAGTTAGATTTTGTCGAGGGCACAATTTGACCACCGGTTTATCTAAATCGAGCGAAACTGACGTCAGCGTATTCATAATAAGTTCATCTTTCCAACGACTTTCTTTTTTCAATTTTCTATGAGGGTCAACTGAAATTACAAAAATGGCTGTTAAGTTTTCTTGAAGAACCAATTCAACTTCCTACTTATCGAAATAGAGTGAAACTGACGTCATTGTGTGCATATGGAGTTCATTCCCACAAGTATCCTTTTTCGAATTTGCATAAGGGTCAATCGGATGCATGAAAATGGCTATTAGGTTTTCTCGAGGGCCCCATTCGGCCTTCAACTTATCGTTATTGAGCGAAACTGACATCATCACATTCGTAACGAGTTCTTTCCAACAACTTTCTATTTTCAAATTTCTTTGAGGGTCAACCGGAAGCACGAAAAATGGTCGTTAGGTTTTGTGAAGGACCTGATTCGACCTTATACTTGTCGTAATCGAGCAAAACAGACGTCATCGCTTTCGTAACGAGTTCTTCTTTCCCATGAGTATCTTTTTTTGAATTTCTATTATGGTCAAACGGAAGCCACAAAAATGGCCATTATGTTTTCTTGAGGGCCCAATTCGACTGTCAACTTGTCATAATTGTGTGACACCCAAGTCATCGCGTTCGTAACAAGTTCTTATTTTCAATGAGTATCTATTTTTGAATTTCCACAAGGTTTAACTGGAAGTATAAATGTGGCTATTAGGTTTTCTTAAAATACCGATTCGACTGCCTGCTTGTCGAAATAGAGCGAAACTGACGTCATTGCGTTCGTATAGAGTTTTTCTTTCCAACAAGTATCCTTTTTTGAATTTGGATAAGGGTTAATCAGATGCATGAAAATGGTCATTATGTTTTCTCGAGGGCCTCATTCGACCTTCAGTTTATCATTATCGAGTGAAACTGACATCATCACATTTGTAACGAGTTCTTCTTTCCAATGACTTTCTTTTTTTGAATTTACGTGAGGGTCAACTTGAAGCACAAAAATGACCGTTAGGTTTTGTGGAAGGCTTGATTTGACCTTTGACTTGTCGTTATAAAGCAAAATAGACATCATTGCTTTCGTAACAAGTTCTTCTTTTTGACGAGTATCGTTTTTTGAATTTCTGTGATGGTCAAACAGAAGCATGAAAATGGCCATTATATTTTCTTGAGGGCCCGATTCGATTGTCGGCTTGCTGGAATCTTGCGACACTCAAGTCATTGCGCTCATAATGAGTTCTT